>OX155901.1:53676415-54276415 GCA_944588485.1 Phosphuga atrata | reverse complement strand
ACCACTCTAATTTGTATATGTTGTTATGTTTACTTAATTATCATTATTAACATTATAATAAACAAACAGTTGTATTTTCATATATAACTGTTACTCGACATTATTTAACTTGAAAGAAATGAAAATAAATACAATCGTAATGGTTACATAGCTTATTATTTACTACTTATTTGGGTTAAAGTGGTATAATTGTGTTCATATATATATATGCAACCCAATGTACGCAATGTCTATTTCCGTTAGTTTTGAATTAATTTAATGAAAATCATTAATCGCGGACTGTTACATACGTATGTGTTATGATGTATTTACATAGTCCACGAACTGTACAATAATGGGCATTTACAAAAGTGGTCGTAGATAAAAATAATTACACGAGCAATTCCTTTAAAACAAGAACAACATTTTCAAAAAGCATTTGAAATGTTTTCGAGTATATCAAAAAGTAATATATTGCAACAGGCCTCCCCGTCCTTTGTTTAATGTGAATTAAATGCAAATTCTTTTATGCGTGTCATAAATTTTTCCATCGGATTTCATATTTTTTTTTATATATTTCGACGGAAAAATTTAATAAAGCCGAAATATTTCGAGTTATATAAATGAGATTTGCGGTGAAGAGGGCGACTCGCGTATTTTTTACCTTTAATATTGAAATACACAAAAATACAGATTTGGAATAAAACGAATATTTTTGTTGTGCGAATATTTTTTTTTAATAAATAAATATATGAAAAAATTTAATTGCAAAATTTAATAAATAATTGAAAAGTGATAATAACATCCACTTTGGGACAGCTTTACTAATTAAATCAAGGACAGAGAAATCTTCTGTTGCTCTTTAGCACACAGCGATGCAATGCATCTTGAGCGCTGTGTGCTAAAGAATAACAGATTTCCCTATCCCTCCCTTGATTTTATTAGTAAATCTGTCCCAAAGTGAATGTTATTATCACTTTTCAATTTGAGAAGGCATTGTTTATGTGACTGTATAAATCATTGTCAATTTGAACATTAATAAATAATGTTTGTTCCACATGGATTTTTCTAAACCAATACGATTTTTCTTTTAATTCTTCTTCTAATTGTTTCGCAGATAAAATAATGTATGAGACACGTGTATAAAATTTTTTTTATTACTCATGCATTAAAAGTACAATCTTGGCGCACGTTTTTTAATACGAGAAATGCCACTTTTGGTTGTATTACCACAAAACTTGGGTAAAAGACGCAAATATTCAATATCGCTAGGTTACATTAAAAAAAAACAATAAAATAAACACAATCAAGACCTCGATATTAAAAAAAGTGACGTGAAGTGACAATTTTTTTTTCTGATTACAAAATAAAAATAAAAATTAAAGAAAACGTTTCAAAATGAGTGTAAATTCTGTGGTGATACCAGGAGAATTCTTATGACGAATTGCAATAAAAAGCAAATTCTTAAATTTGGTTCCATTTCTTTTTATAGCCCCTGGATCCCAAACTTGTAAGATATCTCCTGTCGCATGAGTAATAAACAATATTGTTTGCAACACGGGCGGAATTGTCAATTGCCCTCTCGATCGAATGTGCGAACTCACTTCGTTCGTGCGCACAATTTCGCTCTCGTGGTCAATTAACAACCTACCGCCCTAGTTACAAAATATACTATTGTGCACTCATTGCGATTACAGCTCGAGCCGAAGGCGATTTTGCAACTCATGCACAAAAGCCCTTATTCACACACTTGTATAATAAAGCACTATTAACCTGCTTGTTAATCTTCACTACATCTTTCATCCTTCGAAAATTGTATTACCAAATAAACCGAATGATAACATTTGTTGCTTGCTTCTTATTTTTTTAAATAAATTTATTTTATAACAAATTTTGATTTAGATTTTTATTTCAAAAAGATTTTTCCTCGACAAATACGATTTCGCTTTTAATTTCATTGTTAAAATAAACGAGTACACACACAATTTCATATAAATCAAAGGTCTTTTATGTAAGTAGTTATAATAGTATATTAAAGGACGAGTTCAGTAAGCGCGATTTTACAGCACGCGTCCAAGTTTAGTTTTCTAATAGACAAGTGCTGGAAAACGCCTTACGAACGAGTTTTTTATAGTATTTTTTCTATTTTGCGCCCTTTTAAGCCATTTCTACATAAAAAAATCGTCGATACATATTGAGAAAATTGAATCGCACTCGGCAAGCCATAAACGCACGCAGATGAGTGCTGCCATGAGTCCATTATAGACACAAAATAGAAAAATATATTTCATAAATATCTTTCAACTACTCGTCAATTTTCATTAAAATCTTCTAGCGTTCGGAAATTTTATTACCAAATAAACCGAATAATAACATTCCTTGCTTGTAATCGTATGCACATTTTAACTGCTGCTACCGATATAATCGGAAGATTTTAATGGTTCAAGCGGAGTAGAAGAAAAAAAAACTGTTTGCAAATCGAACGTAATATTCAGATTTCGAAATGTTACAAGCGGTGAGTGATGCATGCGGAATTTTTAGATTCTCAAAGTTTATAAAACGGTTCGGTAAGTGCAGGCGCATTATACTTGGGGTCACCCCAGAGATTTAGCCTGCATGCCGAGAATCTAAATCGCGAACGATCTCGTAGAAAAAGAGAAATTTCAACTTCAATATTTATAGGGAATAAAATTTGCAAAACATGTTGTGTATTTGCAAAACACGATTTTTAATTGGGTTTTATAAATACGCGAATTCAAACTTTTTGATTTAAAGTTTGCCAGTTAATAATTCAAAATGGAAGTGAGTGGAAAGTCGGCGGAATTTCGTAAAGTGAATTTATTGCGGACGAACAAACAAACAAAAATGCATTAATCAGGGTTATAAAAAAGGGTTGGAATACGCGTTTGTGCGCAATAAAAAAAATTACATTAAACCTGTGATTTTTCTTCGTTTCGGCAAGGAAATTTAGCAGATACATGGAAATTTTCGCACTCACCCCACAAAATTAGCTTCGAATAAAGTAAACTGATGTAGCAAAACTCACCTGAAACAAAAAAACAAAACGTTAGTAAATAAATATTAATATTTAGTTGGTTTATTTAAAACTAAATTTGGTAGCAATCTATATATCAGGGCTGTTCAACCGTATTGTATTTGGGATCTACTTTATATATGCATTTGGGATCTAGTATATAATAGATTGGGGAAAGTTTTGATGCATAAACAATATAGTCCGGACATGGTTGGCACCAAACGATTATCAAGTTTTTCTTGCATTGCAAAACTTCCTTAGTGATAAGAAATTGGCATCAAGAGAAGATTAAGACTTCTCTGAGAGAGGCATTTTATTGTTACTATCGACTAACACGTAGCACAGAGTAGCTAGCCATCCGACTAAGGCTTATCCCGGTTTGGTTATCGTTATTCACGAAACAGAGCAGATGAATTATTAACATAACAAGTCTTGGTTGTCGAATTACTTGCGTCCAGTCTTGTTTATCCATCTCATTGGTCTTGCCTGTCCAGTCATAATTATGAATTTTTTTATTTGAAAATAATTAGCGAAAATTGGAATTTAGATTTGAATTACTTAGTCGGTCACCATCATGATATTTAAAGTTTTAAGGTGGACCTGAATTTATGGAAAGAAATAAGAATTTATAGGGTTTAATTCCAACGATCTGGCGATCTTGAAAATGCCATAGGATTGCAATCCCTATTTGTTAGTATTTTGAGAAATAAAGCAACGACGTATCAATGAAGATGAGGTTGAAATTTTACAAAATTAACATTTGTAGACTCTATTTTCCTCACTGTGCGATTATTTGGAGGAATTTTGGAAATCTAAAAATCATAAGTTTCTCCAAAAAGTCCAAATTTTGAAAATCTAAAACCAATTTGTTAATATTATGAATAATTATGCAACGACATATCAATGAAAATGAGGTTGAAATTTTACAAAATTAACATTTGTAGACTTGTACTATTTTGATGACTGTGCAACTATTGGACGGAATTTTGGAAATCCAAGAACCAAAAGTTACTCCAAAAAGTCCAAGTTTTGCTAACTTAAACCCATTTTGTTAATATTTTGAAAAATAAGACAGCCACATATCAATGAAGATGAGGTAAAGATTTTACAAAATTAACATTTGTAGACTCTGATTAGTTTCTTTACTGTGTGACTATTTGGAGGAACTTTGGAAATCTAAAAACAACAAATTTCTCCAAAAAGTCCAAATTTTGAAAATCTAAAATCAATTTGTTAATATTATGAATAATTATGCAACGACATATCAATGAAAATGAGGTTGAAATTTTACAAAATTAACATTTGTAGACTTGCACTATTTTGATGACTGGGCAACTATTGGACGGAATTTTGGAAATCTAAGAACCAAAATTAACTCCAAAAAGTCCAAGTTTTGCTAACTTAAAACCATTTTGTTAATATTTTGAAAAATAAGACAGCCACATATCAATGAAGATGAGGTAAAGATTTTACAAAATTAACATTAGTAGACTCTTACTAGCTTCTTTACTGTGTGACTATTTGGAGGAACTTTGGAAATCTAAAAACAAGAAATTTCTCCAAAAAGTCCAAATTTTGAAAATCTGAAACCGTTTTATTAATATTTTGAAAAATAACGCAGCGCCAGATGTTAGATTCAATTCCATCGATCCGGTCGGATCCGGACGGCCCCAGCCGGATCGGGACGGGTCCAGCCGGTTTGGGACGGGCCTAGCCGGATCGGGACGAATCCAGCCGGATCGGCGGAAATTCAGCCGGATCCGGCCGGATTAAAAATGACACCGGATGCCAATCCCTAAATGTGTTGCTTCAACTCATAATATAGAGGAAAGTAGCTAAATATGGAATAGTATCCCTAATGTGGAATACCGGCATTTCTCGGAAACAAATACCGCTGGACCCAAAAATCAGTGGTCATTCATTTCTTTCTAACAATAAACGTGCGTATAGGTTTCAACTCGTCAGCAGAGGGAATGCTTTAGCCGCGGTGAGACTGTTTTGTTTTGCCGCTGAAAAAACCTAACCTAACCTAACCTAGCCTAACACTATACGTGCGTATAGGTTTCAACTCGTCAGCAGAGGGAATGCTTTAGCTGCGGTGGGACTGTTTTGTTTTGCCGCTGTCAGAAAACTTCATGGTTCTTAAAAATTAAGAATTTTTTGTAATGTAATTGGAAATAGTATTATATTTATTGCATCTATGCATTGCCTACATGTTCGTGTGTAAGTATTAGAGGCGTTTTATTGCATTGTTTAGTTTAGTTTAAAAATATGGATATAAATATAAATTCGTTAAAAATGCCAAATATGGACACTTAGCGGTATCCAAATATGGACCATTCCATATTTGGATCCCAAAATATCAGCTGACTGGATAACAATTTAAATTTATTTAGCAAGATACCCCAAGTCGTCGGCCCACTGTGAACAGGTAATGAGAGGCAGTTCCCCAGAAGCTGTTGTAGTTGCACATCCATCAGGGTAGAATGAATATATTTACTGATTGGTTCAAACATTTAATCAAACACACAAACCTCACCGTAGAATCGAAAGTCTTGTTGATTTAGATGGTCACTTTACTAACACCCAAAATAATAATCATGTCCAAACATCGATGTGATAGAACTTCCGAGAGCAAACAATGAAGAAATTGTGTCTATACCTCCACACACAAGCCATAAGCTCCAACCACTTTTATGGGACCACTGAAGTCTCATTACGGTGAAGAAATACGAACGTGGATTAGAAATGATAACAGACCACTAAGTCCTTATGACATCGTCGAGATATTTGGCAAGGCTTACCTAAAATTGCCCCCCCCCCCCCTCCCTACAGGTAAGATTACAGCAAATGGGTTTCGTGTCACAGGACAATAGCCGTTGAATAAAAACATATGAATGTTTGGCGGAATAATTTAGCGAAACAATAGGATGTAGTTAAAGATGTCTGCATAGTCAATTTTACTCCAACAAAATCTTCTGGGCTCTCTCGCAGCCGTCTAAATCTGGTTTCTCCCTGTGATATCAGCCCAGTGCCAAGAAAACATCGAACAGGGGAAGTAAAATATCTGTTGCAGCAATCATCACGTCTTCACCTTACAAAAACGCACCTCATCCACAAAAGAAAGAATACAAAGAAAATAGATTGGGTAAAGCTAAGAATAAAAAACAGTACGAAAAAAAAAAACGAAAGGTAAATATCAAAAACAGAAAACCAAGGCTAAAAATAATTCAGCGGATTCAGATGATCATGAGATGTTACTGTTTGACACATACAGTGAGCCGAATGCCTTAATACGAAATCTAGCTGCTGCCTCGGAAGATGCAGAATGTATGTTCTGTCATATGATGTTTTCTGAATATACTCGAGGGGAAACGTGGATCAAATTCCTCATGAGCGAACCCTGGGCCACATAATGATTGTGCTGATGCAGAATTAGACACCCGGATTAGCGATTATTGCAAGTAGTTTAAGTTAAATTTTGTATTTGACCAAAGTTCCTAAAGTATCTCATAGAAATGAAGGTTGATTTTGGATAGTTTTTCTAGTGTTCCATATTTGGGGTACCTATTCCATAATTAGATAGCTTTTGTTTTAGAGAAATTATAGTACTTATAATTAATAAATATAATACAAGACTATTACTATCTAAAGCGCAAATGTATGTCTGTTGATAATTGCGAATTAAAAGTTTTTGATTTTTTAAATTTGTTTTTTTATGCGAAAAAAAACAAAACTGTATTCCATATTTGGTTACTTTCCTCTATACATAACGTATACAAACAACGTGAATTAAAGATCTACTTGAAAACTCTAACTGTAGATCTTAATCGACTGATTGGGAAGATCGATTGGGAAGCCTTGTTATATAAACTATAAAACCGAAAACTATATAGTCTTGAAGTTGAAGCAACACATTTAGGGATTGGCATCCGGTGTCATTTTTAATCCGGCCGGATCTGGCGTAATTTCCACCGATCCGGGTGGATCCGTCCCGATCCGGCTGGATCCGTCCCGATCCGGCTGAATCCGTCCCGATCCGGCTGGACTCGTCCCGATCCGGCTGGATCCGTCCGGCCGGATCGATGGAATTGAATCTAACATCTGGGTCTGCGTTATTTTTCAAAATATTAACAAAACGGTTTCAGATTTTCAAAATTTGGACTTTTTGGAGAAATTTGCTGTTTTTAGATTTCCAAAATTCCTCCAGATAGTCACACAGTAAAGAAACTAGTAAGAGTCTAAAAATGTTAATTTTGTAAAATATTAACCTCATCTTCATTGATCTGTGGCTGTCTTATTTTTCAAAACATTAATAAAACGGTTTTAGGTTACCAAAACTTGGACTTTTTGGAGTAAATTTTGGTTCTTAGATTTCCAAAATTCCTTCCAATATTTGTACAGTCAAGAAAATAGTGCGAGTCTATAAATGTTAATTTTCTAAAATTTCAACCTAATTTTCATTGATATGTCGTTGCATAATTATTCATAATATTAGCAAATTGGTTTTAGATTTTCAAAATTTTGACTTTTTGGAGAAACTTATGGTTTTTAGATTTCCAAAATTCCTCCAAATAATCGCAAAGTGAGGAAAATAGAGTCTACAAATGTTAATTTTGTAAAATTTCAACCTCATCTTCATTGATCTGTCGCTGCCTTATTTCCAAAAATACTAACAAATAGGGATTGAAATCCTGTCATTTTCAATCCGGCCAGATCGATGGAATTAAATCTAACATAATAAATATTGCCGGTGCATTTTTGTGCGCCTATAACGCGGACTTATGTTTTGAGAGGCATTTTTTTGGGAAAAAGTGCGCGTTTTACACTAATACACTAATTATTTAACCAACTAATTATTTTAATTATACCTTATTTATCCCAAAATGAATTGTGGTTTTGAAAAAACCATGTGACGCCAACGCACCACGCATTTAAAGCACCTGCTCATGCAACAGCGTGATTATTTTACCAAAAAATAGCATCACTGGATCCGGTGACCGGATCCGGTATATTGGTACCGAATCCGGTAACGTTTAGTGATGCCGGATCCGCCGGATTACGGATAAGGTTTTCCGGATTGCAATCCCAAAACACATTAGAGACAACAAAAATGGATTCAGATATCTCGACTACCAGACTAGATATTGATATGAAATTTGTTACGGATATAGTTAACTATTCTTCAGCAAACTATAAAAACTAGGACGTTCAATCTCTACAAGTTTTTAAGTTATTAGACGTAGAAATTTAGTTCATTAGACATAGACTACATTGCGTTTACAACTATGTAGGTTGAGTATCTGACTAGATATTAAGTTGAAATTTGGTTTAAGTGTGGATTATTAAATAAGTTAGACTAATATGACAATTATAAGTTACTATCTAATCTCGGCTAAAAACTACATAGTCTTGAAATTGAAGCAACACATTAGAGACAACCCCAATCTAATGTATTCAGAACTTAATATCTTAACTACCAGACTAGACATTGATATGAAATTTGTTACGGATATAGCTAACTAAATTCTTCAGCAAACTATGAAAACTAGAACGTTCTATATCTGCTAGTTTTTAAGTTATTAGACGTGAAAATTTAGGTTAGACTACATTGCGTTTATAACTATGTAGGTTGAGTACTATACTATCTAACTAGATATTAAGTTGAAATTTGCTTGAAGTGTGGATTAATAAATATATCAGGCTAATATGAAAATTAGAACTTGCTATTCTAATCTCGGCTAAAAACTACCTAGTCTTGAATAGTCCAGTCATTTAAGCTTAAATTAGGTAAGAATCTCGGAATTCGAGATACCCAGCTGTAAGTCTGTAAATACTTGTATATTGACACCCTAAAAGTTGTCTCAAAACCTACATATGGTAGGGTGTACGCAACTGTTAAATTTCAAGGTCAAAGATCACAAAAATTGTGCGTTTTTTGTGCTTTTTTTGTAAATATCTCATTTCCTATGGGTTTTTTTGCTATTTGTATTTATTATCAATATTGTAGAATACAAAATCCTCTACAAATTTTGTTTAAAAAATTTTTTATACGGTGAACCGTTTTCGAGAGAGAGGGCGGAGAGCGCGGTTATAGCATCACTTAAGGTCAACCGGTGCCTCCGGTCGAAAACGCGCCATATATAGTTGATGAACTATCGATAAATCAATGATTATAAATATTTGTCAATTTCAAAACACATATTTTATTTCTGCACGCATTAAATGGCTGTGACACAACTTCTGCGCTTTTTAAAAAGGGAAAAAATCATTTTTAAAAGTTTTTGAGAAACTGACATATTTGGATGAACTAGCTGCTGCATTTGAGGAAGAAAATTGTTCGGCCCAGAGATTATTAGAGAGTGGAACTCAAACCTTATTGGCAGTCTATAATGCTCCGAAATCTGTGAAAAGTCTCGATCATCTTCGATATATGCATTACGTCAAGTCTACAAAACTTAATAAAACTGTGCAGCTTTCAAATATTCCACCAACAAGTGCAGCTGCTCATCAACATTTCAAACGTGTATATTATCAAGTTCAAACTTGGTTAGGGCATGATTTGGAACCCCAGGTATGGGGATGGGCAATGCGAAAGGATTTTCTGGAGCCTGAAGCCATCATGACAATTTTACCACTTGCTCCAGAAGATTTGCTAAATACAATTTTTTGCAACTGCAAGAGTGGTTGTGGTTCGCGATGCGGATGCAGCAAAGCGGGCTGGTAATGCTCTTTAGCTTGTGGCCAATGTAATGGGCAAGCTTGTCTCAATGCTCTACCATGTCAGAGCGACATTAACAAAGATGGAACCTTTGATCCCGAAATCATGGAAGAACTTGAGACAAATGTCGTTGAAGACGATAATAAAGACCAGTTTGAAATTTACCAGCAGCCGGAAGACGACGATGAAGAGGAAGAAGATGATTAAAGGTATAAATTGTAGTTTTTGTACCCTTAATTCCATTTTTTTACTTTTAATAAAAATAAATGTATTGAATGATATTTTTTAATAAAAAGATTAATTCATAATTTATTTGTTTTTTTTGCATCATGTAAGAAGTTATTAATATTAATTAGGTTAAAATTCAAATATAATTCCTATTTTTCATTAACAATTCTGCAATTACATGGGCAGGTAAGTGTTGTTAAATAAATGAATACTGAATAAAAAGTTCTTAAGTAAAAACTTCGTAAGTAGGTAAAATATTGTCTTTTATCTCACAAATATCACCAAAAATAGGACATTTAAAGACACTTCGTGTTCTTTGCGTGTTTTTTACCAAACAAAATTGCGTTAGGTTACTTGTTAAATAACTAGCGCAAGTCTAATTCAATCCAAAACCAATAGTCCACTGACGATGCGACAAGTGTTCAAATTGTCCCCTCCTGCGCTCCCTCACTCCCCTTATTTTATATTATAAACTATCATCATGCATGTGTAGTTATAATAATTTCTGGGAATAAAATACGTCTGTTCATTAAAATTTCAATTAGTCTAAAAACCATATTTCTTGAAAAATTCAATGACGTTGCGGAGGCTATTACTATAATTCAAATCAAATAATATTTTGCATGGATTAATTTGAGTCGAAAATGCACCGATTTTTCGCTATTAGATCACTCACCACCCAAAAAAAAATATTTCGCTCCACCCTAATATATAGTCAACTAAATTCTGTATTATCAGACGTAGACCAATTTGTTTTATCAGACGTAGACCACATTTATATTGAGGAATAAAGTAAAACAAGACAGACAAATCTTTCGCTCTATGTTTGAAACAAAGCCGACAGAAATCACGCAATTAAACGTTAAAGGGTTGATAACGAGGTGTTAAGTAAAAACGTGCTAAGAATACTTCCACCCTTAGAAACTTCTTACATATTTGCGGGTCAAAGCCAAACAAACACCACAAATGTTTAACACCATTTATTGTTTAAACGTTGATATTTTCTTCAAATATTTAAGATTTATGGGGGACTGGGCTGATGTTTTGTGCGAATGAAAAATGTATTTACAAGTTTGCCGGGCGAACAAAAAAAGTGCGGGAGTTTTAATTTCCACCGCTAAATTCACAGAGGGTAATCTTCCAAGTGAGAGCGAAAAAGTTTGTTTAGAAAGAGTTTTAAGTAAAGATTTATGAGTTGAAATAGTGGACGTTATTTCTTTTAAGGGTTGGTAATTCTTTTTAGCAAAATTTACTAACCAAAAGTCTTCCTATAGCAGAAAGTATTGAAATTAGCTTGATTTCTAATGGGAACAATAACATAGGTCTTGCCTGTCTTGACTAAGATTTTTAAATCTTGTCGGTACTTACGTATTAACGCTACCACCGCTACATTTTTAAATGCCGCCAATCTACACCTATTTTGTTTATGATAAATCATAAAATAAAACATTTTATTTAAAATTAAAACATTTTTAAAACTCAAAATACTTTTTAACCCCGGTTAGATTAGGTTGCCAGCCGCGAAGCGGACAGATAAATCAAGACAACATACGCGCGGTAGCGCGAACTCTCTTTAAAATATATAGCGGTGGTGGCGTTAATACGTGAGTACCGTCTTGTCTATCCAGTCGTGTATGCTTAGTCGTGCATATTTCTGTCTAATTTTGTTCTCTCTTTTTCTCTCTCTCCTATGGCTCTACAGCCCAAAGTTGGGCATTGGCCTCCTCAGCATACACTTGTGCTTGGTGTCTTGGTGTCTTGATCTTAGAAACAAGTGTAGGGAGCCCTTACAGTTTTTAATGAGGTTCGCGAGCCACTATTCAGTTTCGAGGCAGATTTTTACTGTGATGACTTTGCCAAAGCCTTCTACAGGAGAACGGTGGCTTATATATGGTCTAATTTTGATACTCTAGATTAATCTATCCAGTCTTGTCTATCAAATCTTGTCTACCCAGTCTTATCTCTCTAGTCTTGTATGTCCAATCTTAACAAGTCCAGTGTCTCGCATGTCTAGTCGTCTAGTCCCGCCTGTGAATTCTCGTTCTTCTAGTCAAGTTTCGTTAGATTCGCCTCAAAATATTAAATTTCTTTGTATATATTATCTTGCTAATAAATAATTTGAAATTAAACAAGGAATAAAATTTGATTAACTTGTTTGGTCATGGAGAATAATTGAAAACCAAATAGTGGGTGAATATTGATGCAAATTTGTTTAAAAAGTAAATATTTGTTGCCTTGAAGGTAATTTCGCAGTGAGCGTTTGTAGAACAGGGAAGAAAAATACGGTTTGTAGCTTTAAAATGGAGTGGGTAAATCAGGAAGCTAGCGGAATTGGATGAAAGAAATTGATGCAAGTTTGTCTTTGGTTTCAAAAGAAATTGCGGCAATAAAATCTGCAGAGCAATAAAATTATTTTCCGGTCCACAAAACATTGCAAGACCTGTCTATAAAACATTAATTGCTGTTTTCGTAAACACTGAAACTTACGATCTGCTAAAATCGATTGCATTAAAAGCTTCATAAAGATTTTAAACTTTGCATTTATATTAATTGTAGAATTATATTTTTTTATATAATTCACGCACAATATTACTATCTTGGTACACGTTTTTTAGTGCGATAAATGTAAAATATTAGTTGTATTTTAAATAATTTGAATAACGCACGCAAATATTTATTATCGCTAGGTTACATTAAAATAAACAATTACATAAAAATAAAATGAGTAGAATCAAGTCCTCGGTATTCAAAAAGTAACGTGAAGTGTCAGAATTTTAAACAAAGTAAAATTTAAAATTAAAGAAAAAGTTTTAAAGTGAGTGGAAATTCTATGGCGATACCGAAGATTGAGGAGAGTTCTTATGACGAATCCACACCACCGGAGACAATTGAAAAAGCAAATTCTTAATTTTTGATTCCATTTTTTTTGGATGACACCCGGATCCCAAACTTGTAAGATACATCCCCTCGCATGAGTGATACAAAATATTGTTTATAGCACGGTTTATTCTCGTCTCGAACGATTGCGCGCCCTCACCTCGTTCGTGCGCACAACTTCGCTCTCGACTCATATTAACAACTTTTCGCCCTAGCTACAAAATCTACTATAATTATTCAAATTTTAAATTTCAAGAACGTTATATTAATAGATATATTAATTAGTTAATAGATTAAATGTTAATTTAGTATTTGATTTAATAAATCGTGAACATTGTTCGGAAAGTAATTTCGTTATCTTTTACGAATGTAATTAGTTATATTTTTAAGCAAAATTTTCAGTACATATCTTGAGGGCTTGCATTTCAAATTATTAAAAAAGGAATTATGTAACCGGTTCAAAGGATTAAATTATACATTTTTTTTATTTAACCCTTTCGCCCATCACCATCGGAAACTCTAACTGCTGAAATCCTGCAACTGCCAAGGAAGCATATCGCAATTATGGTAGGCCTACTTACAGGACACTGCCCTCTACGAGAACACCTGCATAAAATGGGTATCTGGAAAGATGAACCTTTATGCAGGTTATGCTATGAGGAGGACGAAACTGCCGCCCATATAATCTTCCACTGTGAAGCAATTGCACGTAGGAGACACAAGCTTGATATTACAGCTGAAAGAGTCCCCGTGATAAACATGGCACATAGAATCCTGGACCTAATAGAGGGACTGGATCTATTTGCATGAACAAAACAATGTGGGAAAATACAATAGGCCAATGGGCCGCAGTGTTTTAAGGGCTAACCCCCCTGGACCCACATTGGTTAGAGAGAAAAAAAAAACCCTTTCGCCCCGACTGGTACACATATGTCCCACCAAAATTTCATCTTCATAAACCTAAAATTTTAATTGTGAATTTAAAATTGTATTCGTATGGAAAATCTATAAGTTCATAAATCATTTGTTTCGTGTATGTTATATGTAAGATGATAAATATTGTATTGGACACTAAAAGATTGGGCCAGAATAGATGTCTAGAAAAGGCGGAACCAGACAAAACCCAACATATACGATTGATAATATGATCTGTACTAGATCACTGAACAGAATACAGAAAGAAGACTGATCAATCTGAACAGGTCTAGTCTGTATTCAACAAGACGGGACAATGTTGGACAAAACTTTGAACCAAAAATTGGACAAGAGTTAACAAGATTGTATATGACAAGATATTGGAAGACTTGAAAAGTCTGCACAAAATTAGACAAGAAGAGATGATCAGATATGTGTACCACACATCTCATGGGACAATTCAATCCATGGTCGATTTTGAAATATTGTGTTTATTTAGCAACAAACTAACAAAACATGAGAGGTGTATTCTATTTCTGCAATATTATTAGTGTTCAGTGACGAAAGGGTTACAGAAAAATTTGTTGAATTCTTGAGAAATAATAAATTCCGTGTAGAAAAATTGATGGCAATTAGTAAAACACGAATGTAACAGAAAAAGTCCTAAAAAAATATTTACGCGCCAGGAAATAAAGTTAATTGCCATCAAGTGTTAATTTAAATTTTAATTTGAAAAAATACATTTCGAGCGTTTCTCGCCAAAAACTGCCGCAGACAAAGAAAAAATTTATATAAATATCAGAAGCTCTCACCGGGCAAGTAAGGTAGTCTGAAGAGACACTGAATAAAAATTTAATTTCGTTCTCCCATTCACGCAGAAAGTTCAAATAAAAGACACAAATTACATCTGTTATAGAGTTATTTGAAATTTACACCGTCAGCTTAAACTTTTTATTCTATACCAGAGCTTTTTTAACACGCCGTAGCGGAAATATATCTTCAGCAATGAGATCGTGAACTTTTTTACGCGACACGCACGCACATATTTATAGTTGTTTTATTAAAATTTACTTTGAAGTCTGCTATGAATACTAAATTAATTAATATGTTATACACCCCAAAAAAAAGAACAGCAGCAGTTTTTTATGCTAATATTCAACGTCCAAACGCCCCTATTACATTTTGTAAATTGTGTAAATAATATGTGTATATGTTACGGTAAAAGTACAAAATCGGCAAATGTAAACATTTACCGGTATATGATACATCTACCAATTTGATAGGTAAATGTGAGTTTAAATCTGAGATCAGCTTCATATATTTAATTTTACTGGAAAATGTATAATTTTTGTATGTTACAATACCACGCATGTCTTGTTGAACAGCCCATGCACTGTGTATGTTAATGTAAACCTCTAACAATTGCCAACAACATTAGGCATACGTACACATTTGCCTGAAATAATTGGTAAATGTAAGTTGAACTCACATTTACCAACCAAGAAGGTAAATGTGTACTTTCTAAAGAAAAAAACTATGCACTTTCACCGTAACATATATAATATTACTTAATAAAGACGGAACAAAGCTTGATATTAAGTTTATCTGATTATCTATAATGTTGTATGGTTTTACCAATTCAAAATATATAATATTACATTTTATAAATTGTGTAAATTTAATACATACAATGATTTACAAAAAATAAATGGAAACAGGGTGGGTAAGCTTGGGAAGATATTAACAAGGAAAGCTGAACAGATCATTAAATGTTTAAGGGTTTTGTTAATTGTGTAATTATATAAATTGTGCTGATGTTTATGAGAAAATTGATGCACTTGACTAAATAGAGCGAAGCAATTAATGCTCATTTACCCTTTGTAAGAAAGGCTTAGACAAGCAGGAGTTAACGATCTGTATAGACAGGGTTAGAGAGACAATAGTTGTCTGAACTGGTCTAGCTTATATAATGATAATAAATCTTGATTTAATAATTAAACCTTGAAATGTAATCCCGAAAATATTTAATGAAAATTTTGCTTAAAAATGTAGCTAATTACACTCGTAAAAGATAACGAAATTACTTTCCGAACAATATTCAAGACTTATTAAATAAAAAAGCATATATTTACGACAATTTTATAATAAATATTAGGTCTAGTCGGAACAACAAAAAATCAATTGATACATCTTTCTGGACTAGCTCTGTAAGTAAACCTATTCCTGTTCCTCTTCCTAATTTCTGTTCCTAACAAGATCAATCTTGACTATCATGCCCAGAGGAGAACAGAGAAGACAAGACCAAACAAGATCAGACAACAGACAACACTAGGCAATACCAGATAAGAAGAGATAAGACCAGACAAGATCATGCAAGATCAGACAATACCAGAGACAATACAAGACAAGACCAGAAGAAACCATACGAGACCAAACGAGACCAGACCAGGCAAGACCCAGACCAGGTAAGACCAGAAAACATCAGACAAGACCAGACAGGACCAGTTAACACCAGACAGGACTAGACAAAACCAGACAAGATCAAACAAGACATACGCAGCACTTGATGGTGAACTATGCGGATGATACGTAACTTCAAAAATATATTTAGAATCCATGATAGAGTACGGAAGGGCGTTGTCGACTCGGCTCACTGCCTAACGCAAATCAAAGTGAGATTCAGATGCAGACCTAAATTCAACAGATCTTCAAGGGTTGACGCAGAATGTCTTCGACAGAACGCCACGATCTTCCTACAAGACATAAGAGAGCAGGACCCCAAGGACTGATTCCTAATTCCTGTTCCTAACAAGATCAATCTTGACTATCATGCCCAGAGGAGAACAGAGAAGACAAGACCAAACAAGATCAGACAACAGACAACACTAGGGAATACCAGATAAGAAGAGACAAGACCAGACAAGATCATGCAAGACCAGACAATACCAGGCAATACAAGACAAGACCAGAAGAAACCAGACGAGACCAGACCAGGCAAGACCCAGACCAGGTAAGACCAGAAAACAATCAGACAAGACCAGGCAGGACCAGATAACACCAGACAGGACTAGACAAAACCAGGCAAGATCAAACAAGACATACGCAGCACTTGATGGTGAACTATGCGGTTGATACGTAACTTCAAAAATATATTTAGAATCCATGATAGAGTACGGAAGGGCGTTGTCGAGTCGGATCACTGCCTAACGCAAATCAAAGTGAGATTCAGATGCAGACCTAAATTCAGCAGATCTTCAAGGGTTGACGCAGAATGTCTTCGACAGAACGCCACAATCTTCCTACAAGACATAAGAGAGCAGGACCCCAAGGACTGATTCCTAATTCCTGTTCCTAACAAGATCAATCTTGACTATCATGCCCAGAGGAGAACAGAGAAGACAAGACCAAACAAGATCAGACAACAGACAACACTAGGCAATACCAGATAAGAAGAGACAAGACCAGACAAGATCATGCAAGACCAGACAATACCAGACAATACAAGACAAGACCAGAAGAAACCAGACGAGACCAAACGAGACCAGACCAGGCAAGACCCAGACCAGGTAAGACCAGAAAACATCAGACAAGACCAGGCAGGACCAGATAACACCAGACAGGACTAGACAAAACCAGACAAGATCAAACAAGACATACGCAGCACTTGATGGTGAACTATGCGGATGATAAGTCACTTCAAAAATATATTTAGAATCCATGATAGAGTACGGAAGGGCATTGTCGACTCGGTTCACTGCCTAACGCAAATCAAAGTGAGATTCAGATGCAGACCTAAATTCAACAGATCTTCAAGGGTTGACGCAGAATGTCTTCGACAGAACGCCACAATCTTCCTACAAGACATAAGAGAGCAGGACCCCAAGGACTGATTCCTAATTCCTGTTCCTAACAAGATCAATCTTGACTATCATGCCCAGAGGAGAACAGAGAAGACAAGACCAAACAAGATCAGACAACAGACAACACTAGGCAATACCAGATAAGAAGAGACAAGACCAGACAAGATCATGCAAAACCAGACAATACCAGGCAATACAAGACAAGACCAGAAGAAACCAGACGAAACCAAACGAGACCAGACCAGGCAAGACCCAGACCAGGTAAGACCAGAAAACATCAGACAAGACCAGGCAGGACCAGATAACACCAGACAGGACTAGACAAAACCAGGCAAGATCAAACAAGACATACGCAGCACTTGATGGTGAACTATGTGGATGATAAGTCACTTCAAAAATATATTTAGAATCCATGATAGAGTACCGAAGCGCGTTGTCGACTCGGATCACTGACTAACGCAAATCAAAGTGAGATTCAGATGCACACCTAAATTCAACAGATCTTCAAGGGTTGACGCAGAATGTCTTCGATAGAACGCCACGATCTTCCTACAAGACATACGAGAGCAGGACCCCAAGGACTGATCAAGTCTTCGTAGAATGCTTCAAACATCAACCAGGAAATTAGGACAGCCTCCAAGGAAACGCAAACATAGGTGCTGGAACACGATTTGGGACAAAGCCATAGATTACCGGACAAAAACATGGAATCTGTAGAATGGACATCAAACAACTGAGAAATGGAACACCTTCCCAAAGGTGCAGAAAACTTCCTCAAAAATAATCCGCCGGGAGAACGAGCCTATGACAAAAAAACTCATAGAAATCGAACAAGATTTCCTTAAAAACAACACCAGGAATTTCTGCAAAACCTTCCGTGAGAATTTCTCCAGTTATAAACCATCATCTTTATGTTTCCGTCGAGGAAATGAAACATTAGAGACGAACACTAAAGAGAACTGCAACTTTCTAGCTGACTATTAGCTCAACTGTGATCCTGCAAAGGAAAGACTGAATTTTGAGAAACACATGTTTGAGCAACCCCGATTCACAACCACCATCAATACAGGAAACAACAGAGATCATAGGATCGCTTAAAAATATTAAAGCCCCTGGAGAGGACGGCATCACCGCAGAGGTGTGTAAACTTGGAGATGACCTTGTAACCAGAATTCAAACAATCTTAGTAGAAATGTGAGAAACGATCCCAAAGATAGGAAGTGCGCATTAATACATCCAATGCACTAGAAAGTGACAAGGCGGATCCAAACAACTATAGGGGCATCTCTACTGCCGATTGCATACAAAATTCTTTTGGAATTAGAAAAACAAACAGATCACCTGATTGGCGAGTATCAAGCGGGTTTCTGGAAAGTTCATTTACAGAACAACTATGGAACTTAAAGACGATATTCAGGATTCGCCGAAGTACCAGCACAATCGTCACTTTTGTGGACTTTAGAAGGCATATGTTTCTGTAGAGAGACAGACAGTTTTTGATACTTTAGAAGGACTTAAGGTGGAGAAGAAGACCAGAGCTATTATCCAGCAGACTCTCACGAATACGACGTCTAAGCTGATATTTCTTGGGGAAGTCTTTGAGCCTTTTGAAATATCTACGGGCGTTCGTCAAGGTGACGGTCTCTCGCCTACTCTGTTTAACTTAGTTCTAGACAAAGTTACTAGATTATGGGAAAAGGATATGAAGGGTTTAACAAAACTAGCCGTTTCTAATAGGTGTTAAACCTGGTAAACCTCTATTAATAAGTCAGTTATTTACAAAGCTTTTTGAGTTTATGAACACAATTACAATTATTATAAATACTTTACAGGGAAGTTATTACATTTTAAACGTTTTGTTTGCCTTGCAATTCGAGCTAAATATTAATTGGAGTTTGAAACTGCAGAAAGAAAGAAACGAATCCCAGCGGGTCAGGAGATGTTTTGGATAACAGCGACGGGAATTTCGAACTTTATGCGCGTTCGCATTTGCTATTAACTAATTAGTGATACATAACAAATTTGTACCAGTATTTCACACACAGAATAAATTAATGAATTTATGACTGATATAAACTTAAATAAATTCCTCATTAGGTTTTAACATTAATATTTCTCTAGCTCATGCATAATAATATCGATTACAACAATTTATAGCATATATGTATTCTGGTTAGAGCCAACGGCTTAGCTCTACATTTACCAGATGTTGATTATCTTCTGAGTAATATGAAGTATTGCTAGAATCTCAAGCGAAATACGAGCTATCCTATACTTGATTGATGACGACTACGAGATAACTCGTATTAAAATAGTTCTGTTAAATTATATTAAGAATGTTGGCTCATACTGCGAACTTAATAAAACTATTGTATTTGGCAAACTTAATGTCTTAACTTAAAGTCGGAACACAGACTGAATATATAAATATATTCAACCTTTCCGGAGCTCTATAATATTATATCTATAATCTTAAAAAGCAATGCTTTTTGTTGAGTGTAACGAACGTGGACTGAAAGCTGGTAAATAACAGGCAAATTTAACATGAGATTTGTTTTGCTAGTCATAAAAAGACCCAATAATATTATAGAGCTTCAGAAAGACTGAATATATAATCGATTTATTTTGCTTGTGCTTTGTCCACAGAAACTATGTATTTCTTATTGACAATAAAGCAATATATTATTATTATTATATTTATATATTCAGGCTGTGTTGCGACTTTTTTAAGTTTATATGATTATCTATATTGTAGTATGGTTTTACCAATAGTAAATTATTATATTAGGCATTATGAAGGAAAGAAAACCGTTAGACTTTGATAAAATCTAGGCTTAGGAAACTCATTATATTATCATTAGTATCGGTGATGAAATTTTTGATTGGATTAGGTAATGGTAGGTAGCGATTGTCCACAAAGAGTAGAAACTAATGAGACAATCTCGTGGATCAATTAGTTAAATCAAGGGAATGTAATGTAGCGTTTCGGTAAAAGGGGCCGGAAGGGATGTAGAGATTAAGACGTGCAAAATTGCCGGTATTAACGAAACGGGGGGTCCGTCAGACGGGGTCGTGACGGAAGAGGAATGACGGGGCTAAACGTCGCGACGCTCGGTCCGGTAAACCGGAGCGTCTCTAATGCGTTGTTTCGTGCGGGGATGGATTCGGTTTGCGAGTATGATCTATACGGAAGCTGGGCCCTTTGCTAACGTCTATTCGTGTAATTGCCGGCGTAAAACGAGAACTACAAGGTTCGACCGTGTATTTAGATGAAGGGAGATGGTTATTAACATTGCCTAAATTTCACTAGGCCCTGCCAAATGCTTTTACCTATAACTAAATTCATAGTTTAGCCTAAATATTTCAATAACAATTTTCTGTAATTAATTAAATGTTTGCTGCATAAACATGAAAATTAAAATTCATTTTAAAGGACAAAATCAATCATTTTAAAGGACAAACAACTTCAAAAATCGAAACGTGAAGCATTTCAAATAAAATGTACAACAATTTCTCTCATAATTAGAAAGCAGATTTTATCTAAGAAACTTTTGTCTAGTTACTATAATATCAGTATTCATATTCTGATTATTGACTTTCAATTTGGACCATATTTTGGCGAAACATATTAAATTTCTGAATCGATATTTTATGTGTTCGTGAGCAAAAATGAAGTTTAATTTAGCAATTTAATATTTTTCTTAAAACGGCAAGATATTGTTTGCGAGATTAATGCGAAAGTTTAAAAAAAAAGGAAGTTTATAGTCGAGCAATAAAATTAGTAATATGATTGTTCTAGCTGCGAAACGATAAAACTTTGAGCCTGAGCCCGAGTGCATTTTTATTACGCTCATTTTATTACGTGCAAATCTTCGCAATTGCGGGACATTTAATCCAATAATTGCAATATTTCTCAAAGAAAAAAAAGCCGTAATTTGTTTTGATTAAATTGCATTACTTTCCAACCTAGCTAATAGCTTCCCATTAAGCAAAACGTAAACAGAAAAAACGTATTGCTTTATTATTTCGTCCCGTTCCTCGTCGTTTTATTGCAATGATAATCTTGGAATCTCAATGACGAAAACATTTTCCTCGAGGTACGTGACTGGCCTTTCTCCGCCTATTTTAATGAAACTGCCTGTTTATTACGCCTATTATTTTAATTACTCGACTCTCGGAATCCTTGCCATCTACGTGACACCCTTTTTATCCCCACGAAATCTTATCATTTATAAAATTTCTTCATCTAATATCCAAATCAATAGTTTATCAACCAATTAAAGAAAAGAGAAAACGCACAGAGGAATCACAATTTTTGTAAAAAAAAATATGTGAAGATTTTGATTAAACACGTTAACTGCCACAATACAATATTTTTTTGCATGAAAGTGAAATGCCGGAAGGTAAAAATTGTTTATAAAAGTCGATTCCTATATGCGCGACACTCAGCTACGCGACGTCGTGCACCAGTCAAATAATGGTTTTTGTTTCAAATAATGGTCATTGTTTTAAATGGGCAGGTAGCAAGTTTTAGGATCCCCCATGGTAAATGCGTACTTCTTGTTCAAAGCAATAACTGAAAATGACAATTACAACATTTATGGGAGACGTTGCTTCATCCCTTCTAAATTTTCCTCAAGAAGACCAGAACGAGCAAAGAGCAACAGCAATACAAGCAAATCAAACAAAACATAATTTAGAAGATGTCGGCACTTCTAATAGGAGAAGGTGCTACTTTTTCTATTCTAAAATATCCCAAGAAAAGGGAAGATCTGTGGCTGCCAAAACTACTGCACAAACTAGATGGAAGTGTAGTCAATGCGATAAATACTATTCCGTAATTGGTTTCACAAAATCTCTTGTTTGTTGAAATAGTAGTTTATGATACAAGTGTGTGAAGAAGGGTTTTTGTGCATGAGTTGCAAAGTTTTGCTAATTATGGACAATGGCCCTGCTCATCCTCCGGGTCTCGAGGATGACTTATTGGAGGAATTCGAGTTCATTAGGGTGAAGTCCCTTCCTCCCAATTCCAGTCCACCACTTCAGCCCATGGATCAGCAAGTCCTTTAAAAAGCTTTACACCAAAGCATTATTTCAGCGATGTTTTTAGGTAACTGAAGGAACAAATCTTACCTTCCGAGAATTCTGGAAAAAAAATTTCCACATCGTGAATGGTCTCAAGATCATCGACAAAGCTTGGAATGGTGTCAACAAGAGAACGCTCAATTCTGCTTGGAGAAAATTGTGGCCTGACTGCATTCTAGGAGATAACTGTAAGGGGTTGGCTCACGTTGAGGAACTGCCAGTTCTCGATGAAATTGTCTCAAGTAAATAGGAAAATACGTGGCGGTGAAACGGTATCGATTGACAAGCCAGATATTGCAATAAACTACACTAAATCTATGGGAGGAGTTGACGTAGACCATTATGCAGCGTCATATTTTTCTTAAGAAAATCTTTTAAATGGTGGTGAAAGATGTTCCTCTGGGCACTAGAAAATTGCTGCGCATTCGGCTCGTGCTTTAAACTTCGCAACTCAAAAGTCTTCCACGCATGTGTATTTATTTACATTACTGTGTGTATTTATATACATTACCACACATATGTGTGCACATTATCACACATATGTGTATTTATATACATTATTTTATCTTCGCATGTTAAAATACTGTTGAATTAAATTGTAATTTTGACAGACAACATACTTCAAATCACTGACACAATAAGGTGAGAAAGTTCAGCGCCTTGGTCGAATAAATTGCTAACTAGTAAAAACGCACAGTAACGGGAACAGTATTTGGTCGTTGTCGATGAGTAATGTCAAAGATTTTTCCTTCTAGGCACTTCACTTCCATTGACCCTGACACTTCCGGTTTCGACTTTAAATTTTCCCGCCAGCGCAGAATTTTAAATTTTTCCGCGCATAGTGTAGGAACCTAAAGGAGAAAAAGAAAAGGAGAAAAAGAAAAGGAGAAAAAATGAGGCGGCCGTAAGTAGGAAGCAGGAAATGGGAAACCAGATGACGGAGACGGTCCAAACTGCAACTCGGAATCTGAATTCGGAACCGCAAACGGAAGTCGAAACCAGACCTCGCAACCCATGTGGGGTCATAGATCCCACATAGACCTCACACGTGGGACTACATAGACCCCACACCTAGCGTGGAGTTACATAGACCTCACACCCAGCGTGGGGTTACATAGACCCCGCACGTGGGGCTACATAGACCTCATACTCTCATGTGTGAAAAACTGGAAGTGGAAAATAAGTGGAAGAAACGGAAGTCGAAACCGGAAACGGAAGTTGAAACCGGAAACGGAAGTTGAAACCGGAAACGGAAGTTGAAACCGGAAACGGTCGAATACGAATACGATAGTCGAAACCGGAAGTCTGGACCGGAAGTATGAACCGGAAGTATGAACCGGAAGTATGAACCGGAAGTATGAACCGGAAGTATGAACCGGAAGTATCAAGGTCAATGGAGGTGGAGGGCCTAGAAGGAACCATCTTTCCCTACTTCGATGTACTTCGACTTCTAAGTTAACCTAGATTTAATCTAGCTTAGATTATGCTTAGGTTGCCATAGTAACAACAAACAGAAATCTTCTAATAATGAAACTCCATTTGATTTACATTGGACTTTTACGAACGATTTGGATACTTTTACACACGATTATAATAATGGCGTCCTTCACATACACTAATGTATTTATTAATGTATTCATTTTGGTGTGTGAGTACATAGATAATAGTTATTCTTAAATGATTTAAAATTTGTATTTTTTGTGTAACTAATACGTACCTAACTTGTACAAGAATATTTGTTTCAATAACAAGCGTTTGACATAAATTGTGTTTTGAATTTATTAACGTCCGATAAAAGTAAAACACCAGGGGCCACCAGGTTATTCACGAGGCCACGTTTTTTTCAACTACCATGTATTTATATGGCCACTGTGAATCGCCGGAGAGTTACAGTGCAATAGTTTTCATGTGAACCATGATTGATACATTGCATACACGCGAGTGAGATTCACGCGATTCACGTGGAAGTCAACGTGTTAATTGAAAATTCCGAAGAATTCTTAAAATGTATCTAAGCTCGACTGATCTATTAAGTTTTGTATATCAAGGTTTCTCATCTGTAGATCGAGGCAAGGTTCTTCTATTCTTCTTATCAATTTTGGCGCCCTGGGCTATAAACTAATTAGCGCCATAGGGCAGATTTTTTCTTTACATGTGCTGCAAGACCTTGCTTCTTGCCAAATTTCATGATTCAAGGTCAACGGGAAGTACTCTATAGGTGAACCCTTGTGAAAATACCCTTGTGAAATCGCAAAATATGCGACATAAACGCTCGTATCTTTTGATGGTGTTAACTTACAAGTTTGATTTTTTCACAACTAAAAGAGAACGAAGACACGAGTATTTAGTTTAAATTTCAACTTAATACCGTTCTTGAGAAAAGAGCGTTCTTGAGAAAAAGGGTCTTTACAGACAGGCAGACAGACAGACAGATAGACAGACAGGCAGACAGAGGGACAACAAAGTGATCCTACAAGCGTTCCGTTTTCCTTATGAGGTACGGAACCCTAAAGACTGAATTAAAACTACAAAACATGCAATCTGCAGTTCTGCATGAGTTTTAATTATAGAAATATCTTCTATTCACCTCTATTCATATGTTTTATAGACAACGGGCACTTATGCATGAAAACTGCGAGCGCGAGCCACGAACGCTACCTCACTCAGCGGTGTTACTCGAGGTGTGCATTATTCATAATTTCTCGAATTTATTAATTGAGATATAATGATTTAAGCATATTTAACGATTCCTCATCCTTGCATTCGTGGTACCACTTAAGTTACGGCGCCCTTGGGCTGTAGCCCAAACAGCCTATAGCAGGGGTGGTAAATAGCCAGGGTTTCCGGCGGCGTGCCATTTTTTTAAATTTCATTTCTTTTAATTTTCACGTTTTGAAATGCTGACGTGCCAGGTCTACTTTTACAATGTGATAGTGAAAATCAGTTACCGTATTAGCGTGAATATTTGACGTGTTTTGTGCGCCTTTTGAAATTACGGGCAAACCAATCGACGGATTTTGATAAACCGTGGTACCATTTTATATTCTTACGAGATCTCAAAAATTCCCAAATTTCAAAATTGTAGCATTGTAAATACGGCTTTAGTGAATTTTTTAAATTTTTGTGCACCTTTTGTAATTACAGGCAAACCAATCCACGGATTTTGATGAAACTTGATATAATTTGATATTCTTACGAGGTCCCACAAATTGCCAAATTACAAAATTGTAGCTTTGTAAATACGGCTTTAGTGAATTTATTAAATTTTTGTGCACCTTTTGTAATTACAGGCAAACCAATCCGCGGATTTTGATGAAACTTGATATAATTTGATATTCTTACGAGATCCCACAAATTGCCAAATTTAAAAATTGTAGCTTTGTAAATACGGGTTTTGTGAATTTTTTAAGTTTTTGTGCGCCTTTTGAAATTACGTGAAAACCAATAGACGGATTTTGATAAACCGTGGTATCATTGTATATTTTTACGAGATCTCAAAAATTCCAAAATTGTAGCTTTGTAAATACGGCTTTAGTGAATTTATTAAATTTTTGTGCACCTTTTGTAATTACAGGCAAACCAATCCACGGATTTTGATGAAACTTGATATAATTTGATATTCTTACGAGATCCCACAAATTGCCAAATTTCAAAATTGTAGCTTTGTAAATACGGGTTTTGTGAATTTTTTAAATTTTTGTGCGCCTTTTGAAATTACGAGAAAACCAATAGATGGATTTTGATAAAACGTAGTATGATTTGATATTCTTACGAGATCTCACAATTTTTAAAATTGTAGCTTTGTAAATACGGCTTTGGTGATTTTTTTAAATTTGAAAATTTTTGTGCGCCTATTGCAATTACGGGCATACCAATCAATCGACGGATTTTTAACACGTCTTATATTTTACACCATTGCACAATAAGATCAATTACACCATAACACAAAAGTAGATTGAGAAACTTAATAATTTATTTTAGGAAAGATAGTTTAACAATTTTAGAAGGCATGCGTGAGTAATAGTTCGCGTGCCAATAAAATTTTCCTACGTGTCAGCTGTGGAATGCGTGCCATAGGTTCGCCACCACTGGCCTATAGGGCTAGTATGGCCCTGGATCGAGATGTACTTAATAGAATTCGCCACGATTTGCCTAAAAAGGTTTATCTTATCCAGATTGATCTATTAGGTTCTGTATAACAAGATTTATTTAATTTACACTTTAGACTGATTTTTTGGGTGTTGTGTTTCAAGTTTTATTTACCACAGACTGTTTTATTTAGTTTTGTCTATCTAATATAAACCCTTCAATTACATTTTGTCTATCAACGTTATCAACGTATAGACGGATTAAGTTATCACTATGATATAGTTATCAACGTATAGATTGGGTTTTGTCTATCAAGGTTTATCTACCAAAGACTGGAACATAAGGGAGAATGTTATATAGATAAATTTAATGCAGAAAGCTTGGTGTAGATACCTCGATAAACCGAAATTCAGAGAAGGGATTTAATATTTTTTTACTTTTGTCACTAAACCGAAGGATTTTGCAAAATTTGCAAAGAATGCTTTTTTGTAGACACCGACGTCTTACATACGGATATCCCGGTTATAATTTTCTATCTTAAGGCGTTGACGAGATATTTGCAAGTAGGATTTGAAGAAAAAATCATTCCTCAGTACGTCACCATTGGAGTGGGAGCGTTCAAATTTTGTCAACTGATACTTCTGGTGGATATCCACATTCAGTAAAAGTTTCATTGAAATCCCTCAAATGTTAATACAGTTTATCGCAATTTTTGAATATTTTTTAATTCTCGTGTTCGTTTTTGGTTGAAATTCGTGATTGACATGTCTGGATTTGTTTAACAAATTATTTTAGTTACTTTCACATAACATGGAAAAATAAAATTTCACAGATTTGTAGAGAATTAGTCAGTCTATGATATCCCTTAGTTAGTTTTGCAAAATATTTCATCTGGCGGCGGTCGCCGCCCCTCAAACTCAAAGTCGCACGGGAAGTCAGACATTCAAATAACTATAGTTTGAAAACTTGGACAGTTGTATTCAAAATTCCTTCAGTTCGACGTAGCTTATAGATTTTTCTATTGAAATTTACATTTTGGTATTTTTGTGGCCAATAGCCTTGACACAGAATTTTTGTATCTGACCAATTTTTTTTATCTTGATATATCTGGTCTTGATTTATCCGGTCCTGATTCATCTGATTGAAATAAACCGAAACTTGCCTATCAAGATAAGATGGAGAAAATTTGCTAGAGAAACTTAATGTAGTAACGCTGGTGGGTATAAACCTTCATAGACACAACTAGATTTCGTAAGCTTAAGAGACAAATTTCATTCCGAAACCTTGATAGACAAGGCTTAAAGATGCACCTCTCGCAGATAGGCACTGATATAAAAACGCACGCGAGCGCAGCCGCGGGCTATAGCTAATATAAATATATGATAATTTGGATAAAGTGGCTTATTTCGATTTTTGTGATTATCGAGCTTTTACTGGAATTGCCTCATAGGTTTGCTGAAATAATCCTTGAAATATAATGTAAAATGATTGGGAAAATAAGTTGCCTAAATAAAAGTGAAATGTAGGAAATATTTCCCAGTTAGTTTTGGAAAATATTTTATCTGGTGGCGACCGCCGCCTCTCAAAGTGAACGCAGCAGAGAAGACAACACATTCAAATAACTATATTTTGAAAACTGCAGCAGATGTATTTAAAAAGCTCTCAGTTCTGGATAGCGCATAAATGTATCTATTGAAATTGACGTTTTGGAATCTTCGTGGCCGATAGCCTTGACACAGGATATTTTTTAATAAAAAAATACATATTGATAATTTGCAAATATATTTTGTCCAACTCTCCGCAGCCCACCAAATATGCATATACCACTATTTTATAGAGCAGATATTTATCTAAAAATTGTGTTATTTTCATCTTTCCTAAGCGAACCGTTTTTGCAGAATAAATTTATTTGCAAACCTCTTACGGCGTTCTTCATTTAAACCCATGTAAATTGACAAACACAAATTAGAGAACGGGTACCCTTGATAGCCTTGACACAGGATATTTTTTAATAAAAAAATACATATTGATAATTTGCAAATATATTTTGTCCAACTCTCCGCAGACCAGCAAACATGCATATACCACTATTTTATAGAGCAGATTTTTATCTAAAAATTGTGTTATTTTCATCTTTCCAAAGCGAACCGTTTTTGCAGAATGAATTTATTTGCAAACCTCTTACAGCGTTCTCCATATAAACCCATGTAAATTGAAAAACGCCCTAGAAAATTTTCTTGCATTTTATATTTTTTACTATTGCGACTAAACCGAACGATTTTACTAAATATGCAAACAATACATTTTTGTAGACACCGGCGTCCTACATACGGAGATCCCGGTTATAATTTTCTCTTTTGAGGCGTTGACGGGATAAACCACTTCATAGACACTTGAAATCGAAACTTGAACTTGATTTCGAAACCTTAAGAGACAAATTTTATTCCGAAACCTTCAAAGATATGGCTTAAAGATGCACCTCTCGTCGATAGACACTGATATAAAAACCCACGCAAGCGAAGCCGCGGGCTATAGCTAATATGATATATAATAATTTGGACAAAGTGGTTTATTTCGATTTTAGTAATTATCAAGTTTTTACTGAAATTTTCTCAAAGGTTTGCTGAAATAATCCTTGAAATATAATGTAAAATGATTGGGAAAATAAGTTGCCTAATTAAAATAATAGCCGGAAAAGTTAAATGTAGGAAATATTTCCACCGCAATGAATAATTCAAGCCCGTATCCAGTCTTAAGAAACACCGAAGGCAAATAGTAAGTTTTGAAGCGGCCGAGTGAGCCCGGAATGAAAAAGGATTACAATAGCGAACTTCGCCAAGTACATATTTATATTTTGTTTACAAAGTGGATATAAAAAAAAAACTTTCCAAGGAACGGTATAATTGAGTGCAGTTTGTAAAGAATTTCCGTTTTAGGCAGAATGCAAAACTGTAATCCATATACATTTTCCTGTGCCGCATGGTCTCTCTTAACAGAAAATGCAGGAGTCACACCGTACTAATAATTATATTTTATGTATGTTATTAGTCAATTTGTGAACTAAAGAACATAGTTTCCTTAATTCTTTTCTCAGTTTTCATTTCAAGGTTTACGGAACTTCTGAGCTTTGAACTAACGAGTGAGCCAGCAAATCGAGCAGAGAAAGACAGGACGGAAGTTGATAACAGAAGTACTTATGAAAACAAATCTCTTACAATTACTGGTAACTAGAATTAAATGAACGGGGACGGGAAACACAGTTTCTCTACCAAAAAGCATTTTCAGTAATTGAATTTGCTTTTTCCACGCAAAAAAAACGCGGTTTATATAAAGAAAACTGCAAGTTTTTAAACAAAATATATAAATGTTGTTTAAATTAAGAGTGATAAATGTTTAAGATATTTTTATTAAATTCGCGTTTGTTTGTGAGGGTAAATACGGAGAGCAGTTTGTGTTTCCATTTAACTTGATTTCGCTTGTTCACGCAGTGAAGCCACGTAGAACAAGCGGTGTGCGTCTTCCTCCGAACTGTAAACAGTAAAAAATTGAGTCGGCTGTATGTTACAATTGTTATGCCGCAAAATCTTCCTACATTTACATTCATCGATTTCCCGAATCCTGGGATAGAACCGTATGAAAACAGAAATATATTCCGTGTCACATATAAGAAGCTTATTCATTTCTCCGAATGTCTAACAAATTGGTAGCTGTTCGTAAAAGTCTGTACGTATGGAGATGAAGACGCGAAAAGAAACTTCCACGTCTGTCTGCAAAACAAATATTTAAGAAACAACCCACGGATGTTTCAAATAATGCTAAAAAGTGGATATATTGAGATGTATTATCATCTACTGCTCCTGTCACAGGCTTCCATTTTGTATTTTTATTGCTTTCCAGTAACAGCTTCTCACTTTTCCGATCGGTTATACATTTCTGTTTTCCAATTTCATTCGACAAAAAGAAATTCTCGACATTTTTCATTTAATTTAAAATCTATACTCTTCACATTTTGCTGATAAAACCCCAACAGACATAAAAAGAAACACAATATTCTTACAGATCTACAATAAAAGCTATTTTAAGTCCTCCTAATTTTGTTACATTGAGGTATGCAACATGACCTCATAGGGCCAAGCATTCTAAAAACCGAATTAGTACACGTCATAGAGGTTGAAAAGAACAACAAAACGCCGGGTCGAGACGATATCTAGCTGAATATTTCAAGCAGACACAGGAGAAAAACAAAAACATAATTTTAACACTATACAACAAGATCTATGACACTAAACAACTTCCAAAGGAATGGCTACACAAAATACACGTTCAAAATGCTTCAGAAAAAGCAAACAGCAACCAAAGGCAAAGGTCACAGGCCAATAAAAATATTCCTAAGCATCATACACATCAGGCTATTTAATAAACTTACTAGAGAATTAGTCAGTCTATAATATCCCCCAGTTAGTTTTGTAAAATATTTTATCTGGCGGCGACCGCCGCCTCTCAAAGTGAACGCTGCAGAGAAGGCAACACATTCCAAATAACTATATTTTGAAAACTGCAGCTCATGTATTCAAAAATCTTTCTTTTCTGGATAGCGCATGAATTTGTCTTTTAAAATTCTCATTTTGGAATCCTTGTTTCCGATAGTCTTGGCACAGGATATTTTTAATAAAATAATTCATATTGACAATTTTCAAATATATTTTATTGTTCCACTCTCCGCAGTGCACCAACCATGCAGTTACCACTATTTTATAGAGCAGATTTTTATCTAAAAATTGTGTAATTTTCATCTTTCCTAGGCGAACCGTTTTTGCAGAAAAAAATTATTTGCAAACCTCTTACAGCCTTCTCCATATAAACCCATGTAAATTGAAAAACGCTTTTGAAAATTTTAAATTTTATATTTTTACTTTTGCGACTGAACCGAGCGATTTATACAGAATATAATATAGACGGTAAACAGACTATAAACTTTACTGAATGTACTACTCTTTTAATAATTAGACTACTTTTTAAATAATTTAGAGATATGAAATTTATTACTCCAAGTTTATGTTTATAACCAGAGGAAACCAGTAAGAAGACTACAGAGTTTACTCCTCTTATTTCCGACCGAAAAAAAACGAGTCTACGCTTACAAATAGAGATCCACCTAAACGGGCTATAAACTTAACGATATTTCTACCCGAAAAATCTCAGTCACGCCTAGTCTAAGCTCATAAATATAGGAAACAACTTAAGCCGACTAAAAACCTTACAGTATCGTTATTTCCTTCAGAAAAAAATATCTGAGTTACTCTAAGCGTAGGCACAAATAAAGAAAACCAGACTATAAACCTCACTGTTAATTATTCTTTGACAAATATTTCACCTGCGTAACCTGCTAACCTGCCGATGACTGCCGATGAATATTTAAGCGAGTATAACTCGCGCAGGGGGCGTGAGCATTCCCGTTTTCACGGATACACTTACGACGCGATTTGGGGCATGGCGTTGGCGATTCCGAACGTCGCGCATAAAGTGCGGCGCAATCAGACCGTCACCGATTTTTGATATCAGGATCCTTTGTGGGAGAAGCTGTTCTTGGACGCGTTGCACAACACGAGTTTCGAAAGGGGTCACGGGTCCCGTGCCGCTCTACGATAACGAACGCAAGGCTAGTATACTGCTGAAACAATTGAAGAGGTGAAGGTCGGCGAGTACTGCGCCGCGACGCAGCATTTGGATTTGACGCTGGGAGCGCCGATGCGATCGATTGGGAAGTACCTGCCGAAGGATAGGACGTTGATGATCATCGAGCACACGAGGGTCAATAAAACCGTGCACGCCATTCTAGCGTCTTTGGCGGTTTGCGGGATAATTATGGCTTCGGTTTTCTTAGCTTTCAATATAAAATACCGAAACCAGCGTCCACAACTCAACAACCTCATAATTATAGGCTGCATGTTAACTTACACGAGCATCGTCTTCTTGAGATTGGATTTGGGGCTGTCGAGCGTCGACGCGTTTCCTTACATTTGTACGGCGCGGGCTTGGACTTTGATGGCGGGTTTTTCGCTGGCGTTCGGTGCGATGTTCAGTAAAACTTGGAGAGTTCACTCGATCTTCACCGACGTCAAACTCAACAAGAAAGTGATCAAAGACCATCAGCCCTTCATGGTGGTTGGAGTGCTGTTATTCATCGATCTGGTTATCATGACCACTTGGCAGATCGCCCATCCGCTCTACAGGGAAACCAAACAATTGAAGGCTTATGTATATACAAAGGGTGCAAGTGGAGCAGGGGATTTATGATTTTATTTTTCAGCCGCATCCGTCCAGCGAAGACATAATAATAATCCCCGAAAACGAGCATTGCGCCTCGGAACGCATGACCATCTTCATCGGCTCGATTTACGCGTACAAAGGCTCATTGATGATATTCGGAGCGTTCTTGGCCTGGGAAACTCGCAATGTTTCGATCCCGGCGTTGAACGACAGCCACCACGTGGGTCTCTCCGTCTACAACGTGGCCATCCTGTGCATCTGTGCTGGTGCTGGTAGACCTCCAGGACGCCATGTTCCTAATCATAGGCGTTTTCGTGATGTTCTGCACCACGGCCACCCTATGGTTTGTGTTCGTGCCGAAGATGGTCTAACTGAAAAGGAATCCTAGCGGATCCATCGACAAGCGCGTCCGCGCCACTCTGACCGATGGGCTCCAAGACGCGCCGCGATTCCAGCGCCTCCGAAATGAAGTCCAGGATGAAGGAGGTCAAAGTGAACAACTCGTGCTATCGCAAGACCTTGCTGGAGAAGGAGAGCGAACTGCAGGTGTTAATGCGGCGGCTAGGGAACGAAGCCAGAGAGATTTTAGACACACGCAAGAATTCCATCCTCCACTGAAACCAGCGATATCACTTCCTTGTGCAGTTTGAGCTCGAAAGACCAGTTCCAATCGTTCCACCACATCGACAGTCAAAGGTAATACAAGACAAGACTAGATAGATAATTGAATTGTTTTCGTATGCAAAGAATACTTTTTTGTAGACACCGACGTCCTACAGAAGGAGGACGTCCCGGTTATAATTTTCTCTTTTGAGTCGTTGACGAGATATTTGCAAAAAACCTTTGAAGACAGAATAATTCCCTACGCCGTCCCCATTGGAGTGGAGCATTCAAATTTTGTCAGCTTATACTTCTGGTGGTTACCCATATTGAGTAAAAGTTTCATTGCAATCCCTCAAGGATTAATACATTTTTTCGCAATTTTTTAATATATTGAAATTTTCGTGTTTGGTTTTTGTTGGAATTCGTGATTGACATGTCTATGTTAGTAGTCAGTCTATGATATGCCCCAGTGAGTTTTGGAAATTATTTTGTCCGGCGGTGACCGCCGCCTCTCAAAGTGAACGCAGCAGAGAAGGCAACACATTCAAATAACAATATTTTGAGAACTGCAGCAGATGTATTCAAAAATCTTTCAGTTCTGGATAGCGCATAAATTTGTCTATTAAAATTGTCATTTTGGAATCTTCGTGGCCGATGGCCTTGACACAGGATATTTTTTAATAAACAAACACATATTGACAATTTGCAAATATATTTTATTGTCCAACTCTCCACAGTGTAGCAAACATGCATTTACCACCATTTTATAGAGCAACTTTTAATCTAGAAATTGTGTCATTTTTATCTTTTCAAAGCGAACCGTTTTTGAAGAATAAATTTATTTGCAAACCTCTTACAACGTTCAACATATATGTACATTCGTTCTCCATGTAAATTGAAAAACGCCCTAGAAAATGTTCTTGCATTTTATATTTTTTTCTTTTGCGACTAAACCGATTGCGATTTTATTAAATATGCAAAGAATACTTTTTTGTAGACACCGACGTTCTACATGTGGAGATCCTGGTTATAATTTCCTATTTTGAGGCGTTGACGAGATATTTGCAAAAAACTATTGAAGACAAAATAATTCCATACGCCGTCCAGATTGGAGGGGGAGCATTCAAAATTTGTCAGCTTATACTTCTGGGGGATACCCATATTGAGTAAAAGTTTCATTGCAATTCTTCAAGGATTAATGAACTTTTTCGCAATTTTTTAATATTTTAATATTTTCCTGTTTGGTTTTGGTTGGAATTCGTGATTGATATGTCTGGATTTTTTAAAAAAATATTTTAGTAAGTTTCACACAACTTGGAACAATAAAATTTGACACATTTGTATAGAATTAGTCAGTCTTTGATATCCCTCAGTTAGTTTTGCAAAATATTTACATTATTACCTATATATAACGTATATAATACCTTCACAATTTAAACCCATGTAAATTGAAAAACACTTGAAAATTTTCTTGCATTTTATATTTTTTACTTTTGCGACTAAACCGAACCATTTGACTAATTATGCAAAGAATACTTTTTTGTAAACACCGATGTCCTACATGCGGAGATCCCGGTTGTAATTTTCTATTTCGAGACGTTGACGAGATATTTGCAAAAAACTTTTGAAGACAAAATAATTCCCTACGCCGTCCCCATTGAAGTGGGAGCGTTCAAATTTTGTCAGCTTATACTTCTGGTGGATACCCATATTGAGTAAAAGTTTCATTGAAATCCTTCAACGATTAATATATTTTCTCGCAATTTTTGAATATTTTGCAATTTTCGCGTTTAGTTTTTGATTAACATGTCTGGATTTGTTAAAAAATTATTTTAGTTTCACACAACTTGGAACTATAAAATTTGAAACATTTGTAGAGAATTAAGGCCGATTCTCATATGCGCGACACTCAGCTACGCGACGTCACGCGACATCGCCTGTTAAATAATGATTACATTGTTTTATATGAGCACGTTCTCACTATAGCTACGCGACAGCAACGCGACGTGGCCATTTATAACAATGTAATCATTATTTGTCAGGCGATGTCGCACGACGTGGCGTAGCCGAGTGTCGTGCATATGGGAATCGACCTTTAGTCAGTCTATGATAACCCTCAGTTAGTTTTTCAAAATATTTTATCTGGCCGCGGTCGCAGCCGTTCAAACTCAGACTTTAACAGAAAGTAATAAATTCAAATAACTATATATATTGAAGATATATTAAAATTTCTTTTAGACCTATTTAGATTATACATTTTTCTATTGAAATTGACGTTTTGGTATCTTCGTGGTCGATAGCCTTGACACAGGATTTTTTTCTAATAAAGAAATACTTATACCAACGCTTGGAGGAGGAGGGTGCGGTACAATAGATCTATAAAGGTCGCAGTACAGTCGTCACCACCATATCTACAATCTACAAACTCAGAAATATAGGTGCTAACCACGACTAATGAAAAATTATTAATAGCTTTGTCAGCTCACAATATTAATAAAGTTTCAAATATCCAAGAAAACCAAATCAATGTGGATATCTCACAGCTCGAATTAGAGGCCACTGATAAGTCAACAACACCGACTAATAGAGCACAAGCTAGTGATAAAGATGTTGAGAATTAAGGTATAAACTGTGAGAACTAAAAATATGAAGGCGCGGGAATTAAGGCCGGACAAATGCAAATCAAATAAAGATATGCAAATTTAGCAGAAACAAAAATTACACACGAAAACCTGGACGCTCTAATAATATTATTATTGGCTCAAATCTTGATAGTAAAAATTAAGAGCGATAACTAAACATGCTCATCTCAACGTTTCAAGGCTGGAACCTCAACTCACAGAAGATGTAATCAATTACTTGAGAGGGAAGAATTTCGAAACTGTCCTCTGTAAAAAAATCGTCTCCAAGTACCCTGAACTTTACTCGTCTTTTAAAGTATCAATTCATTTTGAAAAGTTAGATGAAATAATGAAACCGGATGTATGGCCCCGCTACGCAGCTATTAATCGTTTTTTTCTTAAACCCGGAGAGGAAGAAGAACCAGAATTAATTTATTCCTCGATGAATAATACTAGTAGTCAAATGGACGTCAGAACCCATAATAATAGTAATAGTAAGAAGATTATAAAGCCAGTCATACTCATGAGAAGATTTCTGTGATTAATTAAAATGTGCAATCAATTTGGCAACTGCTTGGAGAGGATTCAGTACATGCTAGAAAACAATCCAAACTGTCACGTTTTGGCATTAACTCAGCATTGGAAGAGTGAACACCAACTCCAGCTATACAAAATTAACCACTTTTCACTCGCATCGTATCATTGCAGGGAAGAAGGTAAAATGGAGGGGTCGCCATTTTCTGTAAAGATGATGGCAACCACAAACGAAGAGATGACATTAGTAAGTTAGCAGAGGATTACGTGTTTGTATGTGCAGCAACACAGATATCGTTAGGTAATTCTAATAAAGAAAATTTGCAAATATTTTCTTTTCCCAAGTCTCCGAAGTTGACCAAACATGCATTTAACACTATTTTATAGAGCAGATTTTTATGTAAAAATTGTGTCATTTTCATCTTTCCAAAGCGAACGAGCTAAGCGAAGACACTCAGTTCGGATTTAAGAGAGGCACCGGTACACAAGAAGCACATTCTGCCTAAACACATTGACACAAAACTGCTATGACCAAAGAAATGATATCTTCCTGTGCCTATGAAAAGGCGTTCGATAGTATCAACCACAAACGTCTCATCGAATATCTAAAAAGAGCTGGTATAGATGAAAAAGACGTAAGAATAATCCAAAACCTGTACTGGCAACAGTCGGCCAAAGTCAGAATCAGCAATCAATTAACGACAGAAAAAATCGAGATAAAAAGACGGTTGCCTCAAGGATGCATAATGTCACCAATGCTATTTAATCGCTACGTTGAACAAATATTCTCAGAAGCCTTCGATGATCTAGAAATCGGAATAAAAGTGAACGCAGACGAGACAGTGTTCATAGCAAGCAACCAGCAAGACTACTACTGAAGCTATTAATGAAGCTACTAATGAACAACATAAACAGAAAGGGGTCAGAGGCCGGACAAAGAATGAACACATCCCAATTACAATTCATGGTTATAAGCCGTAATAATCTGGCAGGAACGTCCATCGCAGAAGAGGAGGAGACAATCGAAAGAACTACGAGCACGAAATACCTTTTCACACTAGTAAACGACAGATAAGATCCACTACAAGAGATCAAGACTAGGATAGAACAAGCCAGACAGGCATTCAACAAACTACGTCCCTTGCTATGGGATAAAAACCTAAATGTAGAAATCCGCCACAGAATGGACAAATGCTACATTGGACCAGTCCTCCTGTATGGAGCAGAAACCTGGGCGATAAAAGTAGCGTCCACTAACAAGATCGAGACTTTCGAGATGTGGACACTCAGAAAAATGCTCCGTATTCCATGGATAGACCATATTACCAACGAGGAGGTGCTGAGAAGGGCAGGAGTGGACAGATTACTATTCAATACTGCATCGCAAGATTGGGCATCTGGGTCACATACTAAGAGGGCCAAAATATCGAATTCCCAACTCATACTCGAGGGAAAACTAGAAGGCAGAAGAGGCATCGGACGCAAACAGGTATCACGGCTTAGGAACATCAGGAACTGGACCGGAATCATAAAGATTGGTGACATATGCTAAGCAGCAATAAACAAAACGTTAACAATTATTCAATAAATAATAATTCGCCAATGCACATAGGTGTAAGCCAATGTAACCAATAGAAGAAGAAGAGTTACGCGTGGTGTTCTCTAGTGTCAGCTTTTCTGAACTTTTAGGGCCTTGTCTGGTCTTCTCTGCTCTTGTCTGTTCTTTTCTGGAATTCTCTGTTCTTGTTTAGTATTCTTTGGTCTTGTCTGTTCCTATCTGTTCTTGTCTGGTCTTGCCTCATCTTGCCTGATTTTGTCTCGCCTTATCTATTATTATCTCGTTTTGTCAGGTCTTGTTTGGTTTAGTCTTGTATATTTCTCCCAATTAACAAATGTAATATGTTTCTATTCAGTATTATTTGCAGTCGTTACTACTGATATAAAATAATGAAACTTTTAACAAAACTCCAGTTCTGTTTGGTCCAATTTATAGTAAAATAGGGAAGTTGAGCGACCAAAGTTAGTTCATTCTGTAATTGTAATTTCAACGGTGCTGCATTATCTAAATTATCATTTTATAACCCATAAAATGTCTTTACTAATCCCCAGCAAACTTTAATCCTCTAATCCTAGCTGACCGAATTGCCGACCGCTATAGCCCTTCCATTTGAGTTCTTACTATCAACCATTATTAGTACATAAGGGTGCAAGGGTAGCACATTAAAGACGCCGTTGACTAATGCATGTGAAATACAATTATTTTCTAGCGGATTGAATCTTTGTATTGTTGATGTTTTAGGGGTAAAAGGCGAGGAAAAAATGTGAAACTTGTCGAGTTTGCGGGTTGTTCGAAGGGCAATTTTGGATGGAAATTCTTTTCAATTTGAGAGATATTTTAGTAGCGTTTGGATGTTCAATATTTTTTTAATGCAAAATTTTAAGCTCGCTTGTATTAATCGTGCCTGCGTTAAATTTTAATTATATTTCGCGTTTTCGCAAAACGGGATCAAGAATTTCAGTGATTTAACACTTTTCGTACCTGAATGTAAATAATATTTTAGAGATGGAATAAACCTGGTATTGTTGATAAATATACAACCAATATAAAACGACGATGAGTCGAATTAACCCAAGATATCAATGGTACATATATTTAATCTTCATATATTCTTCTCGAGTTTTGTACATTTTTTTCCAAACTTATTCAGTTTTGTCAAATTCTGGGGATAGTCATATCCGATATTGTTCACTCTTGTCCAATATTTGTTCGAAAATGTTGTCCTCTTTGTACAGTCTTGTCCAGTATTATTGAATGTTGACCATTTATATTATACTTATCTAGTTTAAACCAGTCTATTACTATCTTGTCCAAACTTGTTCATTCTATATGTTCTAGTCTGGACAAGACTGGGCTAGAATAGATCAGACCCCATTCTAGTCCAGTCTTGTCATTTCGTTCTGTCTTGTCTGATATTGCTCGCTATTATTTATAACAACAATATCTGTCTTCGTGAATTGTTCCTACGTTAACAATTTTAAGTTTCGTTTGAAATTTTGGTCGGACGTATGTGTACCATTCGGGGCGAAAGAGTTAACGCGTGTTTCCCTCCACATTGTTAAAAAGTCTTGTTTTAGAGTTATTTATTTCCAAATTTATTGCTAGATATTTTGATATTTTTGATAAAAAAAATAAAAAAAATAAAATTTACCAGAGGATTGGCTAGTGGCACTAAAAAAGAACCAAAAACAGATGTAAGCAACTATCGAGGTATATCACTCCTACCTGCTACTTACAAAAACTAAAATACTACTAAATAGACTTGAACCTTAACTTGATTCAAAACTGGGAGAATTCCAAGGAGGCTTCAGGAGATGACGATCTTGACCAGAACAAATATTGAGCTTGAAAATGATTATCAAGTATTACACCACACGACAGGACATCTTCATATCTTTAGTTGACTTCAAAAAGGCCTATGATTCAGTAGACAGACAAATACTAGTCGAGGTACTGAGAGGATATCGAGTTGATTAAAAGACATTAAACCTGATCAAATTACAGTCACAAACACTGTATCAAAAGTAAAATTTCAGGGAGAGATCGGCAAACCATTTCATGTTAGGACAGGACTAAGAAAAAGTGATAGCCTTTCACCGATGCTGTTTAATGTGGTTTTAGATAAGATAATGAAGACATTCTGACAATATAGCGACTCTGGTACTATAATTGGATCAAAGAACAAAAACGTCAATCCCAAATGCCTGGCCTTTGCAGACGACCTGGCTCTCTTAGCTGAGACTGAACGAGAAGCTCTAACACAAATCAATGAACTCAAGAAGAAGCAGAGAAATCTGGGATTCAGTTTTCCTTCCAGAAAACAAAAATAATGACGACCAAGAAAAATTATACGAAGAAAACGGTGAAGACGAAATATCTGCCAAATTAAAGTAATAAAACAGTTTAAATAGCTACAATGGATCCGATAGAAAATATAGGTCGGAAACTTTCGTTTCATCATTAAAAACATCTACAACAGAAAGAACTTGTTCATCAATGCAAAAAGAAGCGCTGGGATAAAGTCAGTGATATTGTATGGAATGGAAACTGCAACCTTAACAAGCCTGGAAAAGCTTCGGAAAATCGAAAGGAGAATATTGCAAAGAATCTACGGTCCAAGAATAGTAAATGGGAACTACAGATTGAGATCAAACAAGGCAATTTATGAGCAGGTAGAAAATTTGGAAACAACTATAACGAAGAGACGACTTAGACGCTACGGGCAGATGATTAGAATGAATCCTCAAAGAACTAATAAACAAATCCTCGATAAAATAAAAAGCGAGAGTGGTTATGCAAAGCAGATGAAGGAAGAATTAAGAAGACTTGGAATCACAGATGAAGACTGCCAAGATAGAGACGGATACAGAAAACGACTCGACAGCATTAAAGTTCTAGTTGAAGAGAAAGTGAAATACAACAATGGGAGAGAATGAAGGCTTTTGGAGGAGGAAGAAAGGTGAAAGTATGGTGAGAGTGAACTAAACAGCGATATAAAACAGTGATATCAAAAAATATATATTTCTATAAGGTCCTCAAATAGGAGGTTTCATTATCAAAAGCACGCCATTTTAACTATTGTCATGAGTCAACCTATAACTACTTGACAGATAAATAGTAAAAACTACGCCAATAATAAAAATGGAACGATATACGCTTCAACAACGCATTGCAAGTCCAGTCCAGCAATTGGTCTTGACTTGAGTCTTACAGAATTACTTACTCGTACATACTCGTTACCGATTATCATTTCGTTGGGGTATAGCGACGTATTCCGCTTCATTTTAAAGATTATTGTTTGAGCTTTTTCTTTGTTTAGTTTAAGTCTATTAGTATCAAACCGCAGTTTCAACGACTCAGCAGCCCTTTTTGCGTTGGCGGTAATATCGTTATTTGTTCTATCTAATAACAATAGGGATGTATCGTCTGCATAATTGATTTTAATGTAAGGTAAGTTGATAGGAGTTGCATGATGGTCATTTATACATAGAGCGAAAAGTAGAGGCCCCATTATGCTACCTTGTGGAATACCCGTCTGGGTCGTACTCAGGGGAGAATGTACAGATCCGTGTGGAGTGCGGATTCTGGTAATTTGTGTCCGGTTAGTTACGAATGATGTGTTCAACTCCAGCACGACTCCTCTTATACCATATCTTGCGAGTTTTTCTACTAGTAGGAGTAGTCCCCTTTAAGTATTTTAGTATCAAACCACACTTTCAACGACTCAGCAGCCCTTTTTGCGTTGGTGGTAATATCATTGATTGTACTATTTAATAGCAATAGGGATGTATCGTCTGCATAATTGATCTTAATGTGAGGTAACTTGATAGGGGTAGCATGAAGGTTATTTATAAATAGAGCGAAAGGTAGAGGCCCCATTGTGCTACCTTGTGGAATACCCGCCTTGATCGTACTCGGGGGAGAATGTAAGAATCCGTGTGGATTCTTATGGATCCTGCGGATCCGTGCGGATCCTGGTGATTTGTGTCCGGGTAGTTACGAATGATGTGATCAACTCCAGCACGACTCCTCTTACACCATATCTTGCGAGTTTTTCTACTAGTATCTACTAGTACAAAAACTCGTCAAAAGACCAGAGATCAGAAAAGGGTTGAAGGTACTAGATTGCAGTTCATAAAAGGTATTATTGACAATCTTGAGTCTCGGAAAATGCCAGTTTGAATACTCATGGACCTCTCGATGGCTTACAATTTTGTTGACAATAATCTTATGATGTATTTTGGATTTTCCGTGACTTAAGATTGTCAATAATACCTTTCATAAACTGGAATCTAGTTCCTCCGAAACTTTTCTGGTCTTTAGCCTTTTGACCCGCACCTCTGCCGTGTTATCAATAATTGAGGTAGCCGTAGAACCAACCTGCTTCCCTCCATCTCACTCTGACGGCTTACCCTAACTCCACCTTGGCTAATATTTCGTACACCAATTCTCACATCTTCCTTCCATTGCCAAACATACTATCATATGTCCGAGCGCAGATTTCATACAACTCCTTCCTATCGCTCCCCTACTTTGTCCCCTTATGTACATCCATGCCTTGAATCCCTAACTCCACCTTGGCTAATCTTTCGTACATCGATTCTCACATCTTCCTTCCATTGCCAAACATACTATCATATGTCCAAGCGCAGATTTCATTAAACTCCTTCCTATCGCTCCACTACTTTGTCCCCTTATGTACATCCATACCTTGCATCCCTAACTCCACCTTGGCTAATCTTTCGTACACCAATTCTCACATCTTCCTTCCATTGCCAAACATACTATCATATGTCCAAGCGCAGATTTCATACAACTCCTTCCTATCGCGCCCCTACTTTGTCCCCTTATGTACATCCATGCCTTGAATCCCTAACTCCACCTTGGCTAATCTTTCGTACATCGATTCTCACATCTTCCTTCCATTGCCAAACATACTATCATATGTCCAAGCGCAGATTTCATTAAACTCCTTTCTATCGCTCCACTACTTTGTCCCCTTATGTACATCCATACCTTGCATCCCTAACTCCACCTTGGCTAATCTTTCGTACATCGATTCTCACATCTTCCTTCCATTGCCAAACATACTATCATATGTCCAAGCGCAGATTTCATTAAACTCCTTCCTATCGCTCCACTACTTTGTCCCCTTATGTACATCCATACCTTGCATCCCTAACTCCACCTTGGCTAATCTTTCGTACACCAATTCTCACATCTTCCTTCCATTGCCAAACATACTATCATATGTCCAAGCGCAGATTTCATACAACTCCTTCCTATCGCGCCCCTACTTTGTCCCCTTATGTACATCCATGCCTTGAATCCCTAACTCCACCTTGGCTAATCTTTCGTACATCGATTCTCACATCTTCCTTCCATTGCCAAACATACTATCATATGTCCAAGCGCAGATTTCATTAAACTCCTTTCTATCGCTCCACTACTTTGTTCCCTTATGTACATCCATACCTTGCATCCCTAACTCCACCTTGGCTAATCTTTCGTACATCGATTCTCACATCTTCCTTCCATTGCCAAACATACTATCATATGTCCAAGCGCAGATTTCATTAAACTCCTTCCTATCGCTCCACTACTTTGTCCCCTTATGTACATCCATACCTTGCATCCCTAACTCCACCTTGGCTAATCTTTCGTACACCAATTCTCACATCTTCCTTCCATTGCCAAACATACTATCATATGTCCAAGCGCAGATTTCATACAACTCCTTCCTATCGCGCCCCTACTTTGTACCCTTATGTACATCCATGCCTTGAATCCCTAACTCCACCTTGGCTAATCTTTCGTACATCGATTCTCACATCTTCCTTCCATTGCCAAACATACTATCATATGTCCAAGCGCAGATTTCATTAAACTCCTTTCTATCGCTCCACTACTTTGTTCCCTTATGTACATCCATACCTTGCATCCCTAACTCCACCTTGGCTAATCTTTCGTACATCGATTCTCACATCTTCCTTCCATTGCCAAACATACTATCATATGTCCAAGCGCAGATTTCATTAAACTCCTTCCTATCGCTCCACTACTTTGTCCCCTTATGTACATCCATACCTTGCATCCCTAACTCCACCTTGGCTAATCTTTCGTACACCAATTCTCACATCTTCCTTCCATTGCCAAACATACTATCATATGTCCAAGCGCAGATTTCATACAACTCCTTCCTATCGCGCCCCTACTTTGTCCCCTTATGTACATCCATGCCTTGAATCCCTAACTCCACCTTGGCTAATCTTTCGTACATCGATTCTCACATCTTCCTTCCATTGCCAAACATACTATCATATGTCCAAGCGCAGATTTCATTAAACTCCTTTCTATCGCTCCACTACTTTGTCCCCTTATGTACATCCATACCTTGCATCCCTAACTCCACCTTGGCTAATATTTCGTACATCGATTCTCACATCTTCCTTCCATTGCCAAACATACTATCATATGTCCAAGCGCAGATTTCATACAACTCCTTCCTATCGCTCCCCTACTTTGTCCCCTTATGTACATCCATGCCTTGCATCCCTAACTCCACCTTGGCTAATCTTTCGTACATCGATTCTCACATCTTCCTTCCATTGCCAAACATACTATCATATGTCCAAGCGCAGATTTCATACAACTCCTTCCTATCGTTCCACTACTTTGTCCCCTTATGTACATCCATACCTTGCATCCCTAACTCCACCTTGGCTAATATTTCGTACACCAATTTTCACATCTTCCTTCCATTGCCAATTATACTATCATATGTCCAAGCGCAGATTTCATACAACTCCTTCCTATCGCTCCCCTACTTTGTCCCCTTATGTACATCCATGCCTTGCATCCCTAACTCCACCTTGGCTAATCTATCGTACATCGATTCTCACATCTTCCTTCCATTGCCAAACATACTATCATATGTCCAAGCGCAGATTTCATACAACTCCTTCCTATAGCTCCCCTACTTTGTCCCCTTATGTACATCCATGCCTTGCATCCCTAACTCCACCTTGGCTAATCTTTCGTACATCGATTCTCACATCTTCCTTCCATTGCCAAACATACTATCATATGTCCAAGCGCAGATTTCATACAACTCCTTCCTATCGCTCCCCTACTTTGTCCCCTTATGTACATCCATGCCTTGCATCCCTAACTCCACCTTGGCTAATCTTTCGTACATCGATTCTCACATCTTCCTTCCATTGCCAAACATACTATCATATGTCCAAGCGCAGATTTCATACAACTCCTTCCTATCGCTCCCCTACTTTGTCCCATTATGTACATCCACGCCTTGCATCCCTAACTCCACCTTGGCTAATCTTTCGTACATCGATTCTCACATCTTCCTTCCATTGCCAAACATACTATCATATGTCCAAGCGCAGATTTCATACAACTCCTTCCTATCGCTCCCCTACTTTGTCCCCTTATGTACATCCATGCCTTGCATCCCTAACTCCACCTTGGCTAATCTTTCGTACATCGATTCTCACATCTTCCTTCGATTGCCAAACATACTATCATATGTCCAAGCGCAGATTTCATACAACTCCTTCCTATCGCTCCCCTACTTTGTCCCCTTATGTACATCCATGCCTTGCATCCCTAACTCCACTTTGGATAATCTTTCGTACATCGATTCTCACATCTTCCTTCCATTGCCAAACATACTATCATATGTCCAAGCGCAGATTTCATACAACTCCTTCCTATCGCTCCACTACTTTGTCCCCTTATGTACATCCATACCTTGCATCCCTAACTCCACCTTGGCTAATCTTTCGTACACCAATTCTCACATCTTCCTTCCATTGCCAAACATACTATCATATGTCCAAGCGCAGATTTCATCCATATACATCCATATACATCCATACCTTGCATCCCTAACTCTACCTTGGCTAATCTTTCGTACACCAATTCTCACATCTTCCTTCCATTGCCAAACGTTCTATTTATCTCTTCATATGCCCAACCGCAACTTTCATACAACCCCTTCTTTGTCGCTTCCTTACTTTGTCCCCTTATGTACATCCACACCTTGCATCCCTAACTCTAGCTTGGCTAATCTTACACGTACACCAATTCTCACATCTTCCTTCCATTGCCAAACGTTCAATTAATCTCTTCATATGCCCAACCGCAACTTTAAAAAACATCATCCTTTCGCTCCTCCACTTTGTCCCCTTATCTACACCCATACCTTCCATCCTTACAACTCTCCGCACTTCTTTTATAATCCATTCATTGCCCATACTATACACTTTCCTTTCAAACTTGACTACCCTTCTAGCTGCCTGCGAAAACACTTTCAGCATATTTGTCACTTTCGATACTTTAGTTGCATATAAAGATTAGTTTAGAATTTACAAATATTTCCATGCATTCGGAGAATAACAAGATAAGTCCAAATTTGTTACTTTTCAGGAGAATTGATTGAATACTGGTAATCAAATTAATTTGAGAATATAGGGTTGAAACTAAACTAATTATAGGTATAATCATACAAACTTATTAAAGCGGAAAACAGCTTGAACATATAAATATATTCAACCTTTCCGAAGCTCTATAATAATTATTTTTTTAAGACTACGAAACAAAGCTCGTGTTGGAACGCAGCAGATATTTGCGTTATTCGGTTGGACTCCGTTCACTTTCGAGACACTAATGGTATGATTATATCTATAATTAGTTTAGTGTTTGCGCCAATTTTAATAAATCTGTATTTTCAATTCAACATTTGAATCGATTTCGGCACCGATTAACAGAAGGGGAAAGATATATCGACCTGGACCGAAATCGCGCGATTTACTTATCAATTTACTTCGCGAATTGATATTATTCGAAGCGCGAACGAAGCTCGACCGACAAGTGCACGCATATTTAAGCGTATCGTTTTAAGTAAAATTAATGAAATCACGAGCCCAAAGGGCTGAAGCGGCATCCAACGTCTGGAAGATAACAATTTTAAGAGAATCCCTCCACTTATTATCCCCATTTCCTCCGTTAAAAAAGGCGCTGGAAGGAGAATCACACGTGGCGGAGACGCGCGCAACCCTAACAGGTAAGTGATTAGACCAGCCCTGTTTTAAAACTGGAAAATTTTGATTTTCGTGAGACACGGTCCAAACATATAGTTTCATCCCTATATTCAATTATCATATGAATCAATAACAGAAACTAAGTTACGGTCTTTCCACATACATGTCATAGCATAACCTATCCTCGACAGAACAGCACATGGTTTTCAAAACTGTAAGTGTATTCAATTTTATAATTCAAAAGAGCAAAGCAGCACTGATGATAGATCTCGAAACGCGTCTGCAGATGGCTATTCACTTTGGGCTAAATAGAAAGATCTGATTATTAAAAACAATGTTATTTATTTAATTTCTCTTTCTTAGTGTCACGAAAGTGTACGGTGTCCTAGCGAATAACGCAAATATCTGTTTAGAACATAACACGAGATTTGTTTTTTAGTCTTAAAAAGACTTAATAATTATTATAGAGCTTCGGAAAGATTGAATATATAAATATATTCTGTGTATAAGTATATAAGCTGTGTTCCGTTTTAATAAGTTGGTAAAATTAATTTGTTTATTTTGTTATAAATTGTAAATATCTTTAACAAAAAAAAAATTGGATGAATCCGTCCGATTTCGTAAATACGTAACACAGATTATATTACAAGTTTGTAAATGCAGTGAAGCTTTGAGAATCAATTTAAGTTTTAACGGGAAATTAAACAAATTTCAAGCTGGTAATGATGCATTTAGTGTTTACATAAAGGTCAATCTGCGTTTTACATCAATTTTGTGTTCGACCGCTATTCAATCTAAATACGCGATGACATAAATTTTGTTCATAATGAGTATTTATGGGCACAGAATGTTCGATTGGCAATGTGGAATTTTTACAAAAAAAAATAAAAAATAAATCCAATCGATTAAATTGCTTTCTGAAACTAGAAGCAAATATAAACATATTAAGGGCGTAATGTAGCCTGAAGATATAAATATATTCAACCTGTTCGTAGCTCTATATTAAGAATCTATATTAAGTTAGTTATCTAGTACCTACACGTTTAGTGACATGAAAATTGTGCTGGTAATAATATGCAAATACCTGTTGTATAATTCAATATCCTGCGTGGTATTTGTCAGGAAAGTAGTTGTTTCAACATGATATTAATTTAGTAATCTTAATAAGGCTTAATATTATAGAGTAGTAGTGTGCAAAATATTTTCATTGGCGACCCAACAGTTTTTGTAAAATTTTGTCGCGACCCCTGAATAGAAAGTAGATCTTTTTTAAATTAGTTTATATTGTCATTTCATTATTCTTCTGCTATCTGTTATTTACACACGAAAAGCCCTATTTTTATGAATTCGACGACTCAAAAAAATTCACTATCAACACCCCGGGAGGGCGCGACCCACGATTTGCGCACCACTGCTATACAAACACTACCACCGAAATATTATGAAAGGAAAAATATTATTTACTAATATTGGAGCAATTATATTGACTGTGAGAACACCTATGGTAAATTATCCTAAGTCTATTTTATCTAATGTACCTGTTTTATTTTTTCAAAAGAAAATGTATCGGAGGAATTTAAATAAAACCGTGACGGTTTCCTTTTATAGATGGGATAGCCAATTTTATTAGGTGCGCGAAATAGGTTAGCACTGATCAAGTTAGTGCACCATTAAAAAACAAAGCGAGATGTTCAGCTAAATTTTTTTAAATTAGGAGAAGTGCATCCACACATTTGGTTTCAAGCTACTACGAGTTTATTGTCCAATAAACCGAAGATTGCTGGCATATGAAATTGCATGAGAAAATTTCAGATATTTCGATTTATTTTTTAAAATGTTGCTCAGTTTATAAACTAATTTAACAAATTATTTAATAGTAATAATATAAAATTACTAAACAGAATAATACAACCACTATACTAATACTACTACACCAATGTATAAAATATCTCTATGTATACACAAATTAATTAAAAACTGGAGACTCAACTTCTTGAACGAAAGTAGAGAGAGTAGAAAAAGTAGGAGAGTTCTAGCACAAAATCCCATAAGGATTTAAATAGGGGTCTGAATTCAAATATCTTCCGGTCCGGGAGGTTGGTGGGTCGGAGAGACCTCCGCTTTTAATCAGCTTTTAATCGGCTTGAATCAACTTTTAATCAGCTTTAATACACTAAACAGGGTGTGAGGTCTATGTAACCCTACGCTAAACAGAGTGTTTATTGTTTTAAAGCTGATTAAAGCTGATTTAAACCTGATTAACGCTGATTAAAAACTTATTAAAGCTGATTAAAAGCTGATTAAGAGCTGATTACAGCTGATAACCAGATAATCAGATAACCAGATTTTGTGAAAAAACCTCCTGGACCGGAAGAAATGAGAATTCAGACACCTATGCAAATATTTATGGGATTTTGCGGTAGAACTCTCCTAGCTTATCTACTAACGAAGTTTTTTTGAAACTCAACTCCTTGAACTGGAGTGATATTTGAGAGCCGCAAATGCCTAGCAAACAGCCGGATGCGGCTCGCATGTCGACAAGCAAGCTTGTCAACCCCTAGTCTAGACAAACAGGATGGAATCTTAAGAAGTGTCTAGAAGAAACCGAATATTCTTTGTCCAATCTTGCTTGTCTAGTCTTATCTGTCTAGATTAGTCAGTCTCCGCAGGACCTCCTCATCGCTACCGCAATGGAAAACAAGACAGACATAATTTTAGTAAGTGAACCGAACAAAAAAATGGTCAGTAACGGAGACTGGTTCACAGATGACAAAAAGGATACAGCAATCAGGATCATGAACACGAAAATACCAATAAGATACGGCAGCGGGCCAGGGTTCGTTTGGGTAGAAATAGACCACTACATCCTATATAGCTGTTACTTTTCGCCAAATCAACAGGTAGACCGGTTGTCAGTGGAACTCGGGGCACTAAGTCACGACATAAGAGGCCAAAATAATAAACCCAAAATTATAGCAGGCGACTTTAATGCAAAATCCCCCTACTGGGGATGTCCCCGAACAGACAACAGAGGTGACCTAGTTACGGATTGGGCGGCTGAACTGGATATCGTTCTGCTAAACCAAGGAAAACAGCACACATTTGCTAGAGAAAACTCATCTTCCATAATAGACCTAACCTTCTGCTCACATAACTTGGCCAAAAAGATACAAAACTGGACGGTTCTTAACAAAGAAACCCTGAGCGATCACAGATACATCTCATATAAGGTAGAAGCAAATCCACCCAGAAAACCCACACTCACGAAAAAAATAAAAGGCTGGAGCATAAAAAACCTCGATGAAGCAGCAATGAGAAAAAAACTTACAGAGCAAATACTAGGCACTGACACGAGAAATGCTGATACGCTCACCCAGGTAGTGAGTACTGCTTGTAACTCCATGCTGCCAAAGAAAAGAGGACCAACTAGGAGGAATCAAGTATACTGGTGGACCAACGAAATAGCAGACATGAGGGCCTTATGCGTCTCAGCCAGAAGAAAACTCCGACGGCAGAAACCAAAAAAAGATGAGCGCGACACGCTTAAAACATTAATGGCCGCATATAAACTAAAAAAAAAAGAGCTACGACAAGCAATAAGCAAGGCGAAACAAACCCACTGGGAAAAAATCGTGAAAGATCTAGAGGCAAACATATGGGGAGATGCCTTTCAGCTATGTAAAAAGACACTCAAAGTCCATGCCCCTAATACACAACTACCTATAGAAGACCTAAAACGAGTGGTGGATGCACTTTTCCCAGAACACGAACCCTTTGCCTGGGAGCAGCCATTGGTAAAGGATATACCATTATTTACAGAGGAGAGCTCGCCATAGCAGAAAAGCGGATCCACATCGGAAGAGCAGCAGGGCCAGATGGTATACCACCCGAGATAACAAAAATTGTAGCTCACCACCAGACACAATTCGCATTGGAGACAATGAACTCAGAACTAATTGCTGGAAATTTCCCAAAGAAATGGAAACGAGCGAGGCTAGTCCTGCTACGCAAGGGCAATAAACCAATGGGCGAACCAACTTCATATAGGCCGCTGTGCATCCTAGACACACCGGGAAAACTTTTAGAACAACTGCTGCTGGGCAGATTAAAAAGGGAACTTGAAACTGGAACCGGGCTGTCTGAGAGACAATACGGCTTCAGAGAGGGCAGATCCACAATCAGCGCGATAAATGCTGTATTAAATCTCGCCGAGGAGGCAAGACAAGGCAGCCAAAGAACGAGAAAGATATGCGCATTAATCACCTTCGACGTGCGAAATGCCTAATAGTGCAAGCTGGAAGATTATAATGCATGAAATGACAAGAAGAAGCGAGGCTCCTTACCTACTACGCATACTGAAGAGCTACCTCGATGACAGAACCCTATTATTAGAAACAGATGGAAGTACAGTGGTGATGGAACTAAGTAGTGATGTACCGCAGGGTTCAGTTTTGGGCCCAACTCTGTGGAACATCCTATACGACGGGATCCTAAGACTCAGACTCGAAGATGGTGCAACACTTATTGGCTTTGGCGACGACCTAGCGCTCATAGTCTCGGCCAGAACGGAAATTTCTATAATGCAAAAGGCAAACCGCGCAATACAACAAGAAATAGAGTGGATGACAACCAATAACCTAACGCTCGCACCGGAAAAGTCAGAAGCTGTATTGCTTACTGGGCTTAGGAGATTAAAGCCAATAACGTTCCAAATACAAGAGACCCGCATAATCCCAAAGGATGAAATTACATATCTTGGAGTAGTAGTGGACAAAAGACTTTCCTTCGTCCCACACATCACGAAGGCAGCAGCCAAGGGTATGAAGGTAGCCGCAGCGCTGGACAAAATTATGCCCAATGTAGGTGGCCCAAGAAGCCACAAACGCAGACTTCTTAGTATGGTCATACAATCTACTATGCTCTACGCCGCCCCAACGTGGGTTAAAAGCATGAATGTGGAAAGTAATGTCAAGAAGCTAGCAGGAGTGCAAAGAAAGGTCGCTATTAGGGTCTGTAGCGCATATAAAACTATATCCGGAGAAGCCGCCCTAGTAATCGCGGGCATACCTCCCATAGACATCTTAGTAAAAGAGAGAGCTGAATTATACGCGAATGGTAGCAACAGGCAAGCAAGAAGAGCAGCTAGAAAAAATCTGCTAGAGGAATGACAAATAAGATGGCGGGCGTCGGACAAAGGCCAATGGACACAGCTGGTTATACCAGATATCTCGACATGGCTGAACAGGAAGCACGGTGCAACAAACTATCATCTAACACAATTCCTCCCAGGCCACGGCTGCTTCCGCGACTACCTGCATCAAATACGAGCCGCCGCGGACAATCTTTGCGAATATTGTGGGGAGATAGACTCGGTACGCCACACCATATTTGACTGTGATAGATGGGACCCTGAAAGAGAAAAACAAACAGGTAGTGTGCAGATGCCGTTCGAACCAGGGACGATATTGAAGCATATGCTGGAAAACACAACAAATTGGGAGAGAACCGACAGGCTTGTCAAAAACATTATGACTTCCAAAGAAGATGACGAGAAGCTGAAATACCACAGAAACAAACGGACAGTGCAACCAAACCAATCCACGAGCAAAAAAACCTAAGTAAATTTACAACCATCATTCTGAAGATATGCTAAGCGCGGTTCCAGAATGACCGGTGGAGTTCCTTTTTTTTATCTTTTATTTTTTTATTGTGTAAATATGTATTATATAAGGAGAATAGAGAAATAAATTAGTTTAAAAAAAAAAAAGATTAGTCAGTCTGATTTGTGTCGAATCTTCTCTGTTTAACTTTGTCTGCATAGCTTTATTAACCAAATATGTCCCGAACGAGCGCAATGCAATTTAAATATGTTGTATAACTTAGTTTCTGTTATCTTTCATTTAAACGTAAAAGGATTTGCTACAAATTTAAATGTAAACTGTGAGTAAACAAAAGTACTTTCAAGACGCAATTAAGAATAAAGATAAATCCGTAATTAGAAAAATTGTAATTAAAAGTAGTTAGATTTGAAGTGAAGAAAAATATATAGGGATAGTTTTTGTAATGGAGCTAAAACGGAAAGTTGAAATGAATTTAAATTGCTTCTGTAAGTGTTTTAAGAATGGAGCCGATAAGATTAAAGTATAGACAGGAGTGAGAGGGCGCGAGCGAGTATCGTTCGGTGAATGTAGGCCGGGATTCGCACAATGTGTTTTAATTGTCCATAAATCGTGCGCAGAGGGCAGAGACGGGATTGCGAATAAATCTAGTGGGAACGTGCGGTTCGATTACCGGCGCGATCAAAGCCCCCGCTCGCAAATGAAGCGGTAATCGAGTCCGAAGAGGACACCGGGGGTGGTTCAGCGGCACGCCGACCCCGCCGCTCATTCTTCGTATACGGCCGTCGTCTCGTTATCTACACTCGCCAATTGGGAATTGGGGAGAAGGGAACGGCACCGCTGTGTGCGAAATTGATACCCGACTTGCGTGTCTAAAAGAACTTAAAGCTTCGCACAAAATACGACCGCCAATCTTACCCTACTATACGACCTCAAGTTCTTACTTGAAATACTCCCAATCCAATTCATGTAATACAAGGTTTCTGTACCAGGGAATTCGAATTGTTTTTGTCTCAATTGATCAAATTACGATTTAAGCATGTGAATGTTACGCAAATCTCTTACACTTATAGGAATCTAACTCATCCTGGATAACAAGTTTTAGTTTCAAATATTTCAGAAATGCTTGTTTCAGAAACATTAACAAATCGGAGTAAAACGAAATTGACGTATGCGCACAAAAAAATTTCAACTATCTATTACGTCTATTACGTTATCTTGAACTAACTACATTATTCGCTACATTATCTTGAACTGTCTACATTATCTTGTCTATACTGACTATTTGTTAGTCGATACAAAATGCGATTGTAGCAGATATGTTTTCAAAGTAATAGGAAATATGTTTCTACTGCTTTGATCTGCGAATAGATTAATGCGTTTTATATTTATTCCGGTGGGGCAGATAGTCTCGGTTTACAAGTATTAAGTTTTACGGACGTGGTTTACCTTGGGAATATATTATTTATATGGCGCAGAGAGATATCTAACGTCCATTCAAGAAGCTCAAAAAAAACTGTGCGTTCTTTGTTTAATCCGCTTTGCAGCGAGGTTTTACTCGTCATATTCTTACCAATAACAAAAAGAAAAAAAAAGCGTTTTCGCGTTCACGGAAATGAAATCCCGCAGCAACTATTCAGATTCTTCCTTTCAGGAAAATAAGTTAATAATCCTGCCAAAGAAGCGACGGCTTTGTCAATTTCAGAATTTATCATTTAATTGCATGCATTGTGTTATAATGGATACATCTAATTAGGAATCGCAGAAAAAAACGTTAAACGTTAAAAATTTATCATTTAACTGCATGAATTGTGCAATAATGCATACATCAAATTAGTAATCGCAAAAAAAACGTTTTCGCAATTATCCGTTAAGAGTTTCATTAATTAAAAGTGAAATAAACTGCAATTATTTCGTAAGGGAATGAACTAATTAAAAGTTTAAATCGCGATATTTGTGTAGTTTTGATGCAAAAAAAGTGTCTGGGGTTTATTTGTGGAAATGAATTGAGGGTGAATGAGATACATTTCACAAGACAGTTCTTGAAGACCGACAATCGTATATTCGCTGTTCATGTCACGGCATTTTAGGCATTACAGCAAAACGAAAAAAGGGAAGAAAATAAATTTATAGACACTGTCTGCGTTTCTATTTTATGTTATGCATTGGCGGCCGTTCCTTACTTCTCCTTTAAGAAAAAACCAGACGTCACGTCGAGTAATAAATTCTTTGTCGAGCAACGGGGCTCAATTCTGCCACCCTTACAAAACATATTTACACACCAATTAAAATGGTAATTTGCACACAATAATACGAGTTTGTGCTAATAAACACTTTCTTTTTTACATCCCGACGTTTTATCAAAACTCAAGCCTAAATTCTTAAATAAAATCACACCAAAGTTTCTCACGAGTCACAAAGTTTTTTATGACATTCATTTTAAAGAAAGGCACTTAAATAAGGCACCCAGAGGTTACAATTTTCCTGAAATATTAATTGGAACACAGAAATATTTCAGTCCTAAATCAAATTTCGAAGTCTCTAACTTTAAACTTAAGGCGAGGTTAATCAGTGTGACTAGCAAAGAAACTCTTATGTGGTCTTAACTTTTAATGAGTCTATTTAAATATTAGTCTTTGATATCATTGACTAACTAGTCTAATACTCGCCTTATAGTCTAACAAACTTTGTTGTTATCAATTAGAAAAAATAGTTTAAAGAACGAGTTCAATAAGCGCGATTTTTCAGCACGCGTCCATGTTTAGAAAACGCCTCGCTACCAATCTTTGCTTTATAGACTAATTCTAGCAAACCTAAGTTTAAGTAAAGTTTCTGTGTCGATTAATAGTCTAAATCTATTTAGTTTTAGACTAATTCTTTATGTATTCTCTTACGCTCCTTACATAATCTATGTGGAGGTGTTGGAGGATCTGTACACTTCCGCCGTGCCGGCGAAGATCATGACTTCCTCCTTGAGACACATCAAGTCGGAGGAGAATCTAGGAGGCGATTCGACCTCGCTATCCGCCTTTAGGATGTGCGGTATCTTTTGCGATGACGACCCCGATTGGAGTCAAGAAGACGTCGAGATTTCCCTCCATGTAAGAGAAATTTGGCAAAATTTGCAAACAGATTCGCGTTGCTGATACTTTAATGCATTCGAATCTGTTGTTCTAGTCTCTTGGTAAATTTGGTGCGCTAGTTGTTATTAAGCTTCGAATTTTGACTTTCTAGATATTAGATTTTGGTTTATAATTTTTCAACAGACAGACGGATTCTTAAAATTGTCAGCTGGGGATATCGGCAGAAGTATGTGGTTTAAATCCATGTAGTTTTTGTAGCTTCAATCTACTTAGACTAGGTAATATAGATCGACGAACTTTGACTTATTCCTGAATTTTTGGTGGAAACAGAACAATTGAAGACTTGTTCTGTTTCCACCAAAAATTATTTCCCTTCATAAAACAAAAACTAATCGGGTAATTTTCATGAAAAAATCAGGAAATATTCTCTGAAATACGCACTTTACTCTATGTAGTTTTCACAGCTTAGATCTAGTTAGAGTGATTGGTATAAATCGATAAACTTAGCTGATTCCTAAATGTTTTAATTTTTGGTGGATTCAAAACGAGTCTTCGAATTTTGCTTCACAAAATAAAAACTAATAGGGCCATTTTCATGAAAATTTCTGGAAATATTCTCGAATATGCGCACTTTAATCCGTGTAGTTTTCATAGCTTAAATCTAGTTAGACTAGTTAGTATAAATCAACAAACTTGGCTAATTGCTAACTGTACCAATTTTTGGTGGAAACAAAACAAGTCTTCGAAGTTTCCTTCACAAAACAAGAAATAATCGAGCAATTTTCATGAAAATTTCTGGAAATATTCTCGAAAATAAGCACTTTAACCTATGCAGTTTTCACAGCTTAAATTTAGTTAGACTAGTTAATATAAATCGTCAAACTTGGGTAATTCCTAAATGTGTGATTAGGTCAGTTGCGGATGCTAGGCTACTGTGCAACCTCGGCCTAAGACAAACAAGAATTCTTGTTTGTGTCAGAAAATTGGTTTCATATAAAAAAAAACATATCATATATTTTAGAATTGGAAAAACCATACTACATTAAAGATCAGTGCAGCTTTGCTTTTATGAATAATAATTTGTAAACCACTGAATAAAAAGCTGTTTAAAAGCTGATTATTTCAGGAAAATTGTAACCCTTACTTGAATCCCACGTGGAGGACTTAGGGTTAAATATTTTTAATTTCACATATCATTTTCGACATGAATTTAGCAGGTTATTGGTTTAAATGATAATTTAGGATTGGCAAAACAATACTACATTCTAGATAATCATATAAACTTAAGAAAGTCGGAACACTGAATATATAAATATATTCAACCTTCCGGAGCTCTATAACATTCTCTAACTCAATAATAAGTAAGCGGTTGACAAATTATTTTTCATAAAAGCAAAGCTGCGCTGATGAGAGGTAAATCTCGAAACGCGTCTGCAGATGGCTATCCACGTAAGTTATCCGAAAGACTTAGAGAAGATCTTAAGAGATCTTAGAGAGGATCTTAGAAAAACAACGTTATTTTTCTGGATTTTGTTGAGTTCCACGAAATTTTACATGTTTTGGAGTAGGAAAAGATCCTATGTTCAGGACCACTCTTCAATCCTCGACTGATGTAGATAGCATTATTGGTAAAGTGAACAGCCGTTGTACGAGAAGCCGCATTTTATCCATCCACTTTCCGTCCACTCCGTCCACTCCGTCCACTTTCCGTCCACTCCGTCCACTTTCCGTCCACTCCGTCCACTTTCCGTCCACTCAATCCACTTTCCGTCCACTCCATCCACTTTCCGTCCACTGTTTTCCGTTCACTTTTTTCCGTCCAGCGTCCACTTTTTTCCGTCCACTTTTTCCGTCCACCGTCCACTTTCCGTCCACTTTCGATCCACTTCAATCAGCTTTTAAACAGCTTTTGGACAGCTTTTGAACAGCGTTTTAAGCAGCTTTTAAACAGCTTTGAATCAGATTTTTAATCAACTTATAAACAGCTTTTAAACGGTATTTTAATCAGCTTTTTTTATCAGATTTTAAACATATTTTTATCAGCTTTTAAACAACTTTTTAGTCAGCTCTGAATCAGCTTTTTAATCAGCTTTTACACAGCTTTTTAATCAGATTTTTAAACAGCTTTTAATCAAAATGCTGATTAAAGTAGACGGAAATTGAACGGAAAGTGGACGATGGACGAAAAAAGTGGACAATGGACGAAAAAAGTGGACGAAAAAAAGTGGACGGAAAAAAGTGGACGGAAAAAAAAAGACGGAAAAAAGTGGCCGGAAAAAAGTGGAAGGTGGATGGTGGACGGTGGATGGAAAAAAGTGGACGGTGGACGGAAAAAAAGTGGACCATGGACGGAAAAAAGGTAGACCATGGACGGAAAGAAGGTGGACCGTGGACGGAAAAAAGGTGGATCGTGGACGGAAAAAAGTAGACGGAAAGTGGATTGATAGAATGCGACTTCATGTACAACGGATGTTCAATTTACTAATAAAACTATCTACATCAATCCCTGAACCATCAATTCTATAGCTGACACAGGCTTGGTTTGCTTATTTGCTTGGAGGTGTTTCTGTGTTCGTAGATCTCCTGCAAACTATAGCGTTGTTGGGGATTGTTGTTTGCATATTTTACAGAAATTATTTGACTGTCTACGGCTTCAACGGTTACGGCTTATATTCTTGGAGGTATAAGGTGAATATTCAGTATCCTCTTCTTCCCACTGTTATTATTGATTTTATTTAATATTTTCTCATATGTATCTAAATATATTCAACCTTTCCGGAGCTCTAAAATATTTTCTAACTCTATAAGAAATAAGCTGTTTACAAATTATTTTTCATAAAAGCAAAGCTGCATTGATGAGAGGTAAATCTCGAAACGCGTGTGCAGATGGCTATCCACTTAAGTTCTCGGTAAGACATGATCTTAAAAACAACGTTATTTTCTGCATTTTGTTGAGTGCCACGAAATTTCACATGTTTTGGAGTAGGGAAAGATCCTATGTTCTGGACCACTCCTCACTCCTCGACTGGTAGTTACCTTTATTAGTAAAGTGAACAGGCGTTTTACGAGAAGCCGCATTTTATCTGTCCACTTTCCGTCCACTCTGCCCACTTGTCGTCCACTTTTTTCCGTCCACCGTCCACTTTTTTCCTTCAACCGTCCACCTTTTCCGTTCACCGTCCACTTTCCATCCACTTCAATCAGCTTTTAAACAGCTTTTAAATAGCTTCTAAACAGCTTTTTAGTAAGCTTTTTAATCAGCTGTTTTATCAGCTTTGAATCAGCTTTTTTATCAGATTTTAAACAGCTTTTTAATTAGCTTTTAAATAGTTTTTTAAGCAGCTTTTAAACCGCTTTTTAATCAGTTTTTAAACTGCTTTTTGATCAGCTTTTAAACAGCTTTTTTAATTAGCTTTTAAACAACTTTTGTTTCAGCTTTTAAACAGATTTTTAATCAGCTTTTAAACAGCTTTTTAGCCAGCTTTTAAACAGATTTTAATTAAAAAGCTGATTAAAGTGAACGGAAATTGAACGGAAAGTGGACGGTGGACGAAAAAAGTGGACGGAAAAAAAGTGGATGGTGGACGGAAAAAAGTGGACGGTGGGCGGAAAAAAAGTGGACGGAACAAAGTGGACGGTGGACGGAAAAAAGTGGACGGTGGATGGAAAAAAGTGGCCGGAAAGTGGATTGATAGAATGTGGCTTCACGTACAACGGCTGTTCAATTTACTAATAAAGCTATCTACATCAATCCCTGAACCATCAATTCTATAGCTGACACAGGCTTGGATTATGTTCTGCTGGACCGGCTTCACTGTTGCTGGGAGGTGTTTCTGTGATCGTAGATCTCCTGCAAACTTTAGCCTTGTTGGGGATTGTTGATTGCTTATTTTACAGAAATTATTTGACTGTCTACAGCTTTAACTTTATCTTCTTGGAGGTGTAAGGTGAATATTCAATCTCTAGACTCCTTTTCTTCCCACTGTTATTATTATTGATTTTCTCATGTATTTATATCATATCATATCATATCATAATATTTTGTCATGTGTATATAAATATATTCAACCTTTCCGGAGCTCTATAATATTTTCTAACTCTATAATAAATAAGCGGTTTACAAATTATTTTTTATAAAAGCAAGGCTGCACTTATGAGAAGTAAATCTCGAAACGCGTCTGCAGATGGCTATCCACTTAAGTTATCGGAAACACATGAACTTAAAAAAACAACGTTATTTTTCTGGATTCCACGAAATTCCACATGTCTTGGAGTAGGGAAAGATCCTATATTCTGGACCACTCCTCACTCCTCGATTGATGTAGATTGCTTTATTAGTAAATTGAACAGCCGTTGTACAAGAAGCCGCATTTTATCCACCCACTTTCCGTCCACCCCGTCCACTTTCCGTGCACTATTTTCCGTCCACCGTCCACTTTTTTCCGTCCACCGTCCACTTTTTTCCGTCCACCGTCCACTTTTTTCCGTCCACATTTTCCGTTCACCGTCCACTTTCCGTCCACTTTCCGTCCACTTTCCATTCACTTCAATCAGCTTTTAAAAAGCTTTTTATTCAGTTTTTAAACAGCTGTTTAATCAGCTTTTTAATCAGATTTTAGTCTGCTTTTGAATCAACTTTTTAATCAGCTTTTAAACAGCTTTTAATCAGATTTTTTTATCAGATTTTCCATCAGCTTTTAAACAGCTTTTAAGCAGCTTTTAAGCAACTTTTTAATCAGCTTTTTATCAGATTATAAATAGCTTTTTAATCAGCTTTTAAACAGCTTTTGAATCAGCTTTGAATCAGCTTTTGAATCAGCTTTTTAATCAGCTTTTAAACGGCTTTTTAATCAGCGTTTTAATAAGCTTTTAAACAGCTATTAATAAAAAATCTGATTAAAGTGGACGGAAATTGAACGGAAAGTGGACTGTGGACGGAAAGAGTGGACTAAAAGTGGACGGAAAGTAGACGGAAAGTGGACGAAAAGTGGACGGAAAATGGACGGAAAGTGGACGCAAAGTGGACGGAAAGTGGACGGAAAGTGGATGGAAAGTGGACGGAAAGTGGACGGAAAGTGGACGGAAAGTGGACGGAAAGTGGACGGAAAGTGCACGGAAAGTGGATTCATAGAATGCGCCTTCACGTACAATGGCTGTTCAATAGCTGACACATGCTTGGATTATGTACTGCTGGACCGGCTTCACTGATGCTTGGAGGTGATTCTGTGATCGTAGATCTGCAAACTTTAGCCTTGTTGGGGATTGTTGATTGCATATTTTACAGAAATTATGCGACAGTCTACAGCTCCAACTTTATCTTCTTGGAGGTGTAGGGTGAATATTCAGTATCTAGACCTTCTTCTGGCCTTCTTCCCACTATTATTATTGATTTTATATAATATTTTCTCATATGCCGCTATCTTCTCTTGTGAAAGTTGAATTGTAAACGGTGCATTTGTAGTACATTTTTTGATTGTCATCACATACTTCCTTAAGGCTACCAAGATTATCCTTGCTTGCGAAAACCTTTACACATTGAACGCAGGGATACAGTTTTAATTGTTGATATGACGATGAATTTAGAGCTCAGGTTTAACCCTTAACCACCTGCCATACGTCTCTGGTGAGAAAATTACTGCTACTTTGGGTCTGAGAGACGTATGTCAGGTGGTTAGGTGTTAAATATCAGTCTCGTTCCGAATAGCTATAAAATAATTACCAATGCTAAACATAAGACCGCGCTCGAGGCGTGTGTTAGTAAATTTATTGTAAACAAAAGGTCCGAACATCTGAATGTATACAAGTTGAAATAGGAAAATGCCGACTCGGCGGTTCTTATCAACTATTTCACATTAAGTAGTCACATACAAGTTCAAATGCAAAATTAGTTTGAAGCTTGAGTTGAGAAAAAGTTTGTACGAGTGTTAGATAAGAAGTACTGTTACGTTTCATAAATCACTGTTAAAGTCACACTTTTCCATAAGATTACATATAAATTGAGACACACGGTCAACTGTAGGTTTATTATTATTCATTAGTTGTATTCATTATTATTCATTCTGTAGTTTTATTATTATTTATTCCTTAATCAACCAAACAGAATCGAGATAATTAGTTTGGTAATACGCGTGGCGGCGGATGACGGCCATCTACTAAGATAATCATCTACTAAGAGGGTGACGGCCGGGCGGAATCTCTCTTATGGCTCGCGTACACCTACACCATCATCGGTCGAAGTTTGCTCGGGCGACGACGGCGATTGAATCAAACACTTGTAAAAGAATACACAAACACGACTGTAATCGTCCGCTGATTCCCGAAAACGGCCGATCATCACGGTGATCCGAACTTGCTGGGATTTCTCGCCAGACTGCCGGAGACTACAGTGCAAATTGAGTGTATTTATAGTAAATATTTTTTGTTATCTATCTAAACGACTATGGATATGGAAACATTAATTAGTTGTTTTTATAATAGACTATCCTCCTGGGATAAACATTCAAAAAATTACAATAATCGACAGAATAGCACAGTTGGTAACACTGGTGGTAACAGTGTTCCACTGTTGCAGTGTAAGCACATACACGTCCGAGTTACTCGTCCGGGTAGTTCTGTCCGCCATCGGCCGACAAAATCGGTTTTGGTGTACGCTGAGCATTAGGGCGCATGCTAGAGCCGTTCTGATGCCAGATTTAATTCTTCTCATCAACTTCCCAATTTCACCCACCACCAACTACCCCTACCTGCTGCTCTTCATATTAGATTAGGCAACCTTATCATTCCCTTGAGAATTAGTATTTCTTATCTATTATTTCACAAATCAGGAAAAATGCTTGTGGGAAAAAATGTGGGAAAAATGCTCGTGGCGAGGAGTGGTCCCGAACATAGGACCTTTCCCTACTTTTTGGTAGTCCTAAAAAGACTCAATAATGTTATAGAGCTCCGGAAAGGATGAATATATTTATATATTCAGGCTGTGTTTTGATTTTATTAAATTTGTATTAATTTTTTTTATTAAATAATAAATATATTATTTTCTATAAACGATTATTTCATAAAAAAAAAACATTCGATATATTAATTTACGTGAATGATAATTTCAATTTTTAATAAATAGATTTGCGATAAAGTTTTAATTGAAACGTCAGTGAATTGACGTTTTTGGAACACACGCGTAATTAGTTTTTTGTATGAATTGATATTTATGCCACGGAAAGTCTAAATATAAATCGCAAACTGAATGTAAGTTAAATACGAAACTTTGCCCAATCAAAGACTGCGCATATTTGTGTGCGGTTTCAGGGAAATAATTACGCAAACCTAGTGAATATTAAATGAACGATAAAGTGTTTGACAAACAACATTCCGAAATAATTTCAGTACATTTTCTATGTTTTACGCAACAAACTGGAAACTTTTCCACAGAAATAATTTGCCATATTACTTGGCTATAAATTATTCGGAAAATACTTTGAAACGTTGAAAATTAAAATGTCTACATGAAACAGCGGATAATTAGTGTGGAAGCAACGTTGATTTTATGACGCAAACATCCACTAAGTAAGAATTTTTTGAAATTTCGCTTGAAAACGGGTGAAAACGGGAGCCAAAGCTTTTTGCTAGGATGTCGATATCTCAAAAACAGGTTGTATTATTTTCCGAAAATGTAGACATACGACAGAAACCTTCTAAATTATGCTAGTAATATGTAAGTCTGTGTAGTATAAATCAAAAGTTAATGAAGAAACTTTTCGAAATCAAAGAGTATATAACGTGGGGAATATAAATTAACGCAATTGTAGAGACGTTGTTAAATGGATGATAAAGCATTTTGACAATAGTTCGAAAACGTATTCAAAATAATTAAGTAAATTCACGATCCGTCTTTCAGTGTGGAGGCGAAGTTTACGTGGTCGCGATAATAGCATTGTGATGTAAATAAAGTATCAGGCGGTATAAAGTATGGGAATGTAATTAATATAAGCAGTAGAATTTCTGTGCCCCCACCGAGCAACGTTTATAACAAACAGGCGATCACGAGTAACAGATGTCCCCGGAGATTTCCAGGAGGATTCCACTCATCTCAACTGCAGAGCATGGTCGTAATTAATCGAGAAACCCGTCTATGCAAAACAAGCGCCCCACATATATACTGCTATGTGGAATGGCTTCCCATGTTTAGCGCACTTCCGATAACCGCTGTAATCGTTTGGGGTTTCCTCCCTTATTATCTTTTTTTACGGAAATATTCCTTCCGGCGAAAAAGCTGTAATAAAGCTAGCAAAATCACTTTTCCCTTCAAGAATCCATTAACGTCACCAATAAAACCTACGAGATAGTCTCAGCCTAACATTTTGTTCTAATATTATGTTTTCTTTATTTTGTAACAAAAAACTTTTACTAGCCATTACACCCCGTTATAATGCGACACCTTCGTAAAACAAGTTATCATTTCTCGCAAATTTTACTTTACTACAAATATAAAGGTATTCCTCCAAAAAAAACAAAACAAACAACCTAAGAAGAATTTGTTGATTATAACAAATGAGATGAATTAATAATTGATAAAAGCAATAAATCAAGACAAAATAATCCTCGATCCAATATATAGCGGTGGTGGCGTTAATATGTACGTACAACAGTTTGTGTTACTTGCAATATTTCACTACGCAAAAACTGTTTTTTGTTAAATCATTCATGAAAATTAAAAAAAAAATTATCATTCCAATATAACATGTATTTTATTTTTATTACTATAGGGACATACTATCCCAACCATATTTACTATTGGGACATATAGTCCCAGGACATTTTTAGGTTAACTAAAATATTAATAATAGGATAACTACATTTGTGATGTGGTTTTATGAAGGTGAGGTGGTATTCATATCGTGTAGTTGAAATATAATAGAATACACAAATTTCCTCAGGAAGATCCTAGGCCCGGTAAAGGAAGATGGGGAATTCCGAAGGCGGCACAACTCCGAGCTCTACGAACATATTGAGATGCTCTCTGACTGTGCACGGAAAAGAAGGGTAGCTTTCTATGGCCGCGTTGCAAGATTGCCTCCAAATCGACTAACCAACCGTCTGTTCACCTTCTGGCAAAACAAGAAGGTTCGTACCACTTGGTTGATCGAAACCGAGAAGGATATTAAAAAACTGGGAATAACAGATATCCAAAACGGACAGTCTGTGAGACGCACCCTGAAGGATGTCCATGGATTTCAGTAAAAACCCCGAAGGAAAGGACAGAAGAGAGAAAGGAGTTACACCGGCAGAAGATGCGACAGTACTGGGCAAAGATCAAAGCCAAACAGTTGAACAAGCGTGGTCCAAATTAGGCCTATTCGAAACAAGAAGAAGAAGAATACAGAAATTGTTACGAGCTGTCAAAATTTGCAAACACCTGGAAGCAATTGCTCTGGAGCTCCCAGTAGAATTGGAACAAAATTATTAAATAATATACCAGACACAATAGGAAGACCCGGTCCTGTGTTGAACAGATCCTCAACCTTAAAACTGTACTTGCATACTCCAAGATGAGAAACCGCAAAGTGGTCGTCACTTCTGTTCATTTTAGGAAGGCCTACGATTCCATCGATAGAGAAACGCTTAACAAAGTACTCCAGGAACTAGCACTAGACAACAAAACCAGCAGACTAATCCTAGAAACTTTAACCAACACCCATTCCAAGGTTAAATTTAGAGGCGAAATTTCAGAAAGCTTTGAAATAAAACCTGGAGTGAGACAAGGAGATGGACTTTCCCCACTTCTCTTCAACTGTGTCCTTGAAAAGGTTATGAGAGAATGGCGCAAGGAACAGAAAAATTTGGGTGCTCAGAGTGGTATCTACCTGGGACGTAAGAACGATGAACTGGTTGTAGATTGCCTGGCCTTTGCAGATGACATGGCACTGTTTGCTGATTTTCTTGAGATGGCAACAATGCAGGTAAACTGCCTCAGAAAACATGCTGCCAAAGTGGGTCTTCAAGTGTCGCTCGAGAAAACAGAATTCTTCACCAACATTAGAGAAGCAAACAGAGAGATGTTACTAGAGCAGGGAAACATCAAGAGGACTGAGAAATTTAAGTATCTCGGCGAATGGATTTAACCCAACTTATCAGAAAGAGCATCATTATCCAAGAGAGTCAGCAAGTTAGAACTAGCCTATCGGCTGACTAAGAACACTACAATAAGAAATACAATACTACAATACACTACAATAAGAAATGCCTGTCACGCAACCTGAAACTTAAGCACTACACATCAATCTTACAACCAGAAGCTCTATATGCCATGGAGTGTCTTTCCTTGAACCGAATGGGTTTAATAGAGAAATTGGAAATCAGAGAGAGGAGAATCCTCAGGAAGATCTTAGGCCCGGTAAAGGAAGATGGGGAATTCCGAAAACGGCATAACTCTGAGCTCTACGAACATACTGAGATGTTCTCTGACTGTCAAGGAAAAGAAGGGTAGCTTTCTATGGCCACATTACAAGATTGCCTCCTAACCGACTAACCAACCGTCTGTTCACCTTCGGGCAAAACAAGGAGCTTCGTACCACTTGGTTGACAGAGACCGAGAAGGATATTAAAGAACTGGGAATAACAGATCTCAAAAACAGACAGTCTGTGAGACGCGCCCTAAAGAAAGTCCGTGGATTTCAGGAAAAACCTCGAAGAAAAGGTATCCCCCCGACAGAAGAGAGAAAGGAGGTACACCGGCAGAAGATGCGACAATACTGGGCAAAGGTCAAAGCCCAACAGTTGAACAAGCGTGGTCCAAAGTAGGCCCATTCGAAAGAAGAAGAAGATACCAGACACAATAAGTAGTGGCACATGCTACAAACAATACAGGAAAAATTTGGAAAAATATCTTGATGAAAAATGCTATAATAGCACTGATAAATTCCTAGAATCAAAATCTTAGATATGAACTAATCTCGTATATTGTTTCATTTAATTTGATGAATTATTGTATAGAATGTATGGTTTGCTCTCTATGTTTAATTTTTATGACACCTTTTCACCATTTCACCAATGACTCGCTTTTACACAATCTGACGAATTTCATAATATGACTACGATATATACACAAATAGAATTTATATTCTCTTTCATAGTTGCATTACATACTATTTATTTTTGTTACAAGAAAGTTTGTTGTAAACACTTACGTTATTATCAGCGCTGCTGAAAGTCCATCTTCAAATTTCCCGAAACACAAATCACCAAACTATGTCCACAAATACCAAATCACTAATTCTAGTTCAATTAATTCAAGCCGCCAAACTAAAAACACGTCCACGCACTTTAACTATTCACCTCACACTGACTCCAATACGCACAATTAATCAACGTTTAGGTAAAGGTCACCCGATCGACGATCTGTGTTTACATTCTTATCTCTTGCAACGTTTTTTTCTACCACAGAATAGAAATTAAAAAAATATCAGAACGAATTTACTTCTAATAAGGGAAGAAATTATATTTTACATTTTTATCTCTTTACTACTATATATTTTAATTCTCCCTGTTGAAAGATAACAATTTAAATTGTTTGAAAAACAAAAATTAGATTAAATATTGGAATAAACATTTAAATGATTTATGTTGAATATAATTGTTTGAAGCCGAAAGTTTAATTATAAATAATAGACTAATATTAAGATAGGCTTTTAAACTTTATTTTGATTGTAATTATGGAATAATTATAATAAAAAATATAATAATGGAATAAATATTTATATTTTATAATATTAGTAAAATATAAATAGCCATTTATTCCATAATTTCAAACAAAATAAAGTTCAAAAGTTCCATTTCAAAAGTCATTGTATATTGTTAGCATGATTAATCTTCTTTTGTTGAAATAAGGATCCTTTTTGGGTAAAGGCCTCCTCCAGCTTTTCCCACAAATCCCTGATCCACAATCCTCAAATCCTCATTTCCTGACACCTGAATAATGTGCTCAATCAGCCCACCGTCTTATAGCTCAACCAGCAATCCTCTTTCCCTGTGGAGCTTTTCATCGTGTAGTATCTATAGTCCACCTATTACCCGTGTAACGTGTTTTGTGTCCAGCCCACCTCCATTTTAGTCTGTCTGACTGCATGTGTGAGAGCAACGGCTTTTTTTCCGTTACGGCCAGCTTAGGACAATTGTTTTCTTCCTTGGGCTTTAATGTTAACCCAGCACTGTTGCATTCTTTCTAGGTGTTTCTGCTTCCGTTCTTCAATGCAGATTTTGCCTATTTGGAGCTTAGACTTTCAGCTTCATCTTAAGAGGTTTACGTTCTTGAATAACTGCCCCACTGTGATCCCCACTTCTTTCAAGTTTTTGTCCAGTGAATGTGAACCATGCTCCCCTGATCTTCTTTCAGATTGATCATCTATTTCTATAAAATAATTAAAGATTCTGTTAGTCAATCTGGTTGGGTTCATTCGTGCCATGTGACCATAAAATGTGATCCTTCTCTTAAGTTATAATGTCGGTTATTTTTTCCATGTGCACGTAGAGTTCATGATTATGCCCTTTTCTATATTTACCATATTCCTTTACTGGGCCCAAAATTTTCCTCAGAATCCTTCTTTCCCTACTTTCCAGGATTTCCATCATTCCTTTCCTGTTCATTATAAGGCATTCTGTAACATATGGGCTTCCGGTTATTTTTGTTGAGAGAAACGGTTATTTTTGTTTTTTGCTTAATATCTTCTTCTACTTCTTGGAGATCTGTCGATCTGTTAATTCTGCAGCCGCCTCTGCATCTTTTCCTGAGAGGTAGATGCCAACTATCTCTCCATCTTTTAAGTGGTCTCCCGGGAGGTCTTGAGCCGGGCGGGTTGTTTTCTAGGGCTATTTTCGGAAGTCTGTTCTCGTCCATCCGTCTTACATGGTTGTACCACTGCCTCTTACGTGCTCACTTGCTTGATATGTTGTTTTTTTACTTTGTCTATCTTCCTGAGCGTCAACATGTTCCTCTCCATAGCCGTATGGGTATATTTAAATTTTTGTTTGACGTTATTGGTATAAACCCAAGCCTGGCATCCGTGAGGTAAGAGACAAGTATCAAACATATATACATTTTTTAAATGTAAACTGTAGTTCCCTTTTAAAATTCTTCTCAGTGACTATCAGACTTCCTGTCCTGACCTCACAGAATTTTTTCAACATTCTTCGTGTTACTGCTTCCTTATTATTAAACTTATTGAATAATATACCTAATATTAAGGTACCTTTATACACATATATATATATATATATATATATATATATATATATATATATATATATATGTGTGTTGTATTGTTTTCTCGGGGATTCCGCGTTGATGTTGAGGGTTGGTTCTGAAAAGAACCGGATTCTCGACGTTTCGGCGAACTAACATTCGCCATTCTCAAGAGATATATGCGTCCGTGCGGGTCAACCGTTAGACGCATACTGAGAGCTCGTTCGTGCGGTGCGACTACTTATAGCTGTCTGGCTTCGGGTCATGCGCGTTGTGAGATGAATGGCAAACATATCAATAACATACATGCGCTGATAATAGCATCATAGTAGCAAACTCCTTGGAGAGCCTACAGGGTATAATGAACAAGTTCAAAACCACAAGCGAACAAATTATTATTATTATTATCAGACTTTTTGCACTTACTCGGCACAAAGTGCTGGTAAACTTTTACTTATCCTTTGGATTTTTTATACGGATTAGGCTCGGGTAGTGGTCCTCATCCTGGTCTTCTCATACTCCTTAGGCTCTTCCATCGAGGAACTTTCGCACTTTGTGGCATGTTTGCAGAATAACTGCTTTCTGTGCTATCTTCAAAGTGTTTTTAGAGATTCCTCGACATATCCTTTGATGTTTGATGAGACAACTCCTCCAGCAGATATAACTATTGAGGAGATTATAGCCCTTTCTAATTTCCTTTAATCTGCCATGCTAGTTCTTGGTATTTATTTATTTTTTCTGCCTCTGCTTTGGAGATGTTGTAAGTCAAAGGAACAGAAACGTCAGTAAATACCAGCCAGCCTCGGTCCTGGAACAAAGGAGTTTATATTATCCTGGGACCGACCAGTTTTGACTGACAAGACTGTCGATTATAACAGACTTGATAAAGAAAAAGAATCTGCCACTATAAGATTCTTTGTGAATTAAGAGAATATCCGGTCTGTTGTAGTCGACAGTCTTGTCAGTCAAAACTGGTCGATCCCAGTATAATATAAACTCCTTTGTTCTAGGACCGAGGCCGGCTGGTATTTGTAGTAAGTTGGTGTGTGCCCATCGAGTAGCCTATATTTCATTCCAAGTTGTTGGTGGATTAATTGTCTACCTGGTTATGCCTCCCGAGATAAGCCGTCTCAGATAATACTAGGCATCCAGCTATAATATGTTCTATGGACTCCTCAATCTTAAAATATTTTCTGCATCTATCAACTACATCCATCTTCAGAACATGTTTCTCAAAATTCTTTGTCCTCACTACTCCATTCTGTATTGCTACGATGAATCCTTCGGTTTCAGGATATAGGGCATTGTAGTTAAGAAAGTATAGCGAGGCTTTTCGGTTGATCTCTTGTTTTCTCGATTTTTGAGAATTTTTCATATAACGCTTTGTCTCTCCAACGATCTAAAGTTTTTAGAGCAATCTCATGGTGTTGTTGTTTTAGGTTCAATAGTGTCCATGCATCATTTGCTCTGCATATGGTTATTGATATTTCACTGTTACATGCTAGTAGACGAATTCCTGTGTTGGTGGTCTATGTTGATTTCTTGTCTTCTGCACAGGCTGAATATATTTATCAAACCCCTTCCACGATCGTTGGGGACACGGACAGAGCTTTCTCGTAGAATGTGCACCTGAACATTCTACTAACCCAGTTCCGGCAAATCTTTCCACGCCCTGAGCTCCCCCGATCGCCGTAGAATGGACAAGAATCGTATTTCTCCATAGCAGAACTAGAACTGCCAATTAACTTAATAAAACTCAGAAAGGCTCCTGGCCCAGACGATATAGCCAATGAATTCCTTCAAAATCGAGGAACACTGGCAAAATCCTGGCTCCTCCAACTATTTAATCTTTGCTGGGCCGGAAAGGTAATTCCGAAATTATCGCTGAAAGCCAGGATAGTTGCAGTCCCCAAACCTGGAAAACTACGCGACCAAGAGCTATCGACCAATATCTCTTCTATGTTCCCCCTTGAAGCTCTATGACTGACTCATCCTAATTAAGATAGGCCCACATATAGAAAACCAACTAATACCACAACAAGCTGGATTCAGACCCGGAAAATCCTGCACTGGCCAGATTTTGAACCACACCCAACATATAGAGGACGGGCTTGAAAGGAGTGGAAAAACGGGGGTGGTGTTCGTGGACCTGTCGCGGCATACGACACCATACATCACAAACTACTGCTCGAAAAAGTCTTCAAAATGACAAGAAACTACTATCTGACGGAAGTCCTGAGATCAATGCTGAGCAACAGAAGGTTCTACGTAGGATTTCAAGGACGGAGGAGTCGTTGGAGGACCCAGAAGAACGGGCTGCCCCAGGGCAGCTTGATGGCGAATCTCCTCTTCAATTTATATTCGAACGATCAACCTGTCGGCCCCTATACAAATAATTTCATCTACGCCGATGATGTAGCCATTACGTGCCAACCTCTACACATCGATAAGATTAAAAGAAAGCTTACTATCCCTAGGGTCCCTATCCCTAGAGTCCCTATCCAGACTGTCTTAGTACTATAAGGCAAGCCAGCTTCGCCCAAACCCAGGGAAAACTCAGACATGCCTCAATAACCGACAAGCGAACAGGGAATTACATGTGTATGTAATTGAATGGAACTCGACCAAGTTACAGCACTGCCCAAACCCAGTCTACCTAGGGGTCACTTTAGATAGAACTCTATCCTACAAGAAACATGTGGAGAAGACTTAAGCAAAAGTAAATACAAGGAATGGTGTCATCCGCAAGCTTGTCAAATCCCATTGGGGAGCCTACCCAGGTGTACTACGGTCAACATCCATTGCCATGTGTTATGCCCCGGCTGAATACGTTTTCCCTTATGGTCCAGATCAGCACATGCCAACAAACTAGACCCCACCCTAATCGACACTTGTAGGCTAGTTACTGGCTGCCTAAAAACAACCAATCTGGATCTCCTGCACATGTCAGCATGGATAGCCCTCTCACAAATCAGGCGGCAAGCCTAATATATGGCAGAACGAAGTAGGCAGTCACTGTATGAAAGGCACCCCAAGATACGGACACGAGCCCCCTGCCTCCAGACTTAAATCCAAGAACAACTTCATAAAGTCAACAAACCCACTGACAGACTCTAAATCGACAACCAAAGAAACAATGTGGAAGCAGAGGCTAACAGATAACAATATCCCAACCTGAAATCCTAAGCCTCCCTGAAGGATCACAACTAGACTGGAAAACCTGGAAAAGCCTCAATAGGATCATATGTCAAATGGGAATGTCCGGGTATAATTTGTTAAGATGGAGATACGCCGAGGACGACTCATGCACCTGCGGGGAGATCCAAACGATGGAACACCTCCAGACCCCCTGCACAATTCGGAACCTGTGGAAGGCGAATGACACGGCGGTGCAGTGTGCCACACACTGGAAAGAGGTATCAGCCACTAAAACAAACCAATCCTGACTGGCGACGCCTGCCAACGTCGTACACAAAATTTATCCTATTATTGTAACGAATAAGTGTAGTTCAGACACGATTAGACCATCTTTCCGAGGTAAAACCAATCGCGTCACAGATGAGTTTGGATGTAGGCATCGGAATTTGGTTAGAAGCTTTCTTCTTGAAGTGAAAACTTCTATAGCCGCGCTGAATGACATTTGGGTAGAGGGTAAAATCATACATTTGCGTCATCGTCATCAATAGCTGCGTTCTATAGAAAAAAAATCTATTACTCAAAGATGTGTTCAAAAGAACGCATCTATACACATTTGATTAAAATTGGATGTGAACGTCAAACATAATAGTCAAAGTTTTTGCCAGTGTTGACAGAACGTAGCGTTTATAAGGAAATATCAACACGTAGAATTGGTGTGCAGTACAAGAGTAAGTACTTTTACCGGATGTAATAGTAGATGTACTAGTGCCGGATTATTGGAAAGTTCTTGGCAGTGTTGACAGAACGCAGCGCCTCTCAGGAAATATCAACCCGTAGAATTAGTGTGCAGTATAAGAGTAAGTACTTTTGACGGATGTACTAGTGCCGGACTATTGGAATGTTCAGATTACTGGATTGTATCGAAGAATTCATGGTAAATCACGAATCAGATTTATCAAAGTTTTAGGCAACCAAATGTACTCGTGAGCTTTCCAAAGGAAGGAAACTCTAAAATAAAATTAATAGTCAGCCATATAGATATAAGAATAAGAAGAAAACTCTTGCAATACTTAATTCAGAAATTTCTAAACATCGAAGAATCACAGCTGACAAGGAGGAAAAAATTAAACGTGGTAAAGAATATTCCAATAAAAATATAATTTACATACAGATAAATCTTCAAAAGCAGTTATAAGGCATGTTTCTAAAAGTCAAAATTTCCTCACAAATTGCAAACTCACAAATTGCAGACCCATCAACAAGAAATGTGCCATAGGAATATCCAACCAATTCATTTTGCTGACTTACCAACACAGAATCAACCAAACATTCCTGATTCAAATTCATATTATGATGATGACATTAACAGTCATTCTCCTTCAGAAGTGAGTTATGTTCCAGAACTACATAAAACAATACTAACAAACTATGTACCAAATTTGAATAATTAACATACGGATAATTCTTCAAAACCAGTTTTAAAGCTGTTTTTTCAAGAGTTTTCACTTCAGTCGGCAGTGCCTGACCTATATATTTTTTTGTTCTATCCAAGATCATTATTCGACCATTTGATCAACCCAAAGGGTTCAAATGTTAGAGATGGTACAGCCCAGGTGTTTATAGCTGTTATTATTATTATTATCATAACGGATATAAATTAATTTGACTGACATGAAAATGCTATATTTATTACATTAATAAACCAACAGACTCAATTAATGTTTTAACAACAATTCCTATTTTCACAACGATAATTCTTTACTTTCTCCTTTAATACATTAAATAATAAAGTGGGCCTAATGCATTCCCATAGCAGTTTTTAATTTTTTCATTGCGTAACTTCGGAAATTTGTCCGAGCTGGAGAAAAGGCGCTTAAAAAGCAGAAGATAAAAAAATGTGTAATTAGATTATATTTGTTTCGTAAATAAAAGCTTCAATTCTTTTTGTCTTCTTCTTTGGGCAATTTATTAAGGCAAAGTGGTTTATAATCGCATTTTTTCCCCGAAAACCTCCTTCTCTCGTTGCCACAATGATATATTAAAACCGCTTTATTGAAGGGAAGGAATTTATTAAAAAAAAAATAAAAAACAGAAAATGCGACAATTACTAAATAATTAGCTTTGTCGCGTTGTTAATTTTAAATATTATATTTACTAGCACAGACAAATATTAAGAATGCATATATTAAGAATTACATATATTAAGAATGAATTATTTATTATTAAACTCTTAGCTTAAAGCAATTATTTAACTTAAAACATTTGTATTTTTGTTTTGTAAACAATTTAAATTGTTATCTTTACCAACAGGGAGAATGATAATTTCTAGCAGCAAAGAGATAAAAATGTAAAATATAATTTGTCCTCTTTGTATTTCTATGCATGCAGTTTATTTTTGTAACAAATCGTTGTTTTCTTTTTTTTATTCTGACTAAACTCGTTCTGGTCTTTTTTTTATTTCTGTTCTGCGGCGGAAAAAAGGGTTGGAGGAGATAAAAATGTAAACACAGATCGTCGATCGGGTGACCTTTATCTAAATGCTGATTAGTTGTGGGAATTGGAGTCAGTGTCAGGTGAATTGTTAAAGTGTGCGGACGTGTTTTTTATTTCGCCGGGTTGAATTAATTTAACGTGAATTAGTGATTTGGTGTTTGTGGACAGAGTTTGGGGATTTCTGCTTGGGGGAACTCCGAGATGGACTTTTTACATCGCTGATAATAACGTAAGTGTTTACAACATTTCTTGTAACAAAAATAAATATTATGTAATGAAACTGTGAAACATTAAATGTGAAAATAACTGTGAAAATGTGAAATACTATGAAAGTATAATATAAATTACATTTGTGTACATATCGTAGCCACTTAGTGAAATCCGTCAGATTGTGTAAAAGCGAGTCATTGCATAATCTGCCGTCAGTTCGTGTATTCTATTACAACCACAGGTACTTTTTTAGCTACATTTTTAGCTCTCGATGCAATGCCATATATTGGATCGAGAGTTAAAAATGTAGCGGTGGTGGCGTTAATACGTAAGTACCCAACTACACGATATGACTAGGTAGTTCATGAAACTACCACTCGTATGTTTCTTTATTTATCCCTTTATTAATAGGCCTGTTAATTAAAACAATTTTTTATCAGATGACTGCACATAGGTATTCCGTGAAACGTCATACTTGGCAGTTTCTTGCAAAGTAATAGACGTGTTGACTGGCAAACAGTCAACACGTCTTTAGGAAAAAAATTATATTATGGAGAGAGAGAATATTTTTACTATTTACTTTATACAAAGGGCTATCGACCACAAGGTCCTTATGCCCGGCAATACAATTTGATTTAAAAGGAAAATAAAAAGCGTATGTTCTTATTAACATATACGAGGGGCAAGTAAAAAATAAGGTTCCCACATTTTTTCCAGGTGTAAGGCATTTTTTATTGCAATAAATATGTATACAATCTGAAAGCTTGTATTTTAAACTATTTTGCTATCCACTTCTGAAAACCCTCTTCGAAGAACTCCGCCGCTAGGCCGCGGATGTACTTGGGGACCGCTTCCTTCACCTCTTCATCTGTACTGAAGCGTTGTCCACCCAAGCGTTGCTTCAATTTCGGAAACAAGTGGAAGTCGCTGGGAGCAAGATCAGAGCTGTAGGGGGCATGATCAAGCAATTTCCAGCCGAATTTGTCCAGTAGGGCGGTGGTCTGTCGAGAGACATGCGGTCGCGCGTTGTCGTGGTGCAACCTAACGCCCTTGCTCAGTCTTCCTCTCCGGCGATTTTGGATGGCTCTTTTGAGTTTCGTTAACGTCTCGCAGTACCTGTCCGAATTTATTGTGGTCCCTTTAGGCATAAACTCGGTAAGCAAGACGCCTTTTCGGTCCCAAAACACCGTAGCCATCACTTTTCCTGCGGACAGCGTCTGCTTAAACTTCTTCGGCCTCGGCGACCCGGGACGGCGCCATTGTTTCGCGTCTTCTTTTGTTTCCGGAGTGACGTAGTGACACCACGTTTCATCTCCCGTAACAATGGAGTCCAAGAATTCTTCGGTATTCTCGGCGCATTTTCGAAGAAACCCCCCGGCACACTTGACGCGATTGTCTTTGTGGGTTTCTGAAAGCATGTGCTGGACCCACGGCGAACACACCTTATGATAACCAAGTTTTTTGGTCAAAATTTTGTCGATAGTTTTTCCACAAACCTCAGGAACCTGATCAGCCAGCTTCCGAAGCGTTACTCTTCGATCCTCGAGGAGAATGCGCTCAATCTTCGCCACGACTTCGACGGACACCGATGACCTCCCGCTCCTTTGCTTGTCGTGAACGTCTGTGCGTCCTTCGGAGAACTCCCTGCACCATTTTCGGACGTGTTGGACGCTGATGCAAGCTTTGCCATAAACTTCTTCCAATTGTCTATGAATTTCAATAGGTGTAAGCTTCTTCGCGTTTAAAAATCGAATCACTGAACGGATTTCACACCTGGCGGTAACGGCGATTGCGTGTTCCATCGCGGATGGCTGTTAGGCCGGCACTAAGCGTCGCAGTGATCTTCCAGGTAGTTGGAAAGGAGTGGGGGGGATCAACCATGAAGGTGGTGTTGCCAGATTTCGCCTAGTATCTCGCGCGGCGAGTGTACAGCGTTGGGAACCTTATTTTTTACTTGCCCCTCGTAGATATCAATAGAGTAATAAGAATGAAATAAATGAAATCAAACGAGCCCGCCGGCGGGCGACGTTCGATCGTGATTATACGAAACGTCTTGTTCGAAAATGATTATGTTCGAAAATGATTAGCAATCACTAGCATTACTACAAATTATCATCGAGAACGAGACGTAAAGTATAAAGCTGGCCATGCATTATCGCTCCATTTGGATGTCATCCATTTGGATTACATCTAAATGGCACATACACCATCACTCCAATCATCCAGTCATCCACGAACATAGTGAAGGCAATTTCCTTCCAGAAAGCAAGTTAGTTATTTATTAAGTTATAATTATTAAGTTATTTTTGCCATGGATGAAGAAGAACTTGCTTGAAAATCTCGACATTTTTTAATCACTTGTACCTCAAAATCATGTCCACTCGTCATTATGTTTTATTAACATTAATTAAACGAAATAAAAATAAATTTTAATAATGTAAATATTAAAATAAAAGGAAAAAGGAAAAGCAAATAGTTTGCAAATAAAAAAAAACAATGTTGTGCAACCACAATGGTTGACACTGTGCACGGTAGGGCGGTCACGGAAAGAATGAGGCCTGTTTGGATCACGTTATCATCACACACGATAAGATCGAAGCAATGGCTTGTTGTTACTCCACATGGTTTTCCCCACATACCATCAGTTGGATGAAGTAGATGACGGTCCAAACTGATGGATTTTAAACTGACCCAATATCCAACTCATCCTGTCACTCCACATCATCCACCTGTTTTTCACCACAATGTCAGTTTTTGGAACGAAGTCGCTGCATTTGGACTGATAGTGTATGGCCAGCTTTAAGGGAGTTTAGTCGTCGTAGATTATTTCGTAAAGCGTCTTAGTTGGGTGTCTGCGGTTTTAAGTCTCGTTTTATGCATAGTAGGTCTTATTATATTAAATTATCTTTATTCTATATAACTATTTACGTTTTCTAGTTTTAAACCGTTTGTGGATAGTAATCCGAGCCGATATAATATCGGCATGTACACGCTGTATTCCATCCAGTTAAATAAATTTAGCGATTCACTCGATAAATTCTGCAGCCGAAGCTGGAAATGATGCAGTTATATACGCGATCCTATATTATAATACTATTAAATTACCCGAAAATGGATTCAACTGGTGCCGAACTGCACTCAAATGGCCGTACATAAATTAACCGATTTATTTACAATCGCGTTATCTTAAATCCGAAAAGTACTTTCGTGTCCGCATCATGAATTATTTAATCGCCACCGCGATTACATAACAATAGATTTTACTAATATGTATTAACAAGCATTGTTTATAAACTGACCAGTCATACAATACATAAAAGTACCAGTGTTAAAATATTCTGAATATCTATAATGGACAAATAATTTCTGTAAGCCATTTTTGCATATGTTTTACGCAAACATGTGACGCAGAAAAATTCAAATAATTTATATGTTGTCAAAATTAAATTTGGCACCGCTGATCCAGTTGTATGCACATTCTTAGTTATGTGACCACGCATACACGTCAGTTATTGTGTTGTAAATGTCAATTTTTTTATTACAAAAACCCAAATATTTCTTAAACTGGACGACTTAGAAGCTTTATGTTACTTTTCCGCGATTACTAAAGCACTGTGGAAGAATATTAGCATCAATTAAATCAGGTAAAAAAACAAGAAACCCGATTTTCGGAGATTACCATGTTCTTAATTATATCCATAATAGTAATTATTTTATATTAATCTAGCTAGTGAATATAAATATTTAGTTATTTTATTATTTAAACAAGATAATTTACATTGTAAATTCCTACCGCGGTATTTGCAAATATCTGTATATACGCTTGTTTATATAATAGAAAAATTTCTTTACATTTAACGATTAACAGTAATACATGTAACAATGATTAACAGAAATAAATCTCCCAAGTGAAAACAAAATTCCGTCCCCCTCTTTTAAAATATTGAATCTTCTAATTTAATCTTAATACTAATTTTATTAGAATGCATCTTTCAGATCTCCTGAAAGTGAATTAAAAGCCATAGTTGCCACATAAATGCTATGTTTTTTCCAAATTTCTAAGTTTACCTTCTTTTTCTTCTTTCGGCAATACAGTCCAAAATGGGCTTTGGCCTAATCTCTCCTGCCTAAGATTAGGGTAATAATAAACTATTACTTCTCGTAGTACTTAGTTATTGCACATGTAAATTTAGCAAATACATTTACAATTAGTGATAAACATAATAATACGAAAAATAGCTTGAATATAATTAATATTCAACCTGTTCGTTAATCTATAAAATTAAGTCCTTCTAGTAGTTAACAATAAGTCTTAGTAGAAAAATTAAGTCCTAATAGACAAATGTCATATTGAAAAATAAACTACGTTAACTAAATTTAACTACTTCTCTGGCTAATACCGCGCTGGATATTGAATTACAATAGACATTTGTATGCTATTACTAGCACTACTAGTTAAGTAACATTTAAGATCATTTCTTTCTACATAAATTAAGTGCCTAGCCATCTGTAGACGCGTTTCGAGATTTATCTAAAATATTAATTTCGGGTCTTCCGCTCTTTCTAATTTATGCCCATGATCTAATTAATGAAAGGCCAAATGACACTATAATTGCTTACACTGATGATACAGTACCTACCATCAGTGCAGCTTTGCTTTTATATAACACATTTAGATATATTCAGTTGACTCCAATATGTAACATTGTTCTATGTATCGTGGAGTTTGTATAATTCATAACTATTTGTTTTATAACTTTTAGCGCTTTATTTTGCATTGTCTGTTAGATATTTACAGGAGTTTAATAAGCACTACCCCATGGGAGTATACCGTAATTAATGTAACTGTGCAAAAACGCATAATAGATTTTCATGAGGGTATTTTCATTCATAAACCTTTGAGTTTGGCAAAGACAATGGTTAGATAAATGTGTAACCTTTGTCTTTACCAAACTCCAAATTTGTTAGTTTTTTTTATTATACTTTCTATGTGGCTTCTCCATTTTAAATTTTAGTCGAATATAACACCAAGGTATTTGAAAGTTTAAACTCTTTCTAACTGATAATCCCCAACTTTCATATTCATTTAGGTACTTACGTATTACCACCACCTCAGCTAGGGTTAGATTAGGTTATATCAGAGCAGATAAATTCAGACCAAATATCGCGCGACCTCTCGATCCGAAATATGAAAAAATATTACACTTTCTAGTTATATCGTTGGTCCAGATGAACAGGGTATTAACTCAAAAAAGCAGGAGAGTGATTTGAAGTTTTCAAATAAATATATTTCGATTTCTGTAAATAATTGGTTAACCTCACCTATAATATCTTTTAAAATAACTTTATTGATAACGTTTTTGTTCACTTCATGACTTTCTCAATTTTGCAATTACTGAGAAAATATTTAAATTCTACAGGCAAGAACATAATGAGTTAATATGAGCTAATACCCTGTTCATCCAAACGAACGATATAATAGACCCTTCACAAAATATATTCAAATTATTTCTTAGAACGCCTATGTCTGTCCACTACAATGCGCATGCAACTTTTGCTGCGGTGGCGTTAATACGTAAGTACCTTCATTTCTATAGGAACACTATCCTCCTTGTTTCCAAACGTCACGAAAACTGTTTAGTTTAAATTTAAAGACATTCTATTTAAAGCAAGCCAAACTGAGACCGTATTAATGTGCTTATTCATAGTATCATCACGTGCGAACCTGCAGCATGAATCTTCTATTGAGAGCAGTAGGTACTGTATCATCCGTGTAAGCAATTTTAGTGTCATTTCATTAATTAGATTATTGGCATAAATTAGAAAGAGCGAAAGACCCAAGACTGATATGGTAAAGTAAGCCCATTAGGATTAAAACAAACAAACTTGCATACACATATTCTAGACCAGTGTTTACCATAGTTGAAGCCATTGTTGAAAAATTAAACTTACTAACCGTGCTTTTTTGTTTCTTAAAAATATGGAATACCTATATTTTTGTTCTTATTTGGATGAACGAACAAAATAAATAGTTTGTAATAGATATACAGGGTGTCTCAGACCACCCGTATCAGCGTTTTATTTCGACAACGTTTGGTCGAATGCGACTGTGACAAAAAATGTTATTACCAAAGTGAACCCAAGGAATCCACTGATGAATCCGGAAGTACCCGGAACCGGAAGTAACTTTAAAATTTCAAATGGCAACATATTTTTTAAGATGTTTTTTTAATATCTTGCATATTTACAAAAATAAAACAAGATGAAAGAGCACCAGATATTCTTGCAACAATTGCTATGGACCCGAACATCTCGACTACAAGAATTGAAATCGATGCTAGAATAAGTCGCTGCACTGCTTGGAGAGTTTTAAAAACAAACAAATTCCATCCATACCAAATCTCTTTACACCAGAAACTTGAAGAGCGGGATTTTCAAGATAGGTTGAATTTTTGTTAATGGTTGTCTCATGAAAATTATAATTTCCATCACAAAATTTTATGGACAGATGAGGCGGCATTCAAAAGCAACGGAGTTGTTAATTTATATAATGCTCACTACTGGAGTAATGGAAACCCTCATTGGTTAAGAGAAGTTGATAATCAACACGTGTGGACCCTTAATGTTTGGTGTGGTATTTTAGGAAACCAAATAATTGGTCCGCATTTTTTCGATGGTTCATTAAACGGAGCTGAATACGCTGATTTTTTAGAAAATAATCTCTTTCGCCTTCTAGATGACGTTCCATATGCGACACGTTTAACAATGTATTTGTCAAACCGTTGATCGTCTTTTCCTTATCTTGAAAATCCTGCTTTTCAAGTTTCTGGTGTAAAGAGATTTGGTATGGATGGAATTTGTTTGTTTTTAAAACTCTTCAAGCAGTGGAGCGACTTATTCCAGCATCGATTTCAATTCTTCTAGTCGAGATGTTGGCGTCCAGAGTAATTGCTGCAAGAATATCTGGTGCTCTTTCATCTTGTTTCATTTTTTTTAATTTTTGTAAATATGCAGAATATTAAAAAAACATTTGAATAAAAGTTGTTTCTTTTAAAAAGACCTATCAACTAATACCATACTCGTTACCTATGTTGCCATTTTAAAGTTACTTCCGGTTCCGGGCACTTCCGGATTATTCCGGTAAAAAATAAATTCATCAGTGGATTCCTTGGGTTCACTTTGGTAATAAATATTTTTGTCCCAGTCACATTCGACCAAGCGTTGTCGAAATAAAAGGCTGGTACGGGTGGTCTGAGACACCCGGTATAGATAATCTGTTTTTGAAATTTGAAATCTGGGTAGTTGAAGTCCTATTGCTATAGCGGTACTTAAATGTCGCACTCCTTCTCGTGCTTACTTCTAATTACTGTAACTTGGTTCTAATTACTGTAACTTGGTTCTAATTACTGTAAGTTGTTTCTAATTATTGTAACTTGGTTGTAATTACTGTAACTTGGTTCTAATTACTGTAACTTGGTTCTAATTACTGTAACTTGGTTCTAATTACTGTAACTTGGTTATAATTACTGTAACTTGGTTCTAATTACTGTAAAAAGAATAACAGTGAAATGGTTAAAAGTTTAAAATATTTTTTGAAGTATAAACCCTGAAATTTATTTAACCAAAAATGGTCGTATTCTTAAAAACCTACAGGTGGTATGACCCATCAAGGAAGACTTATAATTTCAACAAATATGTACAGTATAATCTGGATAATCCGACACATATGGGTACATACAACCGCGGGATTATCAAAAAAAATTAACAATTTTTCATATTTTATGTACATTTCTATTTCAAAAAGAATAAAATATGTACCTATATAGGTAAATGTGTACAAGAAGCAAAGCTATAGCAGGCAAGTTGTCAACTTTTGAAAAAACTTTTACTGCCCGAATAAAATCTTGTTTGAACCATTCTTTAAACCAGAGGTTCTCAAACTTTTTTTTGCCGCGGCACCCTTATCGAGCTAAAAAAAATTCGCGGCACCCTTATCGGGCTACGAAAATTTCGCAGCATAGCTACGGAATAATAAAAACGGTTTGAAAACTTAAAAAAATAATACAAATTTAATGTTCAATTGTCTTTAATGGAATGAATTGTTTGGAAGGTTTTTTTTATTATTTCCTTTAAGTTTATTGGAAGTTTGGTTAATATCACCCTCAATACACTCGATACAGAGAGTTTGCTCCTGTACTTGTTTTTAATGTAAGCGTATGTTGAGAATGCAACATTATGGCATTGTCTGCCACTTGCTTCATTCTAGAAACGGCTCGCTTCACTTTTCTAACCATTGCAGTTGCTCCATCGATGCAAATATCAACACACATGCTCCATTTCAAATCATTTTGCTGTATATATTTCTTGATAACTTTGAAAGAAACTTTTTTCCTCGCCAGTGGTGTAAGTTTGAAGGAATTTATTCATCAATAGTTCTTCTATTTGCATTTCAAATGGATACCTTACAAACACAAGAAAAACAGCAATTCCCGCAACGTCCGACTTCAACGTCGGTACTAAAAGTAGGAACCCAAATTCGTTTACTTCCTCATGCAATTTTCTTTTAACATTTGTTACATGTCTTGATTATTGCTGCGGCACCCCAGGCATGCGCTCGCGGCACCCAGTTTTAGAACCACTGCTTTAAACACATGTCGGGTAACCCATCCACTTGATTTTGGCTTGAATTTTATGTGTGGCTGGTAAGTGAGTTACGTTTTTAAAAGCCCGCGGATGATTAGCTTTTCCTACAACCAATAAGAAAAGTTTGTGTGTGCCCGTGGAATTTGCACAGGGCATGAATATTCTATCCTTTGACATTTTTCTTCCTGGGGCACTTTCTTTGGAACAGTGTACAAAGGTCTTATGCGGAAGCTTCCTCCAGAATAAACCACTTTCATCTGTGTTGTAAACCTGTTCTGGTAAGAGACCTAATTCTTGGATTTTTAATTCCAATTTCCTCTGAAAATGATCACCTGATAATTTTTCTCCTGTGACAGTTAAGAAACGAATCCCAAATCTCTTTTTTTAATTACCAGCCATTGCTAGCTCGAAAATCATATTTGTTGTATATTTGCTCGTAAAATTGTTTAGTCTTTTCATGGAGGATATCTCCCGATATTGACGTATGCCGGGCACGCTCTTGAATAAACCTAGTAAATAAGGCATTTCCCAATTTAGGACAATCACCTGTTTTAACTGTCTTTCCTTCCTTCAAGTCGCCCTCGACAGTCCTTACGAATTGGAGGATTTTCTCGCGGTTGACTTTGTTGCCGCAGATCGTGGATCTTCCAACGCCATAAGCGCGTGCGAGGTTTGCCGTGGTTTCTCCTTTATCAAGATTATAGATCTCCTGCATTTGATATAGAAACTTAAAGTGACTTATTTCGGTTTGGTTGACATTGTAAACTACATATACTAAATACATTCGATAAACGACAAACCAATCCCAAAACAAGATGTATTTGAGCTGCGAGCAGAATGAGTAGATAGAGAAAGAATGGTGGGAGGGAAGAGAGCGAGCAGCCATGTTTACTTATATGTATCCGGTGCGGCGTGCAGTCATGAAAAATCACGTGGTTCTCCATAATGCCGGATTACTGAACGTGTCCGACTATCAAACAAACGAATTAAAACAAAACTCGGTAATACGGCCGTTGGTTAATCGGACGACACGTCCATTAATCCGGCGGTCTGGAGACCGCTCGCGCTCTTCCCTCCTACCACTCCTTCTTATAATCCGACGGTGGTCTGGTCCCATATGTGTCGGATTATCGAGATTATACTGTATTAGGAAATTAAGACATTGAGACACAGATTTGAATACCCAAACCAGATAATCTGGTTCACAAGACTAAAAAGAACAAATTTGTTGAAATATTGAAAGTGCTTATTGATAAATCATAATCAAAACATTCATAATATTTAAAAGTTATTTATGAATCGTTACATTTACAATAATTAGAGTCTATTTGTTTCTTTAAAATAAGGACAGATAAACCGATTTTGGGTAGTTTGACTATTTAGTCTAGTCTGCAATAAATACACAAGTAGATAATTTATTAAATGTCCAATAATTCTTCGGCGTTGGAATTTTTAGTACTTACGTATTAACGCCACCTCCGCTATATATTGGATTGAAAGTTCGCGCTGTCACGCGTATGTTGTCTTGATTTATCTGTCCGCTTCGCGGCGGGCAACCTAATCTAACCTATTCTAACCGGGGTTAAAAACTATTTTGAGTTTTAAAAATGATTTAATTTTAAATAAAATGTTTTATTTTATGATTTCTCATCAAAATTTTAGGTGTAGATTGGCAGCATTTAAAAATTTTTTTTTATTTAAAATTGAAACATTTTTAAAACTCAAAATACTTTATTTTTTAACCCCGGTTAGATTAGGTTGATAGATGCATCAAGACAACAAACGCGCGAACTCCCGATCCAATATATAGCGGCGGTGGCGTTAATACGTAAGTACCGAACTTTTAGTAAGGTATAAAAGAGAGCGACAAACAAGGCGAGACAGGATCAAACAAGGCTAGATAAGACTAGATAATATTAGGTAACATTGAGCAACGCCTGAAAAGATTAGAAAACTGGATTAGCAGAACTAACAAAACAGGAGAAACCATTGTTATGTAGAAAGTGAAATATTTTTGTTTTGTTGCTGACAAATAGTTCAGAGCCAGCGAAATTTGTTGGAAAGTAAGTTATTATATTATGCTCTTGCCACTTTAAATTTAATTAAACTTGGCGTTGAAATGAGTAGTAATTCCCCGAAGGTAAATGTTTAAAAAGAGCTTAAATTCATTTGATAAAAATGAAATTTACACCCCGGCAAAAAAGCTTGGAGAAACCAAAAGAATTAAACAGATATTCCATTGACGCCGACATTTAAAAGATAATTTATAAGTAGAAATAATATGTTATATAAGACAGGCAAAACTAGGCAGAGAAGACTGGACAGACAAGATTAGCTAGACAATACTAACCAGATAAAACTAGAAATATAAGCATAAACATGTTATGTGAATGGTCTAAAGTTTTAGGGTTCGAATTGTGGTAATTAAAATTGATATTATTAGGATTAAGTTGTCCATTTACAGAGAATAATAATAATTTGAGTGTTCGTTGCGGGTCGTCGCCATAAAACAGTTACAGTTGGTATGGGGGGAAAGTAGCGGGAAAGTTCCTCGGGGACTGCACTTGGAGAAAATCGTAGCGTGTAACATGGGACAACAATCTCGAGTAAATACCCTTAACTGAAAACATTATCAAATATCGGCCGCAGTTGGCAGGCTCGCCGTAAAACAGGGAGTTAGTTTCGAAATACCAACAGACCGTGGAAACCGTTTATAGTTGCTCGGCCTCCGTCTCACTGCCACAGAAATATTTCCCAGTCTCCCTCGCATTTCGTTTTCTTTGTATTTATTTTACTTCCGCATTCTTACTCGTTATTTTTCCCTACGAGCTTCAACTACTCGCATTTATTATAAAATTGTAATACAGTATAAACTTGATAATCCGATACATGTGGGACCAGACAAGCGCCGGATTATCAAAAAAATCCGGATTATCACAATTAAGAGAAAACAATAACAATTTTAAATATTTTATGTACAATTGTATATCAGAAAGAATAAAATGTGTTTATCTATTTTTCGTCTGTAATGGACACGACTGTAATTTTTCGTCTGTAATGACTACGCTCGTCGTTTTCCAAACTTCTACGCGTGCTGCCAAATCGCGCTTACTGAACTCGTCCATTAATATGCCAATCTATATAGGTAAATGTGTACATACAAATGTTCAAACTTAGAACAGATAGTAAGACAGTTGTAGAGTGGAGTTAGCGTGGTCAGAATCGTCAATCAAGTTTTCAGAGTTAAAAGCAGGGTGTGTTGGTCAGACCTTTTTCCAAGAACACTGGTTGGTGTCGTTTTTGACTTTATTTCAGCTGTGCGCGAGGATTATATCCGGCGCGGGGCAGCGCAAAGAAAAGACACGTGTTTCCCTAGAGCGCCGGATTACTGAACGTGGTGTATTAACTAATCGCCGGATTATCAACATTTTGCTGTACTAGCAAATCGAAGCAAAAGTTCACAAAAGTTATAATACTAATTAACATTGTTACCGAAATGTATACATATATATATATATATATATATATATATATATATATATATATATATATATATATATATATATATATATATATATATATATATATATAAGATATAACTTTTGAAGAAAAGTCTCAAAGTATTTCATTTCTTAGTTTCAATCTAATTTTCAACTTTGGAATCGTTTTTAGATTAAAAATAGATTCAAACTTTTTTTAATCTAAAAACCTTTACAAAGTTTTGAATGCAATTATTTGTACGTTCAACTCTTAAATATTCTATTCAAAACACGTAATATTTTCGATGTAGATTTAACTTGATTTATCTAAAACATTTATTGATTCCGGGCATTTGTTTTAATGGATTATCTGATTTAAACCGACAAACATTTTATAATATAAATATTATTTTTCTGTAACATTTTGTGGAGATTACGCCCGTGTTTGGTACAACATCATCGTAATCCCATGATATACGACTCGCATGGTTTAATGAATTAAAATTTATTAAACAACTGTCAGCTTCCCGATTTATGGAAACCGTTGGAGGGAAAACTCCGCCCTCGAACAAAAAAGATTCAAATGAAACAAAAATGTTCTGTTTGCAGAGCGACGTTTAATTCGCTTCTCGACGCACGGACGAAAATAAAAATGGAAAGAGTGTGTGAGAGAGAGTGAAATCAAAATTTTACTTTCTGATTCGACTTAATAAATCACCACAAGTTATTAGATTAAACTTCATTCTGATTCCAGTCACGTATTGTTCATTTTCGGTGATTGTATTATTGATGGTCTACTTGCTCTAGCTTATTGATTCATCTTACAACACTTTCTACATACTAAAAACCTCTGAATGACACAACTAGACTAGACCCGATAGGACAAAAGTAAACTAATAGACAATACTGGACAGTGTAGGACAAGAATGGACAAGACTAGAATCAGACTATGAGCCATTCGTCTGTAATCAAGGCTAGACAAGACTAGAAAAGACTAGACAAGACTAGAACAGACTGGACAATACTGGACAAATTTCCTCTCTACCGTTATTTGTTTGGTATTATTCTCTTTTTGACAAAATTTACTGTCCAGAAATTTTTATACAAAAAATTATTCTGTACGTGTGTTTGTCATTCAACTCCTCCTAAACGGCAGGACCGATTTTGATGAAATTGTGTCTGTGTGTTTTAGTGGGTCTCTGGATGGTTTAAATGTAACATTAGACCCAGTAGTTATGTTAGGTTATTTAGTTATCTTAGTTAGGTTTGGTCAGTAGATGATGTAAGGACAACGTATGGCGGTTTCTGCTGAACCGATTTTGATAAAATTTGTTGTATGTCTTTGAGTGGGTCCCTGGATGGTTTAGATTCAACATTAGATCGGGTAGTTATGTTAGGTTATATTAGTTAGTTATCTTAGGTTTAGTCAGTAGATTAGGATAGGACGTAACAAAGTGTATTCGGGTTCTGCTGATCCGATTTTGAAACTTGTTGTACGAACTCTGTTAAAAAGTATCCGACCTTATTTTTTTTTGAAAACCTGATGGATTTGAATCAAACGCCCTTGCATGAGCCGACCTTGAACCTTCGTGCGCATGTTTGAATTTTTGATTAGGTTTCGAGGGTGATTAGGTTTCCAACGCTCCAGGTATGCCAGTGTTTTTTTACCGGCTAAAGGTCGGATACTTTTCCAACAGACCACGTATGTGTTTGAGTGGCTCCCTGGATGGTTTAGATTAAGGACTTTAAAGTTTAAATCTTCTATAAATTAATATATAATAGAAAAATTGTTTTATAACCGTTTCTGAACCAACTAATTAAAAATTATAGTAAACTTGGAAACTTTAAAAAAATAACTACAGTTGAGTCTCATATAACGCGATTAATGAGTTGTAGAAAATCGTGTTATATAAGAATTGGAAGGTGACAAATTGCTGATTATAATTTCTAGTGTTGTGAGAATTCGCGTTGTTGGAAATCGCGTTATAAGCGAGTTGCATTTCAAAATTGATTGATGACCAGGACAAGGTTTTAAAGTGAAATCAAGTAATGAACACCGAACGCGAAATTTTAAAATATAATTGTGAATAAAAGCGATAAGGTGAGGTGCAAACAAGTTAGGAGTGGATCGATGTCGAGGTGATAAACATTGGAACTTGACCCAGTGTCTGTCATCTAATTTAGTAACATGAAATGTTTTATACATAGGACATCTAGCCGGGAAACGAGATGATTCCGACTGCTTTACAGCAGCTAATGTGTATTTCGAGTTCCCTGTGGAGTGCCATAGATGACAGTTTCACAGCAGCGTCTCGTAACGCTCCGACCACTTTTACGATATGTCAAACCCAAACGGTTTTTCTTTCTCTTAACCGTAAATTACACGTTACTCGCGCTGTCTGTCTTAACTTCCTAGGAACAAATTAGAAAATTTCGCAATAAATTGAGAAGCAAAGATGTTATTTTAATTCTTACATTAAAAATAAATTATAATTCTTACATTAAAAATAAATTATAAATATTTTACAATTTATTCATATTTTCATCATTAAACTAAAATTTTAACTTTTACAAAACTTATAAACTTATAGAGTATATTATACTAGACCGTAGTATACTAGACAGTATAGTATACTAGACAGTATAGTATACTAGAGAGTATAGTATACTAGACTATAGTTAAGCTGTGCCGTGTATCTTAAACATTATTCAAGTCTATGCTCCTACAGGGTGTGGTGGTGGCTCTGATAGCTAAGCACTTGGCTTTGAGTCAGACAGCTGAGGTTCAAATCCCCACAGAACCAAAGCAGCAAAAAACTAAAAGCTGCAACCCATCACACTCAATTCCCCAATCCGGCTTAGGCAACCGTGGGGTCTCAACTGCCTAACACAGTGATTCTCAACCTTTTTTCTCTTGCGGTACACTTTCAACAACATCAAAATTTGGAGGTACACTTTCAACAACATCAAAATTTGGAGGTACACTTTCAACAACATCAAAATTTGGAGGTACACTTTCAACAACATCAAAATTTGGCGGCACACTAACAATAAAATGAGTTTAATAGTTGTTTATTATGCAAAGGTATAAAATAAAGGTTTAACGAGCGGATTGATACTTTTAATTTAAATTCGCGAAGTAAACCTTAATTTTATCCGCGAGTGAAATACAAACATTTATTAAATTTTGCTTTTGTTTAAACAAGAAACAATCCATAGAAAAGTTGGTCATGATTGTGGTGTTCTCATGGCAACGATAAAATTGTTGATTCGTGTGTCAGAATTTTGTTTAGTGTATTTATTGTGTTTAATTAATTTGTGTTTTATTAATCATAACTGGATACATCCGAAGAATTATTGTTAGATGGTGACCCAGAAGATTACTCTGGCAAAAATCAAGAGATTTAAACAAAAAAATGTAGGTATAATAAGTTTTGTGATTGGCGATCAAAAAAGAGCATCAGCCAATATTTAGGATTATGTTTACGGAGCCCGTAAGTGAGTTATTTTGATGCGTTGCCATGCAGATTTTTATTGCACTAGTGAATAAATCACTGGTCTATTGAACCGTAAGCAAGGAATTAAACATGACTTTATAAAGCAAAATTGATTAAATAGAAAACTCGGATTATAACGCATGTAAGGTTAGGTGCAGGTCGCAAGGTAAATTATTTGAATTATTTTTTTAAATTTTGGATCAATAGGTCGTGCCACCGCGCGATGTATTGTAGGGATCTATCTGTTCTAATATTACCCAATCTAACCTTTGATCTAACCGAGGTTAAAACCGTGAAATACGTAAAATATTATCTTTTTACGTTAGTTCTAATTTCTGCCACGGCTTACATGCATCGAGCTACGTTTTAGCAGAAAACTCTGCTAGTAAATAGTTTTTTCTAGGTTTAATCCAGATTTAGGGCTTGGTAAAGAATACGGGTTTTTTGAAAAACCTGGTGTAACTGTTATTAATCGTCTTTCGCACTCTTTAACTAAGATCGGAACGAAAAATTAAGCTTCTAGGTTGCCTGGTTCAATAAATATTCGTGGTTTTGTTGTCCAAAAAAATGACATTCTCAACGTAACAAATGGCGGAGGCGCGCAAAACTGAGCTGACGTTGCCACGTTTATTAATTTTTTTTTTATAGAAAAACTAGTTTTTTAAGGATTGCCAAAGACGTTTATCAATAGTTTTACACCAGGTAAAAAGTCCGCAACAAGTTTCCAAAAAACCCGTATTCTTTACAAAGCCCCAGATTTGTAGTAAAATTACACAAACATGCTCTATCAAAGTACAAACCAAATAATTTTTATTGTCTGCACTTCTAAAATTTGACGGCACACATCAAGAATTTGGCGGCACATAAAAGTGCCGCGGCACAGTCGTTGAGAATCACTGGCCTAACACCTCCTCTGGAAATTTGTCGTTCGGATTCGACGTTAAACTGTAGGTCCTCCATATTCAAATCCTAGTGCTTGGATATGTGGCAGAGAAGAGGCCGGTGCACAGCAGTGATGGTGATATAGTTATAGAGTATATTATACTAAAGTAGACTATAGTTCTGCCGTATATTTTAAACATTATTCAAGTCTATGCTCCTACAACAGCGAAAAGCGAAGGCGAAATAACAGAGTTCTAGGAACAACTTGAGAGAACTTGCAGGATATACGGACCAGGTAAATGACAATCATCCATGGCGATTTCAACGCAAAAATTGGACAAAGCGAAGAAGATTGACCACCTAAAACATATGATTGGACGACATGGCCTAGAAAAAAGGAGCGAGGCGGGACCAAAACTTGCCGAATTCTGTATCGAAAACAACCTGACCATTACGAACAGCATGTTTCTGCAGCGCCTAAGGGGCCGATTACGTGGATTTCTCCAGGTGGGCGCTACAGAAATCGAATAGACTATATTTTTTGTATACTCAAGATGAAGATCCAGCGTCAATAATGTTAAAACTCTACCAGGACTCGACTGCGGTAGCGACCATAAACTGCTTAAGGCCCAAATCAGAATGCTCATCAAAACAAAGAAAGCAAGCGCTTACGGTCTGACAACATGGACCAATTCAGGCAAAAATTAGAAGACAACTTAAAGAGCTCCCAGACAACAAAAGTCAGATGCAGATTGAAGAACTCTATGGTATGGAGTACAAAGAAGCAAGCTGCATGGTAATCCACCAAGGACAACGCGGCACACCTTTCACAGTGCATTCGGGAGTAAAACAAGGATGCACGCTCTCCCCACTTCTGTTTACCATAGTCTTAGACTGGGTCATGAAGAAAGCAAATAAAAAAACAAGGGGAATTCGATGGACGCTCGTGAGGCATTTAGAAGACCTAGATTTTGCCGATGATATCTGTCTCCTGTCCCACACCAAAGTAGATATTGCAAAAAAGTTGGAGGCTCTCAAAAAGTACGCAATGCAGGTGGGAATGAAAATCAATGTCGATAAAACCAAGCTGATAAAGATCAATGCGACAGCCCCCTGCAACCTGGAGATAGATGGCAGGCAAATACAGGTAGTAGATAGTTTTTGCTACCTTGGAAGCCTTATTTCACAGGATGGTGGTGCTGATAAAGACGTAAAACAACGGATACAAGCGGATATAAGCGACAGGCATTCGGAATGCTTAACAATCTGTGGAATTCAACAAAAACTTCCCGTAACTTAAAGCTCCAAATTTTCAAATCTAATGTAGTATCAGTTCTTATTTACGGTAGCGAAACGTGGAAAGTGACTACCACCATATTATCACAACTTCAGTTATTAATGAACAAGTGTCTGAGAAGAATACTTAAAATATTTTCGTCCAATATCATAGCAAATATTGAACTTTGGAAAAAAGCAAATATAGAGCGTCTTGAAACCCAAATAAGAAGAAGGAAGTGGAAATGGATCGGCCACACACTTAGAAGGCCGGAGGGAGATATTGCAAAAGAAGCTCTTGACTGGAACCCCCAAGGTTCAAGAAAAAAAGGCCGCCCAAAAATCACGTGGCCATGAGGACAGTCGTACAGGAAGCCAGGGCAAGCGGAAAGGAGTGGCGCGAGGTAAAGGCCCTGGCTCAGAATAGAATCAGATGGAGAGCGTTTGTTGATGCCCTATGCTCCCACGAGGAGTAAAGGAAATGATGATGATGATGATGGTATGGAGTACAAACAACCATGGTGACAACTAAAGAGCAAGTTCTACGCGAGAGTGCTAGACAGGGTAAAACAAGCAATGGATGACTGACGAAACCTGGAATGTGGTGAAGATAAAAAAAAACCATCAGGCCTACAGGTGTAATAACCGAAGGACAGAAGACAGAATATCGAACTTAAGCCGCGAATTACAGTCGACGAGACAAAAACGAACACCTCCGGAAACCATGCAAAGAGCTTGAAAGATTGGCAAACACGAAGAAACACGCGATCTGTTCCAAGGAATCAAAGGAATCAAGAGGGAGTTCAAACCCACAACGTGGAAAATAGAAAACAAGGATGGGAAAGTCATAACCAACATCGACGATGTAGTAGGGGTATGGCGTCAGGAAACAGTTCGTCTCCCACCCATCACACAAGTAGAACAGGAACCTGACATTTTAAAAGTTGAAGTTGAACAAGCCATCAACATGCTCAAGAACAACAAAAGTACAGGGGAAGATGATATCAGTGGAGAAATGCTAAAACAGCCGTCCGCAAAAGGCATCCACCTTTTGTGGGCAAGCTGCAACAAGGTATGGCACTCAGGGCAACGGCCAACTGACTGGAATACATCTATCTTCATTCCACTGCACAAAGAAGGATCAAGCCAGAAATGCAGAAATTACAGAACTATCGCATTAATCTCCCAATCAAGCAAGGTCATATTCAGAATTCTGCTACAACGACTCAGAATCTTTTCAGACCGACAAATTCCACATAACAAGTTGAATTCCTAACTTGTAAAGGCACTCGAGAGAAGATCATGAAAGTACAGCAAAGCTATTTTCAATTTGCAAATCCAACATGTCTATGCTTCCTCGACTACAGCGATGCATTTGAGTAAACTGGCACTAATTATGGAATGCCCTCTTGGACATGGAAACCCCTCCCCACCTTGTCGTTCTGCTAAAAACTTTGCATGACAGCAGCAAAAGGAATCAATCAAAATCGAGGGAAGAAACTCAATATCCTTTAGGATAGGACGAGGAGTTCGACAAGGATGCGTCCTATCACCCTTACTATTCAACATATAGGGTGAGTTTATACTCAGAGGAGCTCTGGAGAACTAGGAAGGCAGAATAGTCGTTGGTGGTTGGAAAATAATTACGATTTGCCGACGATACCACAATCATCGCACAAAACGAAGAAGAAATGACCGAACTTCTGGGAAGAGTCAAGAGAGAAAGCTAAAAATTCGGTCTTAAGCTAAATCGCCAAAAAAACAAAGCTGATGGTAGTAGATCGTGGCAACAGGAGGAGGATCCACCTGATATATTGAACGTAGAAAACGTCGACAACGTAATTTATTTAGGCTCCTGCATATATAGTGATAGCAATACGTCCACAGAAGTTGGAAGACGCATTGTGGTCTTGCAAAAACGGCCATTTTTGATAAAACTAACCAAAGTATGGAAAATAACGACATCACGGAAGAAACAAAACGAAGGATCGTCAACACACTGGTATTTTCAATTGCACTATACGGAGCAGAGGACTCTGGGCATAGACTCTGAAAGCAGTAGATCGGCAGAAAATAGACGCTTTCGAGATGTGGACGTAGAGAAGGCTACTAACTGAAGTGCCGTGAACCCATGCTGGCGTTTTATTATCTCATAGCGGAGTTCGCCGATCTTCCTCCATTTGCCCCCGTCTGCCGCTGTTCTTATGTTTTCTTGTAGTAGTGTCCCGGTTATCTCTTGCACCTGGTCGATCCCGCGTTTCGGAGAACGTCCCCGTTGTCGCGTACCTTCAATTTTCCCTTGGATGACCAATTTTGTGTCCAAAATATTCCACTGACCAATTTTTCGAGATTGTCACCATTTCCACGATTGACGAGTTCAAACCAAGAACGCGAAAAAATAGAAAACAAGGTTGGACGTCCATGTGGACAAACATGATCTGCTCGTAAACGTCCCCGTCGTCGCGTTCTACGTTCAATATATCGGATGGATTCTCTTTCCTGTTGCCAGGATCTGCTACCATCAGCTTTGTTTTTTGACGATTTAGCTTAAGTCCTAATTTTGAAGACCATCCTATCTAACTATATGTTCCTTTGGAATTTGTCGGTCTAAGAAGATTCTGAATCGTTGTAGCAGAATTCTGATCATGACCTTTCTTGGGTGGGAGATTAATTCGATAGTTCTAGAATTACTGCATTTCTGGCTTGATCCTTCTTCGAGCAGTGGAATGAAGATAGACGTAGTCAATTGGCCATTCTTATTATGTCATAGTGGAGTTCGCCGATCTTCCTCCATTTGCCCCTGTCTGCCGCTGTTCTTATGTTTTCTTCTAGTAGTATCCCAATTATCTCTTGCACCTGGTCGATCCAACGTTTCGGAGAACGTCCCCGTCGTCGCGTATCTTCAATTTTCCCTTGGATGACCAATTTTTTGAGATTGTCACCATTTCCATGATTGACGTGTCCAAAATTTTCCACTGACCAATTTTTCGAGATTGTCACCATTTTCACGATTGACGAGTTCTAACCAAGAACGCGAAAAAATAGAAAACAAGGTTGGACGTCCATGTGGACAAACATGATCTGCTCATGAACGTCCCCGTCGTCGTGTACTATATCCTATGTAACTATATGTTACTGTGGAATTTGTCGGTCTAAGAAGATTCTGAATCGTTGTAGCACAATTCTGAGCATGACCTTGTGCTTGGGTGGGAGATTAATTCGTTAGTTCTATAATTACTGAATTTCTGGCTTGAGCCTTTTTTGAGCTTAAGATAGATGTAGTCAGTTGGCCATTGTCCTGAGTGCAGCTTGCCCAAACGATTGTCCATTGACCTTGACCTGATTGAGAACCCTTTGACAGCGCATAGAACTAATGTATCTATGCTAAACGAATTCGACATTGACATCAATCAAGGCTATCAATCGACGAACACTTAAATAGTTTGGACACGGCAATAGTGGAAAGAGTGATAATCTCGAAAAACTGGTCATCCAAGGAAAAATTGAAGGTACGCGACCACGAGGACGCTCTCCAAACCGCTGGATCGACCAGGTGCAAGAGATCACCGGGACACTACTACAAGAAAACATAAGAACGGCGGCAGACAGGGGTAAATGGAGCAAGATCGCCAACTCCGCTATGACATAATAAAATGTCAGCGTAGGACCACGACACTTCAGCCATGAAGTAATAATCGATTAGTGAGAAAGCTAGACAAGAGAGAAACTAGCGTATAGTCCTACTATACCTGTGTGACCGTTTCGTATAGTCCAAAACTATTCGTATAGCTAAACTATGCGAAGCAGTCTCACAGCTTTAGTCAAACTATAGCAGGACTATACGCTAGTTTTCTATACGGTGGGTACGTAACTTTATAGCGTATATTAATTATACTCTGTAACTATAGTCGATATAGGATGGTTATTTGAAATAGTCGAAACTCGAGTCGTGTTAAGTGTGTATATATGTTATATAACTACACAAGTTTTATAATAGCTTCACAAAATTAAGCTACGTACACACGGTATAGAAAACTAGCGTATAGTCCTGCTATAGTTTGACTATAACTGTATGACCGCTTTCAATAGTCCAAAACTATTCGTATAGTTGTATAACTATACGAAGTGGTCACTCAGCTACCGTGTGTGCGTAGCTTAATTTTGTGAAGCTATTATATAACTTGTGAAGTTATATAACATATATATACACACTTAACACGACTCGAGTTTCGACTATTTCAAATAACCATACTATATCGACTATAGTTACAGATAACTTTAGTAATAAAAATATCGTGATTTTTTCAAATCAGATAGCCGATAAACTTAAAAAAATATATATGTTCAGCAAGATTTCTTTGCGGGACGTTTTAGGGTAATATATTTTATGAGAAAGACAGCAGGTCAAGTCGTAACATTTATCACCTGAAAATCGATCGACCACCCCCTGTTTATTGACACATTTTTTCGGAGGGGAGGTCTGTGCGTAAGTATGTTTCCGTGTATCTGGCGGGTGTAACAGATAAAATTCAACTAGGAATTTTCACTCAAGTGAACTTAGTTGAAGACATTCTGTCGTGGTAATGCAAATTTAATGCCTAGATGTAGCGCAGGGGGCGATAAAAGGAGCGGTGATCTATTGGCGCGAGCAAGAAATTTTTTCAATCGATCGCTGCTTGCGTGTATGTACGAGAGGAGATCCAAAAAAATATCCAGAGATAAAAATGGGACGCGCGGATAATTGAAATTTCAACGGTTTTATGTCCTCGACTCCGGCGGCTAATGGCCAGAACAGCCGTGTCTTCCGACCTACGTGCGACACAGGTGGAGAATTTTTTGCACATATAAACTCACCCCTGTGTGGTACCTAATTTGAATTGCATATATCGACATTTACCACCGGAAAAAAAACTGTACCCGCAGGAAAATTTAAATATTTTAAAACGACTTGAACAATGATATACATTGCTTACTCGTGTTTCAACATTATCTATTTGTGAATAACTTTCGGTATTTAGTCTCCAAACAGCTGTCTCCCGACGGTATATACGACCCTTTTAGGACATGGGTTCGGCTCTGACAAGAAATTTGAATAAAGTTTTTTGAGATACAAAGTATTCCTATCATCTCTTAGATTAAATAGTTAGTTTAATAAATAGTAGGTATAATTTACAGATCGGACAGTTGACAGAGGACAGAGTTTATAATCACAATTAAAAAGACAAATTGGAAATAAGATATATAAATGGTTTGATGACTCCATATACAGATGTACTATTGTACTCAAAGATTGAGAATCGCTGAAACTAAAATGTCTTCCATCATGGCATAAGCTCTTTTTATATACAATAGTATATTGTGCAACTAGGGCGGTAAGTTGTTAATTGCCAACGATAGCGAAATTGGGTTTGCAAATTCGCTCGAGAGGGCAATTGACATTACCCGCCGAGTTGCGAGGGGACGTGTCTTATTTTTTTAATTACTCATGCAAGGGGACGTATCTTACAAGTTTGGGGTCCAGGGGCCATCCAAAAAAAAATGAAGTAAAAATGAAAAATATACTTTTTCAATAGCCTCCGGTGGTGTATTCGTCATAAGAACTCTCATCAGTCTCCGGTATCACCATAGAATTTACACTCATTTTAAAACGTAGGTACTTACGTACTAACGCCACCGCAGCTACTGATTTGAACAAAATGGATGGTTAGATTAAGATATAATAGAGCAGATAAATCCAGACCACATATCGCACGATAGCGCGACCTATAGATCCAAAATAAGAAAAAATATTGGACAATGGTTTGAATAGGTTATATTAGAGCAGACAAATCCATACCACATATCGCGCGGTAGCGCGACTTCTCGCTGCGGTGGCGTTAATACGTAAGTAACAAAACGTTTTCTTATTTATAAAAAAAAAATTCTGTCACTTCCATGTCACTTTTTTAATACCGAGGTTTTGATTGTGTTTTGATTCATTTTATTTATTCAATTGTTTTTTATGTAACTTAGCGATTTTGATTAAATATTGTGCGTCAAGCATAATTTGAATTGACAAACAGCCATTTGTCGCACGAAGAAACGGGTGACAAAAAAGTACTTATCCCTAGATAAATTTTGGGATTTTATATTTTTTACTTTTGGGACTAAACCGAAGGTTCTTACAAAATTTGAAAAGAATACTTTTTTGTAGACACCGACGTCTTACATGCGGATATTCCGGTTATAATTTTCAATCTTGAGGCGTTGACGAGATATTTGCAAATAGGCTTCGAAGAAAAAATCATTCCTAACGACGTCCCCATTGGAGTGGGCGCGTTCAAATTTTGTCAACTGATACCTCTGGTGGATACCCACATTCAGTAAAAGTTTCATTAAAATCCTTCAAGGATTAATATATTTTCTTGCAATTTTCAAATTTTCGTGTTCGGTTTTGATCGGAATTCATGATTGACACGTCTGAATTTGTTAAAAAAATTATTTTAGTAAATTTTACGCAACGTGGAAAAATAAAATTTCACACATTTGTAGAGAATTAGTCAGTCTATGATATCCTTCAGTTAGTTTTGCAAAATATTTTATCTGGCGGCGGTCGCCGCCCCTCAAACTCGAACAAAACAGAAATTAATAAATTCAAATAACTATAAAATGAAAACTGCAAGATATATATTGAAATTTCTTTCAGATTTATATAGATTATACATTTTTCTATTGAAATTGACGTTTTGGTATTTTCATGGCGGATAGCCTGGACACATATTTTCTGGAGACATAATTAAATTTATTCTAATAAAGAAATACTAAAGAAAATTTGCAAATATATTTTTTTACAAGTCTCCGAAGTCTGCCAAACATTCATTTAGCACTGTTTTATGGAGCAGATTTTCATCTAAAAATTGTGTCATTTTCATCTTTCCAAAGCAAACCGTTTTGGCGGAATTTTTTTTTGCTATCCTTACTTTATCCTTAATAAAAAGGATTAAGAATCACTGAAACTATTGTAAAATGTTTTCGCCATGGCATAAGGTATTTTTGTATAAAACGAACTGTGTAAAACTATTTTCCACGATTTCTATAATTCATTAGTTCATTAAAAATTCGATGTAAAATGCTGTTGGATATAGCAAACCAAATCACGTAAATGTTTCAAATCTAAAACGAAAACGGTATGAACAAGATGCGCAAAATATCTGTAGCGTAGGAAGCTCGCAAAATAGTATTTCGCACGTATTTATACAATTTATTTGTTGCAGTAAACGTATTAGAGAGAAAAATACGTTTTGTTTTCGAGAACACGTTCCGCTGGAATATTATCGATTTACATATGTGCATAACACTATAATAAACGGAGCAACCCGTTTGGAAACATAAATAACAGTTCGCCGCAATTTGGGATTATTCGCGATTGATTTAATCAATTCTGAATGGGTTTACAACCTTATCACATTGCACAAATAACGTTTCTTAAATTTGTTAAAACATGCATTAAGTGCAGTCAGAAACATAAGTGGATTATATAAATGATGGAAATGTTTTTGAGCGATTTGAGGAAATAGTTTTTTTAAATGTTCTTTGGAGAAATTTTTAATTGACGGCCGACGGCCGGAAATTATTTCGTCGTGATGCATTTCCTGATTTATTGTTAGTAAAGTCTGTCGACATACCAGTCGATGAAAAAATTAATATCGAGGAAGTTGTGAATCAAGTTAGTGAACCTGAGGAAAGGATTGAGAGCAGTAATGGCAAAAAAAATACATTTGGAAAATCGGAAAATTGCAAAGAGATGTTTTGAGACAAAGTTGCATTTTGCACCTTCTTTGAAACATTGACCTGCACAATATTTTCAGTCCCAGAATGTATGATCTCTGTACTAATCATAAGCAGACAGCAATGTTAATCGGGAATAAATGTTTCGATTTCCCGCTTGCTGGTTTTGCGCTACTATAGCCCGCATTGCTGTACTTTGTATATCCAGTTACTTTACTCATTCATCCACATGTTTTACATTTGACGGTGCATCTAGAAAATGGTCAATCGAGTTTATTTCAAAGCATTAAATGTTACTCAACGTGCTGCAACACCACGAGCGACAACATTGACAAGTTTCTTTTTTATTTGCCAAAGCGATCCATTTGCACGAACGTTAGTTACTCTACTCTCTAATGTTCGTGGGCCGACATTCTTTGAATCACTTCGTCAATGGTGCAGTGTACCCAACATTTCGTGCTGCATGTCAATAGCTCAATTAGCTTGAAAACGAAACTCATTGGGATATTACAATAGCTAAATCAGATTTTTCAGCATCTCCAAATCAGATACGCACATTATTTGCTATCATTATTTCGACATGTATCCGAACTTTTGGAGTTTGAGCATTTGCCCTTATCGATTTTGGACTTTCGGAATTTTGAATTTTGGGCTTTTATATTTTAAACTTTTGCAATTTTGGATTTTGGCCTTTTACATTCTGCACTTTTGAACTTTTAGATTTTGCACTTTTGGATTTTGGGCTTTTGATGTTTTGGATTTTTGACTTTTGTATTTTGGGCCCTTGAACTTTTGGGTTTTGGGTTTTTGGATTTTGAACTTTGAATTTGGCTTTTTCTTATACGTCGTACCTTATGCGAGGGAGAGGGCAGACAGAATTATATTCCCATCTATTATACAATCGTGTACGATAATATTACCAGATATATCGATACGCGAAACATTTGACTGACTTTAATTTAGCTAATAAGATATTTTTTAATGATTATAGACTCTGAGGCGATACGAACTTCGCCGGGTCAGCTAGTATAGTATAGATTCAACAAACAACTAATAATATTCTGGTGAAACCCAAGCCTGAATTTATCGATTATAAAAACGCCCAAAATAGCGTACTTTCGGATTTTTAAAATTCTGAAGATTTGGTTAAATTTGGTTTTTTTTATTTGCTTCTGATGGAAATGTTTGATTTGAGGCAACTGAGCGTTTTGTTCGGACAAATTGCTATATTCACAATTGTTTATTCGAAGATTTGGCTAAATTTAAAATGTTTTGCTGAAAGTACCTGAAGTTTCTAAAATTTTCAAAAAGGAAAAATTGTTAAAATTCACAGTTTATAATTTTAATTTATTTGCTTCTGATGGAAATATTATAGCGTGATTTGGGAAAACTTTCGTTTCTTAAATTTTTTTTCGACAAATTGCTATATTCACAATTTTTTAATTTTCGTTGAGAAATTTTAAATTCGAAGCTTTGATTAAATTTAAAGTGTTTCAAATAGCTATTTATTTGCTCCTAACAAACAAAACTGTTTATATATTATGCAAGATTATTCTTATCTTTGTTGCTGTTGCGGTCCGTTTAGGATTTTGACATTCTTCTCAGAGTTGCCCATGTTACATGCGGTGACTTTCTAATTTGCCGATTGCTCTCGCGTCTTTGTCCACGCTGTTCAGCAACCTTAAGCCGGGGTTATTATTGGCACGCCGCGTGTCGCAACGCTGCCTCACGCAACGGGCTGTGATTATACTACAGTGTCGCGTCGCCGCGCGTGCTGATGAAATTTTTGTGTCAGTTCAGTGGCGATCGCGTAAACGTCCGCACCTATTTGCAATGTTCTCTTCCGGCTCGGATACGGATGTTGAAGAAGATATTCCTTACATATTTATGTTAAGCCTACTCAAGAAGAAAAGAAAGAAGAGGAGATACTGGGTGCACCCAGTAAATGCATTAAGAGGAAATTCACCAATATTTCAGGATGACATAAACACAATTTAATTACGTACATTCTTTGATTGAAAAATATATTAAAAAAAATCCTTAAATAATCCTTATTTTTCGGATCATATAAAAATTTATACTCTCTTACTAACGCAATAATTTCGTCGGCGGACATTTAGCGCGCGTACTGAAATGTGGTAGATGTCTGCTTGCTTGCTTGTCAACACACCGCGCCGGAATGCGCGTAGCCACGTGGTGATTATACTAGAGCCGAGCCAACCAACGCGTTACTTGCCCCACCAGCGATGCCACGCCGATCGAAATCGAGTGGTCTGCGTGGAGTCAGCTCGCTGGGCGACACGCGGGACTGATCTAATGTAATCACGTTCATAATAAATGTATGTAACCGATTGCAATCCCACGCGTTGCGACACACGGCGTGGCTCTAATATAACCCCGACTTTATCCTCGGTCTGCCACGCGGCCTGCGTCCTCTTATAGTGACTTCCATTTTCTGTTTGGGCTGCCTAATGTCCTCCATTCTATTCTGTCATGTTATGTCCGGCATATCGTAACCTACAAGCTCTTGAAAACAGCTCTCGCTTTCTCGATACGGATCTTCACTTCTTCCCACTGATCCTTTGGAGTAGTGCCAAGATATGAATATCTGTTTACTCCCTCCATGGGTTACTGATTGACTATGAGTTAACAATTTCCAACGTGTGATGGCGTGATGGCACAGCAAGATGGCAACAATACATACAGACTCTTTATGCTGACGATAGCCGAACAGTTTCTAACACAAATAGCCCAGCACAAACAGGACCTTCTATAACTCATCAAGAAGTTCTTAAGGCAATTGGAAGACTCAAAAACAACAAGTCCCCGGGCCCAGATGAAGTTCTTGGCGATATGTTAAAGCTCATTGAGGAAGAATACCTAGACCTAATCACGGACTTATTTAACAACATATATGAATCGGGAGATATACCCGAGAAATGGCTAGTCTCTACGTTTATACCGATTCCTAAAAAAACCACAGCTAAACAATGCGAAGACTATAGAACTATCTGTCTCACAAGTCACTTCATGAAGGTCTTTCTTAAGATTATTTACGAACGAATATATCAAAAACTAGAAGAAGACATTAGCGAGACGCAATTTGGGTTTAGGAGTGGATTGGGGACTAGAGATGCCCTTTTTTGTCTGAGTGTTCTGATTCAGAGAGCAAGAGACGTGAATTGCGATGTTTTCACGTGTTTTATCGACTTCGAAAAGGCATTCGATAGGGTTAACCATGATTTGCTAACAGAAACCATAAAGCAATCAGGAATAGATGACAGAGATGCACGAATAATAAACAATCTGTACAGACAACAAACAGCATGTGTTCGTGTGGAAAATATAATGTCAAAGGAATTTCCAGTAGAACAAGGTGTCAGACAGGGCTGCGTACTATCCACGCTACGCAGAAAACCTTTTTAAGAATGCACTCGAAGAAGAACAGATTGGGATAAAGATAAACGGGGAAATAATTAATAACTTAAGGTATGCAGACGACTCTGTACTAATTGCCGACAGTGCCGAAGGACTACAGAGACTGATTGATAAAGTAGTAGAGGCATGCGAACCACTTAATATGCGATTGAATGTGGCAAAGACAAAAATTCTAATCGTCAGCAAAAATGCGTCTAATGCCCAATTCCTGGTAAATGGGGCCCAACTACAGAGAGTACCATCAATATCGTACTTGGGTGTAAACCTCAATGACCAATGGAATCATAGTCGTGAAGTAAAGATCAACATAGAGAAGGCACGTTCTACATTTAACCAAATGAAGAATGTTTTGTGTAACATGCGCTTGAACATCCATCTTCGAACACGCATACTTAGATGCTACGTCTTCTCTAAGCTTTTGTATGGAGTGGAGGCATGGACACTCTCCGAGGCAACTAGTAAGCGACTGGAGGCCTTCGAAGCATGGTGCTATCGTCGAATGCTTCGCGTTTCCTGGACCCACCATGTTAGCAACGAAACCATACTCCTACGCATGCAGAAGGACAGAGAACTGCTCACAACAGTCAAACACAGAAAACTGTCATACTTTGGCCATATCATGAGAAACAGCAACAGATATAGGCTACTTCAACTCATCATGCAGGGAAAAGAAGGAAGAGGTCACAGGGAAGACGACGGATCTCCTGGTTGAAGAATCTGCGACAATGGACCGGAAGAACATCGGTTGACTTGTTCAGATCGGCTGTGGATCGAATCCGATGGGATATATTGATCGCCAACGTCCACTGAGGATATGGCACAATAAGAAGAAGAACGTGTGATTTACTAATAATCTTGTCTTTTCGATGTTTATATCAAGTCCATACCTTTCGCTACTCGCTGTTTCTCTATTCACGAGGTGTTGTAGTTTCTTCATGCTATTAGCAAATATCATCGTATCATCCGTGTAACGTATATTATTTATTGTTTCACCGTTTAGTGATATGCCAGGTCTTCTAGAGCTTCTTTAAATATGCATTCCGAATGGATGTTGAATATCAACGGTGATAGTATGCAGCCTTGCGTTACTCCTCGTAGAAAGCTCACCTCCTCTGTCCTTCCTTCCTACACTCTAACATTTGCTGTCTGGTTCCAATATAAGTTTATGATTTAAGTTTTTCCCATCCACTCCAACTTTCTTTAAAATGTCTATCATCTCTTGATGTCGCACTTTATTGAATGCCTTTTGGCAAGCAACAATATCGCGGTTCATGTCCTGCATCGTTGAAACAACACTAGGATGCTAAAGAGAGCTACTCGTGTACCCGCCGCATTTCTGAACCCAAACTGTGTTGGTGATATTGGTTCTTTGCAGAGTTAATATATTCTCGTATGGAATATTTTGAGAAACAGTTTTTGAAGGTGACCCATAAGTCTTGTGGTTATAAATTCTTCGCATTTTTTGGCACCAGATTTTTTTGGGCGGGTGATGAACTCGGGCTTCAGCCATTATTGAGGGATGTTGCCGGAGTTATAGATGTTGTTAAGTAAGGAGTTACGTTGTTAAGCTTGGATGTTCCTCGGCCTTCCTTCCTCGACTTGATTGCAGATTTCACCCCTTCTACTAAAATTGCTGGACCTTCCTCATGTCTATAGGAGTATTCTCTGTTCTATTTGTCATAGAACAGTTTTTCAATATAGCTTTTCCATTTGTCTTTGATGTTATTTGTATTTAGGATTATTTTTCATGCGTCATCTAATAGTTTGTTTGCATGTTCGCTCATGTTGTTTTGATTCTTAAGGTCGGTCCAGACGCTACGTTTTGCACAACCTTTTGCCTGCACGGTTCAACACGTTGCAGATAAAACGCTGCGTGTAGATAGGACAAGCAGTGCGCAGTTTTGAAAACGGCGCGAAGATGGTACAGTTGCAGCGATAACTGAGCTAGAGAGCATAGATATCCATGAACTGTGCAGACAAGTCGGCGCATGTAGACGGTAGCTCCGTTTTCCGATTTAAATGACCAAACTAGTACTTCCTCCATGACGATTTCATTAAAACTGTGCGAAATATAATGATATATCTGCACTAGGGTTTTGCGTACCCGACTTTTTTTAATACCCGGGTATCGGGTATTATTTTTTCATATACCCGGGTATACCCGGGTACCCGGGTATTTGCAATTTTTGCACAAAAAGAGACAATTTTATTATAATAATGTTTTATTATATTGCGAAAGTATGACAATAAGTCTCCTTAACTTGCAGTACAATCTGTCACACAGTTAAACAGTCTTGTTCCCATTAACTAATTAGGAACTAAAATGACTTTACTACAATAATTGTATATTACGTAATGAGAGTTGTAAGAAGCATATTACGTACGAACGGAACAGTTACGCGCGACCCACGTAGCGGGGAGCCCGTAATTGCACGAGTTCGTAATTGCCTTACAACTCGAATAATATACTTTATCTACGACCACACTAATTTGTTTTTGTTATTAAAAAATTAAAATTAAAAATCACACACAGTTAGACGTCTTGTTTTCATAAACAGATTAAGAACTAAACATACTTTTTATCACAAAAACTTTTACTTTTTGTTGTTATAAAATAGAAATATATAACGTAATAATCTTAATTTCTTCTAAGAATAAACAGTTTTAAAATAAATCAACTTAACATATGTTACGGATAATCAACTTAAGACATGGCGACACAACCAAACTTAACCATAAGTTTACTGCATTTAAAAAAACTCAACGCCTTCTTTAGAGTTATTTTAATTGTTTGTAGTGCAAAATTGCTAATATTATTTTTAAGGCGCTACTTAGTAATAATTTTCCGAGAATTTTGATGAATTCTTTGATCAAAGTTGGTATCCGGGTACCCGGATCTGACAATGCAATAGTACCCGGGTACTACAAATTTCATATACCCGGATATACCCGGATCCTTACCCGGGTAGAAAACCCTAATCTGCACCGTGTAGATGCTATAAATTGCAACGTTTTCATTCCGTCCTAAGACTGCGCAAAAAAAGGTTGTGCAAAACGTAGCATCTGGACCGGCCTTTAAATACTCTTCTCCTTTCCATTAATTGTAAAATTACTGTTAATATACTAGCAAAAACCTTGTAGGTAACATTTAGTAGTGCGATACCTCTGTAGTTGCTACATTCTTTGCAGTTTCCCTTGTTGTGTATTGGTATGATAATGTCGGTATTCCAGTCCTCCGACATTCTCTCCACACCTCGTTTATAAATCTATATACCTCCTGTCCTAGTTTATCCTGGTTTGAGGAATTCTCCGAGGCTTATCCTCTCCTGCCGCTTTACTTTTCTTGCAATTCCTGTTTTCACTTCTTCGCATGAAGGTTCTGTTGTGTATATTGCAAGTTCTGTCCCTTTGTTTTAAGTTCTTAGAATAGATAGTAATTGCGCTAAGTACTCTGCGCATCTATTGAGTATCCGCACTATATTCATCATAATCAATGGTTTTCAATCCGAAGATTGTTTTGCAGCAATTCTCCACTCTGCTCTGTCTTCAGGCTTCCGTTTCATTTTTTGATATGTTGTGCATCGAACATCTCGAATTATTTGGTCAATGTATTGCTGCCGTGGTCTCCCTAAGCAGTTCTTACTAATTTCACTGAAGAGCACCCCATCCATGAATAAATTGCTGGTGCCTGAGATATCCAAATCTTTAATGGAGTGCTTTTTCGTTTCCTTCTCCATTCTACGCCGTTGGCCATCAAGTGGCTCTTCCGCCTTTAGGCGCAGTTTTGCACCCCAGGGGCAAGAGGGGCGCTAATCCGCACTCCGAAGGGCGGATTAGCGCCCACTTAGGGGTCACTCGGTGAAATAACATATAGACCCGGTTTACCTGATTTTTTTCTTGTTTAATGCCGTTTGACAAAGGATTTGAATGTCTTTGTCTTTGTTGAATGAATTTGTTTCTTGGGATTTTAGAAAAACTCGAAAGGGAAATATTTTGATTCAAATTATAAATGTCAAAATTGACCTTGAAACCGTATAGCATATTTTGTAACTAGGGTGGAAAGTTGTCAACATTTGCTCGAGAGGGCAATTGACTGACAATACCGCCAGCGTTACAAACAAAAAAAAAATTAATACTCATACGAGGGGATGTATCTTACAAGTTTGGGATCCAGGGGCCATCCAGAAAAACCGGCCAAGTGCGAGTTGTGACTTGCGCACCGAGGGTTCCGTACAAACTTGTAAGTAAGGTATCTTTTTTTGTGGAGGACGTAGCAAGCACATTCGGTTAACTTAACAAGTGGCCCTCCTGAAATCACAACCATCTTAGTACCGCTGCAAGCATAACCTCAAGATGTCGCTGTCGTACGATCGAATTCTACCCTATATTTTATTACCATACATCCCCCATTCACTATGAGTGTTTAAGGTTTCTGGAACTTCACTATTTGTTTTTACTGCTCAATTTTGCCTCTGCATCCGCCGTTGTTCGTTCTTAACATAACCAAGGAGGACCTAACTGTATGCAACCAATATGCTTCTGGTGCCTGACAATACCACGCAACACATAGTGTATTTTCATAAGGTTCTAAAAGTAAATTCGCATTTTTCTTGTAATTAAACTACATATTTACGGTTTTCAGATTTTTCCCTTTACATGTGCTGTAAGACACCGCTTCTTGCCAAATTTTATGATTCTAAGTCAACGGAAAGTACCCTATAAGTTTTCATCCCCATGTGAAATCGCAAAATATACAACATAAACGGTCATATCTTTTGATCGCGTTGATTTAAAAGTTAGAGTTTTTCAGAGCTGAAAGAGACCGCAGACCTGAGTATTTGATACAAATTTCAACTTGTTACCTCTACGCGTTCCTGAGAAAAATGGTCTTGACAGACAGACAGACGGAAGGACAGACAGACAGACAGACGGACAACAAAGTGATCCATAAGGGTTCCGTACCTAAAACGGAACCTAAAAATGGAATCAAAAATGAAGAATTTGCTTTTCAATAGTCGCCGGCGGTGTAGATTCGTCATAAGCACTCTCATCAGTCTCCGTATCGCCATACAATTTACACTCATTTTAAAACTTTTTCTTCAATTTTCATTTTTATTTTGTAATGAAAAAAAAATCTGAGTGAGATTCTTCACTTTCGCGTCACTTTTTAATATCGAGGTCTTGATTGTATTCAATTTATTTATTTATTATTTTTTTTTGAATGTAAGCTAGCGATATTGAACATTTGCGTGTGTTACCCAGGTTATGTGGAAAGACAATGCGAAGTCGCATTTCTCGTATTAAAAAACGTGCGTCAGGAAGTACTTCGCGCGCATGAGTAATAAAAATTTATTATTTATTAACTTTGAAATAATCACATTGAATTGAAAAATTCATTATGTTTTTACCACTTATAAGTGTGATAAAAACATAGTGAATTTTTCAATTCAATGTAAGTATGTATTACCACGTAGTAACAGTCGCAACCATCCTATTTGAAATAATCTATGGATTTCCAGAGTCATATCTAACGCTCATTATTCTCACTATCAGCCACACAGTTGTATGATATTGATAAATTCGAGGAACCTGAGAAGAAATTCTCAAAGAAATAATGGAAAAGTGAAAGTGATGGAAATGCTGATACTCGGAAAATACTCTAAATGATTTGAAATGATTTAAATTTAGTGAAATTGCTTGCCGCAGATACCATGCAAATTCCATATTAGATCACACATCAATTTTCATCATCATCATTAGGCAGCCTTTATGTCCCCCCATTGCTGGGCACCAGCCTCTTCTCTGCCACATATACAACCTAAGATTGAATATGGGGGACCTAGCGGTTTAACGTCGAATCCGAACGAGAAATTTCCAGAGAAGGTGTTAGGCAGTGAGACCCCACGGTTGCCTAAGCCGGATTGGGGAATTGAGTGTGATGGGTTGCAGCCATAAGTTTTTAATTTTTACTGCTTTAGTTCTGGGTGGGATTCGAACCCACGCTGTCTGACCCGAGCGCCAAGTGCTTAACTTTCTGAGCCACCATCAATTTTAAATTCTTCAAATTTTATCAAAATTTTCAGAAATATGGTTTAAAATTGAAAGAAACGAAAATTATAATCTAGACTAGTCAAATAATCTGAATTAAATATTTCTAACTTGCCAATTAAAACTAATATGTCATAATTAGATTAGGTTACTGAAATCTTGTAGATCAATCCAACTACACGTCTTGTTTATCCATCTACCTGTATGTGTCTTGTAAAGCTTTGCCTGTCTACTTATTCTTGTCTGATCCTATGTAGCCTCCCAATACGTATTTATTTCCTGCAACTTTATTTTTATGTATTTACTTTAGCCTTTTCAATTCACTATGTTTTCTCGCTGAGTTTGTCTCTTGAGTTCACGTTGTTATTACTATTATTGTTAAATAAAATTGTTGGATGTAAATATCAATGGATTTGCAAAGTTTTGAACTAGTGATAAATAGATTTGTGTGGGTTGATAATGTCGGAGATTTGTGAATGTGGGAATGAAAGTTTAAAGCGTATTAAATTTAGCCGAAATCGGGATGCATTCGAATATTTCCGAATAAAAGTTTTTTCGCACCGTATTTCAACAGTGGTGTGGAAAATGCGAGTTTTAAATAAATTACAGAGAGTTTTGCAAAAATTTAAACCCTGGAATCGAACGTCGTTGATAGGGAGAATCATTTAATTCCTCCTTTGAAAACGTTCTTTGATTTGACTCAAAGCAATTTAATCAAATGAATGCGCGTCATTGTTCAAGTTACATTTCAGAATAGTTTTTTAAAACGACTTTTTCAGATCTAATTTGTTATGCAAATATTCCTACCCCGAAAACTTTAAAAAACCGTTTTAATATTCCTCACATTATAATTACACGTCCATTTCAACAAGCCTTTTTTGTCTTTCTCAATTACGTATTTTTGTGGCACCCGAACATCAAAAACCTTTTCATGTACACACAGATGACGCGCCCTCGCCGCGCTAATTAATTAATATAACGTAAATAACAGTTGTACGTGCTCATAAATTTACAAAAAGTTTCGCACCCTCCTCCCCAAACTTAAACGAAATTCCCTCGAAAATATTCATAGAATTTATCGAGTAAAAAGTATGTCTAGTCTAAACTCATTTATCATCACCTTTTCATATTGCTCCCCTAAATAACGTAAATAGGAATCTTAATATAACAATAATTAGTTTAATAACTTTAGTATTTTATGCTCGGAAGAATTTTTGTGATCTAAATAACACAACTACTAAAGCAAACCTGGGAAAATCGCGGCCCGCATGTGGCCCCCGTTGACTTTATGCGGCCCGCGAAGCATTTTATAAATTACTTTATCTACGACCAGTATTGCATATGCCCCTTATTGTAAGCTCGTGGACAATGTAAATACATCATAACACACACGTATGTAACAGTCGTGATAGATAACACACACGTGCGTTTTGTTTACGGTTCGTTGATTGATTGAGAGCTGCCATGTCAATCTCCGTTAGTTTGAATTGTGGCACGGGGGCGCTGAACGTATGAGCACGTAGTAGCAGCTCTCAACCAATCAACGAATCGTAAACCAAACGCACGTGTGTTTTATCAATCAAAGCGTATCATTAATCGCGGACTGTTACATACGTGTGTGTTATGATGTATTTTCATAGTCCACAAACTGTACAATAAATGTACATAAAAACATGTAAACTGTACACAATGCATTTACAATAGTGCTCGTAGGTAAAGACTATAACGAAATTAAACAAGACCAGAGAAGAGCAGAGAAGACCAGACATACCGGACAAGACCGAATAATAATGACGGGTTAATATGCAAATCTATAAAAACTATGATGTTTAGTGTGAGCTGATTGTGAGCAGAGTAACGATTCGTAAATTCGCGAAATATGCAAATGAATAAAACAAAAACATTTTGAAGGCGGACGTTGAGATATTAAATGTAGTGTGCTGAAGTTGGGGCAAAAGTTTATGGGTGTGTGTGTGTGGATTTTCCGCGCGGAAATTTTTAAGACGGGGAAAATATTTTTGCGGATCCTGAATGGGAGGAAGCGGGGAAAAAAGTTGGGGATTCTTTTTTGCGAGGAATTTATCTCGAAGAAAAGTACATGAAATATAACTTTAGTATTTCGCAGTCGCTTCAAAATGTATACATTTTTTCTTGCTTTATTTTAAATATAAGTTATTATTTTTTTATGGTGATTACTGCAAAGTTTAACTTTATGTTTAAATCACGCGATTTATATAAAGCCGCGACAAACTTACTCCATTTAAAAAAATCACAATTTTTACTTTTATGTAAAACACTTCCGCTATTAATTCATTTGCTTATACAGCTCAACTCATTAAAGCACGGTGGTCTTAAAAACCTTTAAACAACAACCTTTAACCCACCTTTGATGCATAATACTATATTACCACATGTGAGTTGAAAGAGGCATCTTACGTACGAGCGGAACAACTACTCAAGACCCGCGTAGCGGGGGCACTCCCCGCTACGCGGGTCTTGTAGTTGTTAAACCAAACGCAATTACGCACTGTAATTCCGCTAGTACGTAATTGCCTTACAACTCGAGTTATGTACTATATTTTATCTACGATCACACTAATTTGTTTCTGTTTAAATACAACTTATCTTCAGAAATTTCTAATATTCTGTACTTATTTTCTCCTTGATTTTGCTACTATTACTTTAAAATTCAATTTAAAAAAAATAGACTCTGCGAAGAACAATTATGACCAACACAGTTTGGGTAGAAATGCGGTGGGTGCACGACAAGCTCTGGATAGCATCCAAGTGTTATGTCAACGATGCAGGGACACAAACCGCGATATTTTTGCTTCCTTCATTCATTACCAAAAGGCATTCGATAGAGTGCGACATCAAAAGATGACAGAGATTTTAAAGAAAGTTGTACTAGATGGTAAACACTTAAGAATCATCATAAACTTATACTGGAACCAGTCGGAAACTCCTAGAGTGGAAGCAGATAGGATAGAGGTGGTGAATATTCTACAATGAGTAAGGCATACTATCACCGTTGATATTTATCAATTCGGAATACATATTTAAAGAAGCTCTGGAAGACCTGGAAGCTGGCATATCACTAAGCGGTGAAACAATAAATAATATACGGTACGCGGATGATACGGTGATATTTGCTAATAGCGTGGAGAAACCACAACACCATGTGAATAGAATAACAGTAAGTAGCGATAGGTATGGCCTTGATATAAATACAAAAAAAAACCGGCCAAGTGCGAGTTGTGACTCGCGCACCGAGGGTTCCGTACAAACTTGTAAGTAAGGTAACTTTAGGAGGACCTAACTGTATGCAACCCAAATGCTTCTGGTGACTGACAATACCACGCAACACATTAGTGTGTTTTCATAAGTTTCTAATAGTAAATTCGCATTTTTCCTGTAATTAAACTACATATTTTCGGTTTTTCATTTTTCCCTTTACATGTGCTGTAAGACACCGCTTCTTGCCAAATTTCATGATTCTAGGTCAACGGGAAGTACCCCATAGGTTTTGATTCCCTTGTGAAATCGCAAAATATGCGACATAAACGGTCATATCTTTTGATCGCGTTGACTTACAAGTTTGATTTTTTTACAACTGAAAGAGACCGTAGACCCGAGTATTTGATACAAATTTCAACTTGTTACCTCTACGCGTTCCTGAGAAAAATGGTCTTGACAGACAGACAGACGGACGGAGAGACGGACAGACAGACAGACGGACAACGGGCACAAAGTGATCCTATAAGGGTTCCGTTTTTGGTACAAAACGCTAAAACATGAGTATTAGTAGATCACTCATTGGAAATTGTCACCTTATAGTCAATCAGCAACCCACCGAGGGAGTAAATAAATATTGATATCCTAGCACCACTCTAAACGATCAGTGGGATCATTCTCAAGATGTGAAGATCTTTACCAAAATGTCACGACTTCACAATGTTAACGAAACTGAGAATTCTGTTTCTTTCTTCTGTTTCTCGAAACTGAGAACGTTCTTACGCGATTTCGGTTCTTCTTTACGGAGTTGAAATGTTTTTAAATTTTTCTGCGTCACATGTTTGTGTAAAGTATATACAAAATTGGCTTCCAGAAATTATGTGTCTATTACGACTATTTTAAAAGATCCCGAATAAACAATTCAAAAATTACTTGAATGTAAATTGATACCAGCCGAGTTGGTTAAACCAACGTTCCTTGCTACATTGTCCTGCATCAGATCGAGGGTTCGCGCTGCCGCGCGTATGTGGTCTTGATTTATCTAATTTACTGGTATTACACCAACGGTCCTTGCCACATTGTCTTATATTGGATCCAAAATAGGACAATGTGGCAAGGACCTTTAGTTTAGCCCCGGTTAGGTTAGGTTAGGCCAGGGGTCGGCAAAGTATGGCTCGCGAGCCACATGTGGCTCTTTTGTTGTGAGCTATAGCTCTTCAGAAATATATAGAAACATAAAAAATCCCATAAAAAAGAATATAATTCAGAAACTCAAAATTCCTCTCAAAGTGGCATAGAAGAAAAAAAATATATAGGGAGTCAAGCACTGCCGACTGAAGTGAAAACTTTTGAAAAAAAAACAGCTTTAAAACTTAAGCTACGTGAGGTTAGGAATAAAGCGCGCTTCATGTCTAACCTCACGTAGCCTAACCTAATGCTAACCTAACCTAATGCTAACACAACTAACCCAATGGGGTTAAAGCTGATTAAAAGCTGATGAAAGCTCACTAAAAATAGACCTCACGCCTTCTTTGACGTGTGGCACCATAGACCTCACACCCTGTTAAGCGTGGGGTTACATAGACCTCACATCCCGTTTAGCGTGGGCTCACATAGACCTCACACCCTGTTTAGCGTGGGGTCACATAGACCTCATACCCTGTTTATCGTGGAGTCACATAGACCTCACACCCTGTTGAGCGTGGGGTCACATAGACCTCACACCCTGTTTAGCGTGGGGTTACATAGACCTCACACCCTGTTTAGCGTGATGAAAAGTGGATGTAAGTAGATGAAAAGTGGATGCAAGTAGATGAAAAGTGGATGCAAGTAGATGAAAAGTGGATGCAAGTAGATGAAAAGTGGATGCAAGTAGATGAAAAGTGGATGCAAGTAGGTGAAAAGCGGATGCAGGTAAATGAAAAGTGGATGCAAGTAGATGAAAAGTGGATGCCAGAAAATTGAACTCTGGTTTATATAAATGAAATGCTGGATGATTAACGTGATTATGATTATTAAATTAAAACGAAAAACAAACCTAAGAAATTGATTAGAGCACGCTTCATAATTTATTATTTTCTCCGCTCGCGCACCGCTGATAAGATAGCAGGAGTTGTAATCAGCGCTAGACGGCCAGCATAACAATAAAATACGAAAAACATTTCTTAGAAATTGATTACACTGACATACACAAACATCCGGCTATGCTTAACCGACTACTAAATCTTTATTTAAATCAAAATCTTATTATGTTTATTAAGTTAAACGAAAAAAACAATCGAAAATATATTTTAGTTGAATTAAACAATCCCTTATGTATTTTAGTTCACTCTTATCTAGTTTCATGTATTTAGCTTCGTCTGTCTAGTCTAATGTATCTAGCGTCGTCTATCTAGTCTCATGTATCTAGCCCCGTCTATCTAGTCTCATGTATCTACCCCCGTCTATTTAGCCCCATGTATCTAGCCTCGTCTATGTAGTCTGACGAATCTAGCCCCATCTATCTAGTCTCATGTATTTAGTCCCGTCTATCTAGTCGCATGTATCTAGCCTTGTCTATCTACTCTCATGTATCTAGCCTCGTCTGTCTAGCCCCATGTATCTAGCCCCATGTATCTAACTCCATCTATCTAGTTTCATGTATTTAGCTTCGTCTACCTAGTCTCATGTATCTAGCCCCATCTATCTAGTCTCATGTATCTAACCCTATGTATCTAACCTCATGTATCTAGTCTCGTTGATATATGCAGCCAACTACACACCTAATTTGCCCCGCCGACACCTAATTTTGAATTTTCACGCCTCGCATCTATTTTTTGAATTTTCCCGCGCACCCGGAAATGACGACCGGAAGTCAAAACCGGAAGTCGAAACCGGAAGTCAAAACCGGAAACGGGAAGTCGAAACCGGAAACCGGAAGTCGAAACCGGAAACCGGCAGTGTCAAAGTCGGGGGGTTAAGGTTAGGGCGTCAAAGGTCATCGCGCATGCGCATGACAGTGGAGGCGCCAGAACATACTACCTTTCCCTACTGCGATGCAACGTGGGAGAATTGGTGTGCACACACGTCCCGCGTATGCAACGCAAATTTTGCATCAGACGCTGTTGTGGTTTCTCAGAAGGTGCACTAGTGCGTCTGTCAGTCATGTTTTTTGATTCTGATAGCAAGTTTGAGGATTTTTTATTGAGTTTACTATTTTTAAATGAATATTTCCGCGCCACAAAAATAGAAACTAAAGTTAAGAAGAGAAGATATTGGGTTCATAAGATAAATAAACAAAGAGAAAAAGTTGGAAAATACCTTTATTATGTACTTTCTCATGTCTTTATTATGTACTTTCTCATGTCTAAAATGCAGTTTGAGGGGAACGCTTGCAACAAAGATGTATTTGTTTCTGACGGGTTACGCATGGGTTCTAGAAACACACTGATCACACGCGTGTATAGCGTACGAACATCCCCGTCACTTTCCCACGCCGATCTGGACATCCCAGATCGACGTTGCGTGTGAGGCGTGTGATTGCGTTGCATACGATAAGTGTGTTTTTATATATGCAGGCATTTTATATATGTAGGCATAGTTTTTCAGAGTCCAGGTATCGTAATGCGTTGCATACGTTGGGTAAGTGGGACCAATGTGTCTCTACCATTATGGTACGCCCGGTAAATTCGTGGGTTGCCATCAGTTAAAAATTTTACATTAAGATTTCACACTCACGGTCAGTTTTTGGATTACGTCAGTTCAACTGACCAGTTTAACCGACCGAGAATGACGGGCTTTCTGCAGGCAGAAACTACGCGGACCTACTGAGTTCTCGCAACAGAAATGACGCCGACCGCAAAGGGTTAATATGTCGAATTATGCTGATTACACAGCTAGCATATCCATTGTCATCAACTAATATTTATTATTTCCTTCTTGATTTTCTGATTCCAATTCTAGACGTTAGCGATTATATTCTCTTCTATTAGATCAAAAGTGTCCAACGCGCGGTTCGCTTTGGCCTAAGAACAGGTTCCACTGTGGCTCAAGACAAAACCGATACTTTTAAAAATGTATTTGGTCAGACAGCATAGGGGAAACAATATTTATGCCAATTCGATTAATTATCGCATTACACCAAATAGACTAAACAAATATTATATTCATAATCAGGAATTGGTTATACTACATTATAGATAATCATATAAACTTATTAAAGTCGAAACACAGCCTAAATATATAAATATATTCAACCTTTCCGGAGCTCTATAATAATAATTAGGCTTTTTAGGACTACCAAGGTAGTCTTCTCGGTAGTCTTCTCGGTAGTCCTAAAAAGACAGAATTAGTATTTTAGAGCTCCGGAAATGTTGAATATATTTATATATTCAGGCTATATATAATATAGTCGTGTTCCTATGTGGCTACATAGTCGTGTTCCGACTTTATTAAGTTTGTATTCATAATCACATCGTAATACATTAATTAGATATTTGTTATGCAAATGGTCAAGAATAAACGTAAAATGTTCAATTCAAATATTTGTATTCTATACGTTACGCTAATACATTTTATACATTTCCTAGATTCCGAAACTTGTATCTGTTTACTTTGTGAGACAAAGTAATGTAAATAGACGGTCTCTAATTAGATGGAGTTGAGATTCGACAGAGAGTTAATTGAAATTTAAAAACAAAGGCTAATTAGTTAAGTAGATATAGTTTAAAGCCGTAGTTTAAAGCTAATGTATATAAATAGCGATCTAAAACTTGAACGTGTGGGACGGATTGCAAAGTTACGATTATAAATTATCTCATCTGCTTTGAGCGCGGCTGAAGCACTTCATTGGAAATTGATGTCGACAACGGTATATTTTGCACACGCCAAATTTATGCTTCTTATGCAGCATACTCAAACGGATTAAAGCTGATTTGCATACTTAATTTCCTACGAAACTTGAAACACTAACTGAGATCCAATTTTCTCTGCACAAACACGGAAAGTAGTCGCAATAAATTCATTTAATTTTTGGTGGAGTCTTTCATCAACTTGAGTGACAAGAGCTGTGTGTAATTTATTATAGTCTATATATCAAAGTGCTGTATTTAGCTACATAACTTTGATGTTTGCTGTTTATCAGCCTAAGTACCTCACAGTGAACTACATTATGTAGGAACATCACGTAATGTATTGGCAATAAGCGCAAACATTCGATGAAAGTGCAAATCTATACAACCTCCATTTACCTATCAACGCCACTTTAATTAAATCTAAAAGAAAACTTGAGCTTTCAAGTAAACTAATTTTAAATTTCATTTACATATTTTCGTTTCAAGTTTTATTAAATTAGTTTTTTAAGTAACAATATATTGCAGTGAGAGATTGTAAGTTATTAATACTAATTCTGTGCAGTTAGGTAAAGTGCATCAAATATGGTTTTACAAATTGCTTGCATTCTCTACACGGTGTCCGTAATCAAGTTGGCGGGTGAGGCTTACGCTCACTCATACTAACTTCCTGAAATGCAGACACAATTTGCTCTACTTGCTCCTGCGAGGAAAACTTATATTTTATTTAACATCCTCCTTTTTGCGGGACCATATACGTTATCTACGCCGAAAAAATAGTCCGCACATCCTCGACGTTTTCCCTTAAATATTCATAATATGCAAACAAACAGAATATTCATAGGCAACATAACAAATAGTCTGAATATTCATAAGTTTTATTTTTGTATATCTAGACCTGAACTAACTAAAGAAAGCGTACTTCTTTATTTTTGATTGACTCAAATATTTATAAACTTCTATGTTTTGTCTTGTGTGTCTAGTTTTGTATGACTAGTCTTTTCTGTCTACTTTTGTCTGTCTAACCATGTTTGTCTAGTCTTGCTGCCTAATCTTGTCTCTTTAGTCTTGTCTATCTAGTCTTTTCTGTCTAGTCTTGTCTGCCTAGTCTTGTCTGTCTAGTCTTGTCTGTCTAGTATTGTCTGTCTAGTATTGTCTGTCTAGTCTTGTCTGTCTAGTCTTGTCTGTCTAGTCTGCCTAGTCTTGTATGTCTAGTCCTGTCTGTCTAGTCTTGTCTGTCTAGTCTTGTCTGTCTAGTCTTGTCTGTCTAGTCTTGTCTGTCTAGTCTTGTCTGTCTAGTCTTGTCTGTCTAGTCTTGTCTGTCTAGTCTTGTCGGTCTAGTCTTGTCTGTCTAGTCTTGTCTGTCTAGTCTTGTCTGTCTAGTCTTGTCTGTCTAGTCTTGTCTGTCTAGTCTTGTCTGTCTAGTCTTGTCTGTCTAGTCTTGTCTGTCTAGTCTTGTCTGTCTAGTCTTGTCTGTCTAGTCTTGTCTGTCTAGTCTTGTCTGTCTAGTCTTGTCTGTCTAGTCTTGTCTGTCTAGTCTTGTCTGTCTAGTCTTGTCTGTCTAGTCTTGTCTGTCTAGTCTTGTCGGTCTAGTCTTGTCTGTCTAGTCTTGTCTGTCTAGTCTTGTCTGTCTAGTCTTGTCTGTCTAGTCTTGTCTGTCTAGTCTTGTCTGTCTAGTCTTGTCTGTCTAGTCTTGTCTGTCTAGTCTTGTCTGTCTAGTCTTGTCTGTCTAGTCTAGTCTGTCTAGTCTAGTCTGTCTAGTCTAGTCTGTCTAGTCTAGTCTGTCTAGTCTTGTCTGTCTAGTCTTGTCTGTCTAGTCTTGTCTGTCTAGTCTTGTCTGTCTAGTCTTGTCTGTCTAGTCTTGTCTGTCTAGTCTTGTCTGTCTAGTCTTGTCTGTCTAGTCTTGTCTGTCTAGTCTTGTCTGTCTAGTCTTGTCTGTCTAGTCTTGTCTGTCTAGTCTTGTCTGTCTAGTCTTGTCTGTCTAGTCTTGTCTGTCTAGTCTTGTCTGTCTAGTCTTGTCTGTCTAGTCTTGTCTGTCTAGTCTTGTCTGTCTAGTCTTGTCTGTCTAGTCTTGTCTGTCTAGTCTTGTCTGTCTAGTCTTGTCTGTCTAGTCTTGTCTGTCTAGTCTTGTCTGTCTAGTCTTGTCTGTCTAGTCTTGTCTGTCTAGTCTTGTCTGTCTAGTCTTGTCTGTCTAGTCTTGTCTGTCTAGTCTTGTCTGTCTAGTCTTGTCTGTCTAGTCTTGTCTGTCTAGTCTTGTCTGTCTAGTCTTGTCTGTCTAGTCTTGTCTGTCTAGTCTTGTCTGTCTAGTCTTGTCTGTCTAGTCTTGTCTGTCTAGTCTTGTCTGTCTAGTCTTGTCTGTCTAGTCTTGTCTGTCTAGTCTTGTCTGTCTAGTCTTGTCTGTCTAGTCTTGTCTGTCTAGTCTTGTCTGTCTAGTCTTGTCTGTCTAGTCTTGTCTGTCTAGTCTTGTCTGTCTAGTCTTGTCTGTCTAGTCTTGTCTGTCTAGTCTTGTCTGTCTAGTCTTGTCTGTCTAGTCTTGTCTGTCTAGTCTTGTCTGTCTAGTCTTGTCTGTCTAGTCTTGTCTGTCTAGTCTTGTCTGTCTAGTCTTGTCTGTCTAGTCTTGTCTGTCTAGTCTTGTCTGTCTAGTCTTGTCTGTCTAGTCTTGTCTGTCTAGTCTTGTCTGTCTAGTCTTGTCTGTCTAGTCTTGTCTGTCTAGTCTTGTCTGTCTAGTCTTGTCTGTCTAGTCTTGTCTGTCTAGTCTTGTCTGTCTAGTCTTGTCTGTCTAGTCTTGTCTGTCTAGTCTTGTCTGTCTAGTCTTGTCTGTCTAGTCTTGTCTGTCTAGTCTTGTCTGTCTAGTCTTGTCTGTCTAGTCTTGTCTGTCTAGTCTTGTCTGTCTAGTCTTGTCTGTCTAGTCTTGTCTGTCTAGTCTTGTCTGTCTAGTCTTGTCTGTCTAGTCTTGTCTGTCTAGTCTTGTCTGTCTAGTCTTGTCTGTCTAGTCTTGTCTGTCTAGTCTTGTCTGTCTAGTCTTGTCTGTCTAGTCTTGTCTGTCTAGTCTTGTCTGTCTAGTCTTGTCTGTCTAGTCTTGTCTGTCTAGTCTTGTCTGTCTAGTCTTGTCTGTCTAGTCTTGTCTGTCTAGTCTTGTCTGTCTAGTCTTGTCTGTCTAGTCTTGTCTGTCTAGTCTTGTCTGTCTAGTCTTGTCTGTCTAGTCTTGTCTGTCTAGTCTTGTCTGTCTAGTCTTGTCTGTCTAGTCTTGTCTGTCTAGTCTTGTCTGTCTAGTCTTGTCTGTCTAGTCTTGTCTGTCTAGTCTTGTCTGTCTAGTCTTGTCTGTCTAGTCTTGTCTGTCTAGTCTTGTCTGTCTAGTCTTGTCTGTCTAGTCTTGTCTGTCTAGTCTTGTCTGTCTAGTCTTGTCTGTCTAGTCTTGTCTGTCTAGTCTTGTCTGTCTAGTCTTGTCTGTCTAGTCTTGTCTGTCTAGTCTTGTCTGTCTAGTCTTGTCTGTCTAGTCTTGTCTGTCTAGTCTTGTCTGTCTAGTCTTGTCTGTCTAGTCTTGTCTGTCTAGTCTTGTCTGTCTAGTCTTGTCTGTCTAGTCTTGTCTGTCTAGTCTTGTCTGTCTAGTCTTGTCTGTCTAGTCTTGTCTGTCAAGTTTTGTCTGTCAAGTTTTGTCTGTCTGATCTTGTCTGGTCTTGCCTGGTCTTATCTGGTCTAGTATCAGCGCGGAATCCCCGAGAAAATAAATGTACACATATATCTATCAGCAAAAATCTCAAATAGAACATAAATAAATTATTAAATAATATTTATTTGTTGAAATTTGAAAAGTGATATGGTAGAGGACTTTTCTATTAAACGCTGGAGTGAAATAGATTTATGCAGTGGCAGACCAAAGAAAACGACGAAGCTCTAAAATTTTATGCAACGCGATTATATATTTATGACCGGCAGTTACCTTACATTGATATATCAAACGCACAGAAAGAATTTGATCGCGTATTAAAAGCTCGCGCACGGAATGATCAATTCGGGAAAGTGGGGTTTCCAAATGGCCGGGCATAAAGGCGTTCTCGGATTCGCCTTATGTTGCATTACTGCCCGCGAAACGATCATTTTCATACACACATTGTGCCGGATTTACTGCCATATTTCACGATCCGATATCGTGTAAGCACGTCCCGCGACCAAATAAATTTATGGCGAATTTATGTTCTGCATATAACCCACAATAGCCAAATATTTACTTTTTTTATTCTCCCTCTGGTTTCAGTTTCTGTTTACATTCACATTTTTTTTTATCTATTGTCAGCTTTAATCTCACCGCAAACATCGCCATCGAATCCAACAAGAAATTTCCAATAAATATTATATAACTGATATTAAATTTTAACGATTCTGAAATCAATCGGAAAGTGTTGTTAAAAATATTGGAAATTCGGCGAAAATTGTGGAAACTTTATTCGAATAAATATATTGAATCACATCCAGTTTAAATTAATAAATAATTTTCTCTTTATTACAATTTGTGGAAATGTGTTACGATATAATTTCGATGAAAATTCGTTAAAATTTGTGGAAAAATTTTGGAAAATCAATAAAATTAATGGATTTTTCCAAGAAAACAAACACAATTTCTAAAAAACTAGTCATAAATTTAAGTAAAACTTTTAGTGCTACATAAAATTTGTAGAAAATCTAAATAAGATTTGATAAGATTGTGTGAATTAAACGTTAATAAATCTTTGCATTTACCAACAAATCTCTCAATTGTATACATATACCGGTAAATGTGCACATTTACTTAATACATAATTATTTATACATATATTTTTAAAAAAGGTTGTTCCACAGAGACTTGCGCTTGGTGCAATAAATAATTATTCAGTGAGCTCAGTGAGTGATGATATTCATAATTTCATTTTAAGCACGAGGTAAATTAGTGCTCGCGAACAGCGAGGATGAAAAACCGAGTGCGTTAAAAAACACACCCCGTCATCCACTGCGGTGCTTTTAATTCGACCCATTCGCGCCATATGGCCTCACAACAGTTTTTAAAATTAGAAAACTCGCAAAAAAAACGCGTTTCAAAGAGGTAGTGTTATGCTAAAAAAATAAAAATTATAAAATACAAACAGAATATAACAAACACGCTTGCACGCGCTTTATTACGTTTTTTACACAATGACAAATGTAATCAAGTGCTTTGTAGAAACTAATGCGTTTCCATATTTCTATAAATGTATGGGGTTAGAAGCGGTTTGACAATGCATTTAAATCATAAATAAATTTAATTAAATCCGCATCCCGTTTTAAACTTTGTTTAATTAACGCCTTCCTATTGTAAATACGGTTTTGTGTGCATTTCATAATTACGAATTGTTTCCCACAAAATAAACAATCCTTCGCTCTCATATAAATAACATAAACTAAACGAACGATCAAAAAGCCTCAAGTTTCGTGCGACTTTGTTTCAAATTACAACTACTTATTTGGAAAGACACTTGCGACAGACTGGACCAACTCATATTAGCGGAAAAGGGTGAAGAAGAATCTAATAACTGAAACACAGGTGCATCAGAAGAAAGCAAATTATTTTTATACGAAAATGTTCACACCTTATAATCGGGTGAATACCGTAAGCTAATTTTTGTAAATTTCATATTCTGATTTCATATTTCATATTTTGTCCGTCTCGTAACATCCTTAATTATTGTGGTAGAATAAAACACATTTATTGTAGTAAATTTAAGGGAACGTTGGCAGAAGGACCCGAAGTCGGTATCATTTTTGTATGTTACAATAAATATTATTATTATTATTTAAGGGAACGAGGGGCAGGAATTATATGAAATTTGAAACATTTTAAACGAACGTTGGGCCATAATTCAGGGCGCTTATCGTTTTAAAAAAATATAGCGTAAGGTCCGTGGGCAAACAACACATGTGAATGTGTTATCTGCAATACATATAACACGCACAACTTTATCTGTGTAACCGAAACGGAAAAATATAAACAAAATTTATAATTAGATTAAATAACGTGCGATGTTTAGTGTAGTTAATTTCGGTAGTAATTTAGAAGAAGTGTAACTGCACCAATAAATAAATTAGATGTAGGTCTATGTAGAAGAATTTATTTCTAGCTGTTTTATCTAGCTCTAGCTTATTAATGCGTTTTAAAATTGCATTTGGTTGTTTTTGTTTGATGTTTCGTTTAGTTTGTGTGTTTTTAAAACTAAATGGCTGATAAGAACTTTACGAATATGAAACACATTTTATATATTTTTCCCCATTTTCAATCCACTCCACACACTTCCTTTATTTGAACTAGTTATTAAAAAAACATGTTTTAACGCTACGTGTTTTCTATTACATTTGGGAAACGGTCAAATCATCAAATTTTAAATCTATGAAACTTCATTGCAACGATTTGACCAATTTTTGAGAGACTCGAAATGTTGATCTCGATTTTCTCGGGCCCGGCAGCCGAATGCGCCCTTCAACTTTATTTAGCCCTCGTAACAATTTTCAAATCTATTAAACGTGGCTGAGTCCTGTCAAGTCTATTTATTTATTTATTCAACCAGATAAATACATATGCAGATATAAGAAATATACAGACAATATTAACTCCTATAGATTTAATTACAAATTACCTGTACATAGGCCTGGTATATATAAAACATAACAAAAAAGTTTGTAGATATAAGCATTTTCCATGTAAAAATAACAACGGCAGTCCATATATTTATCTTAAAATAAACATCTAGTATATATTCTCCCTCACCCAGTTTTTAATTTGAAGTTTAATATTATATTTGCTATATTTTAAGACCTTTAAGTTTGTTGAAATTTTTTTACGCCACTACAATGCTATTTTTCTAGTAAATACTCTTTTTCCTTTTTGAAATGGTAAAACCATACCACATTATAGATAATCATACAAACTTAATAAAGTCGGAACACAGCTTGAATATATAAATATTCTCAACCTTTCCGGAGCTCTTTAATATTAACGAGTCTTTTTAGGACTACCAGAAACAAATCTCATCTGACACATGTTCACATGAGATTTGTTTTTGGTAGTCCTACAAAGACTAATTAGTATTATTGAGCTCCGGAAAGGTTGGATAAATTTATTTTACCTTTTTGGTAAAGGTAGTAGCATTTTACTAGTAATACTATTTGAACATTCAAATTCATCTCTTAAATTACAATAATGGAACACATTCCTTAAGTTGATTGATGTTTAATGGCATTTTGTTCACATCTAAATCAAAATTTTTATTTATTATTCCTATTATTATATTTTGCATATTCAATAATAATTGTACATTATTTTTATATGCTCCATGAAATCATGCCGTATGTTATTAGGTTAGGTTAGGTGTAATTGTAAATTATTTTTATATGCTCCATGATATTAGTCCGTATGATATTAGGCTGTTGAATAGTGCATAGTAAATCATGAAAAGAGTTTTTGTGTTCATTATTTTTGAAAACTTTGAAAATATAAAAATAAGATAGTTTTAGATATAAAATATTCAACGTGTTTGCTCCATTTCATATTATAATCTAATATTAAACCTAAGTATTTGCAACACTGTTCACGCTTTGTGCTAATATTATTTATTTTTACAATTTATCTCCTCCGGAATGCTGTTGCTATATTTACCTAAAGTTATTAATACAGTTTTGGTTATATTCAGTGATAGTTTATTTTCTGCTACCCAAGCAAGCACCTAGCGTATTTAATAATTTATTCATTTTATTTTGTGTATCCAACCGTTTATTTCCAGTAGCTATAACAGCAGCATCACCCGCGTAAGATATTATTTCTTTTCTATTAAAATATGTTAACAGCTCATTGAGATACAGTACAAAAAATAATGGACCTAGAATAGTTCCTTGTGGTACACCTGTCGTTAAATCTGTTGTACTGCTTAGATGATTATTTACCTTCTCTACTTCTTCTTCTGGCGCTACAGCCCAGTTTGAGCTTTGGTCTCCCTTCCACCTTCCTAGTTTAACCTTTCTATACACGCGTATCGGTCTCACAGACCGAAGGGTTCTTAGACTGCTTATTCCGAGAAAACTAGACAGGCTTGAGTGCTCATGCTCTCGATACCTTCTCAAAACTTTGTACTTTTTATGGCAGTAAAGTAGAGACCATTGTATAAACAACACGTGTGCATTTGATTAGATATTCGGTCTGACAGACCTACGCGTGTCAATTTGATATATTTTCTTGAACGGTGAATATTCTGTTTTTTCCGTCGTAATATCCACATTTGTGTGTTATTTCATGTTTTATATAATGTTGTGGCTATTTACACACAAATAAGAATTATGTGTTTATTCTGTTTACTTTTTTATTTTTGTTTTATTTTATTATTGTTATTTTTTTTTAGCCGTGTAATAAAATATATAATCTGTTGTCACAGATTTATTTTAAACTGAATTTGTATTTAAAATTTAGTATTAAATTCAAATTATTACAAGTCGGTGTCTCAGACCGACGCGTGTATTTGTGTCATAAAAAAAATTGTGGCCTGCTTACCGGAGACGCTGCAGTTTCACGTATATCGGTCTTTAAGGGCCTGATATACTTCCTTGCTGTATCGCCTCCTATAATTAGGAGGCGAGGATTATTTCACCTTAACTCTTTGTTTTCTCTTGCTTAAATAACTTGGAATTATTTTATTTGCTATACCTCGAGACCTCACCGAATAGTGTCTCGCCCACCACGTTAAAAACTGCAAGGGCTCCCTACACTTGTGTCTAAGATCAAGACTCAAGCACAAGTGTAGGCTGTGGGAGGAGGCCAAGGCCCGATTTGTAGTGCCGATGATGATGATACCTCTAATTCCATAAGTCTCTAGTTTTTCCAATAGTCGAGAATGACTATATCAAATGCTTTGGCAAGGTGAAGCAATGTAGCAATTATAGGTATTCTGTTATCTAATTTATTGTATATAATATTAGATATATGTTCTATTGCATCTGTAGTTCCTTTACTTTTTACAAATCCCTATTGGTTATGTAATATAATATCATACTTCGTTATAAAGTCCTGTATTTTATTGTATATAATACGTTCAAATGTTGTTTTTGCTATATTCGAAATCAAAGATATTGGTCTATAGTTTTTAGCCGAATGTCTATCTTTACTTTTTAATATTGGAGTAATTTCTGCCGCTTTTAATGAATCGAGCCATATAGCAGTTTCAATTGATAAATTTAATATATGTGTCAAAGGTGATTCTAGCTCTTCAACTATGGCTTTTATCGTTATAACTTTTATACCATCAATCTCTCAATCAAATTTCTGTCTTTTAAAGAGGATACAACTCTAGTGACTTCATTTCTATCAGTTAGGTATAAGATAGCAACCGAATTTACAAAAATAATATTTCATCAAAGTTCCTGGTAGATAGCAAACAGTTCTAGAGTACTTTGCGCCAAATTTCAATAGTTTTGCAGAATTTCGGAAAAAAAAGGTAAATACCAATAGCTACCAATTTTTAGGAAAACTGTGCGTTTTTGACATATTTCTGCATCTCTACCATAGTTCTGGAGTACTTTACCAATTTTGCAAAAGCTGAGATTTTTCCAAAAAATCGAATTTCAAAAATTGCAAAAACAGTTCTATTCGCAGATCTGAATAGCACCTTAGGAGTTCTATCGAAGATCCTTTGACATTGTTTGATTAAAACAGACAACAGACATATGTTATTACTAGTCCCAGTACATTTTCATGTAACTAACACAACTACACAAATAGCCCAGACAGAACATTGTTTAGTGCTGTTAGTGACATGAAATTGTACTGCGACTAGTACTAACATGCAAATTTCTGTTGCATAATTCAATATCCTGCGTGGTATAAGCCAGGAAGTAGTTGTTTCAACATGAGATATAATTAGTATGGTTTCGGCAATATGTAAAAATAATGAATCGCCCAATATGCCCGGGATGGCTGCTTTCAAGTTTATCGCGTTTGTAATAGCATATGAATTCAGATTTCTAATGAATTGCATGCCGAAATCTGTCTATACGTATTTGGTAGAGTGTGAAAAACTCCAAATGCGCAAGCTTGTCAAAAAATTGTCCGCTAAATTGGACTCGCCATTTAACTTTTTTGAATCCTTTATTATATATATATATATATATATATATATATATATATATATATATATATATATATATATATATATATATATATGTGTTGTATTGTTTTCTCGGGGATTCCGCGTTGATGCTGAGGGTTGGCTCTGAAAAGAACCGGATTCTCATACGCATACGAGTATGCGTCGAACGGTTGACCCGTACGGACGCATATATCTCTTGAGAATGGCGAATGTTAGTTCGTCGAAACGTCGAGAATCCGGTTCTTTTCAGAGCCAACCCTCAGCATCAACGCGGAATCCCCGAGAAAACAATACAACACAGGTATCTATCCGCGAAAACCTCAAATACAACATATATATATATATATATATATATATATATATATATATATATATATATATATATGTGTGTGTGTTGAAAATTGAAGTAATTAACCATTATAAATTTAAACTAATCTTTATACTCCAAAACTAAGACTAACTCTAGCAACTACAACATCTTTTGTCACTTTTGGCACACGCAGCTGAAGATACTTTATGTGAGCCGTTTCGCTACGTCAAAGCAAGTGACTTCAATCTTCTGTATATTTTTTATCCTTTGGCCCTCAGCCCCTGACACCTTAGGTCTTGACCGCTTAAAGTCACTTGCTTTGACGTAGCGAAACGGCTCACACAAAGTATCTTCAGCTAGAGTTAGTCTTAGTTTTGGAACATAAATATTAGTAGTTTAAATTTGTAATTTATAATTTTTGAATCCTAATAGTTGATACCTGATCTTTTTGTTCTTCAAGTGCTATCTCCTATCAGAAGGTTGGCTATCATCATAGCTATTCTCATTTTTTATGTTGCAGCCTGTTGCAGTAAACAACTCAACGTTCATCTTAGCTACATTCAAAACTGTGTATATATGTCGAGGCATTCTATTATTTGTCTACCGTTTCGAAAATCCGTCCCACTGTAACTTAATCGAATTTTCTAAAAATTGTGAAGCAAAGAGACACGCTCTTTGTTTTGAAAGATCAATATTAATACAAAATTTCATATCTGTAACATTTTCTGTTTCTGAGATATAGACATCCTAGTAAAAGACTTAAGCTCCCCTTTTACCCCTTTAACAGGTTCGTCGTCCAACGCAATTCGGCCGAGTTTCTTGCGGGGCCCAAATCCGACTGTCGGCGCGCCAGGAAGTAAACATGGACAGAAAGTGATAAGCGGGAATAGTAAAGACACAACTTAAGTAAACCTTTTCATTATAAAAGATACAGTGTTCAGTTCCAGAATGGAGAAAAAAATAAGCTTTTTGGCTAGAGATCTAAGCATATAGGAGTGACAAAATGGTGCCATTTGCCACAACGATACGGAAAAGCAGGAATCAGAAGTGGTATCGGAAATTAACCCTACATTTGCTCTTGGGAAGAACTATAGTAAATACCACGTCTACCAGAGAGCCACAAATAAAAAAAAAAGAAATAAGAAAATTTTGGGAACTTCACCGAATTGAAAATTTTATCAGAAAATACTGTGAGTAAAACAAAGAAAGCAATAAGTCATTTGGGGAAGCGCAAGAATCGGCAGGACAAGCCTACGAGAAGGATGTGAGCCCCCTATTATCAGAAGAATCGGGGGTGTCGAGCACCAAAAAAGTCAGGAAAAGAGTCTGGAAACTATATTTATATTTCTGTGGTTATTCCATTAGATTACTTTCAAAAATCCAATTAAAAATCTTATTTAACTTGAACTAAGAAGAGCGTCACAGATATTTGGGTGACGGGGCCCCCACTGACGTACACCCATCATCCAGATATGGGTGACGCGGCGACGAACGTGTTAAAACTTTTCAACTGTGCATTGATGAGTAAGTCAGTCAGGACACTTACATTTATATTACTATTGAAAATGGAATATGTAAGTGATTTGAATTATATATTTTTACGTTTCCTGTGGACATTTATTGTCAGTAATAATAGTTTGAAATGAATGAAAGTTGCTGATGAAAACTGTTTGGAATTTGAATGCAAAATAGATTCCGTTGGAGCGACAGACATACAAAACGAACATCACCGCAAACGTTGTCAGAGATTTGCTTAGTTTGCGCGTTATCAGTTAATAAGCGGGCGCAAACTTCTCGAAAGCCCCTCTCTCGTATTGACATACACCTTAACAAAGCCAGAGAAACTAAATACCAAAATCAATTCCGTTTGGTAAAACCAAGAAAAACTCGTTTTTCCATTCCGCTATCAAGTTTATACTGAAGTAATCTCTAAACGTATTCAGACTTTGTATATTTTCTAATCTATCAGATCTATTTATTTTGGTCTTTTGTGTGTTCGGTAAAGCAAAGTTCTGAAAGGAGGGAGAAGGGAGAAATTGTTAACACGCAGAGTCAATTAAAAAGGATACTGAATGGCTGCTAATTTTTGCGACTGCGAGTTTGTTTGGCAAAGGCGTCTGCAAAGTGTTTTTGTCTCTAATTGAAATCTCACCTTTCGAGTTTACTAATTTACGCGAATATGCCGAATTAAGTGAATTGTGAGCCTAGACTTTGGAGAATTTAATTCAAATGCAGGAAATTAAACATTAGTTTACTTCACATTTCATTTACTTTAGTTTCCTTATGGAGAATTCTTAAAAGATAATTTAACAAAATGTAAGGTAATTCGTAAGCTAAATTATTTTCGATTTTTGGCACGTTGACGCCGGCGCTCGGCATTGTATTTTAGTATAGCGGGCGGCGTGTACCACCGATGGTATACGCCGACGTCAACGTGTTAATAATATTAAGTGTATGAAAATGAAGAGAGTAAGTCGTCGAAAGGACAGAATGGAAGAAGATTGTTGTAGAGGCAGAAACCCACCGAGGGTTATAAAACCAAGAAGAAAAGAAATGATTTATAATATAACACTATTTTTTTGTAATTCGTTTTCAATTGAAACTAATTTAATGTTTATATAATTATAATGTTATATAAATGTTTATATAATTACAATGTTTATATAAAACTGTTATAATATAATAATAATATATCAAATGATATTAACTTCAGGAAATGTTTGATATTAAATTATCGCTAATTAAATTTTTGTCTAATTAAAGTTTTCCGTTATTTTCCAGAAAATTCGGCAAATAATTTCCATTCATTATTTATGTACTATTATGTACTTCCTTTACATTCATTATATATGTACTATTTCACATTTAATTTACTTTTTCGGATAAATCCAGCAGAAAATGAAACGATGGATTCAAATATTTAAATTCAAGCACAATTTACATAGATTTCTCACAATATATTATTTGTTGACACAATTTACATTGAATTGCATTTGATTTTCTTCAAGTCAGACAATATTACATTTCAAATTAAATATTCCATTTGAATTATTGTTACTTCACTAATTCATATACTCTCTTGACTATTCTTTGGATATGTAAGAATAGTGAAGTAAAAATATGAATTAGTGAAGGAACGATAATTCAAAAGGAATATTTAATTCATGACTTGAAGAAAGTTGAACAAATATTTTAAAATCGTGTATTCGTTCTTCACTAATTAATAAAATATTTAATACTGTGGTCGGCGCTTAAAAGGTCATAAATTATATAATGTCTAAACTGTGCTTAAGACTTTTTAAGCGCCGACCACAGAATTGTCTTCAATAAATCATTTTCCTTTAATTGCTTCAGCAAAATAATAATAGCATTGAAAGTTCCCACACGGTAGTCTTACTAACATCAGACAAAACTAAACAACTTCGACAATTATATAATATTAAATATATAAGGCCATTCAACCGTACAGAAGCTAGACAAAACTAGACAACAAGAGATTTCGAATCATTGATCAATTAATCACAACCCCAATCGACTTCTCCATTATTTTTCTAGCCCTAATACTTCGATGAGAGTTTGAAGCTAACACACGAACGACCTGAATCGACCCCTCGGAAAAATCGCGCCGCGATTATCAATATCAATTACAGGGATGAACCGTCAGTTTATTTTTTCGCGATGGATATCAACGCTTGCGAATTCCTCGGCGCGATTGTGTTAGCAATTAATTGGATTAAGAGCTTAGTGCAGCTCGGGTTAATTAAAATTAGTTGTAATCGTATGCAGCAATAATCATATTTTCAAGCAGATTCAATTTAGATTCTAACTCCGTTTTCCAAAACGCTTAATCTATAACAATAACGATATTCCATTTCAGAATTAAACCAAGTTGAAGATACAAGCCAATCTTTACTCTCTAGTTATGTATCCATTTATTTATTTCCAAGACTAAGTGAGCAAAACCATGTCTCTACAGTTCTGCCTTGAATTGTTTCCCTCGTCTTTAATCTCTGTTCGTACCTGCTAAACTTGCGTGTCAAATCTGTATAGTCTTGCCTGTCCTAGTCTTATCTGCCTACTCTAGTTTGTCTATTTTCCTCTGTTTAGTCTCGTCTATCTTAGACAGACTAGATAGACCAGACTTACCAGTCGAACAAGACGGACCAGACGGACCAGACGGACAAGACGGACAAGACAGACAAGACGGACAAGACGGACAAGACGGACCAGACGGACCAGATGGACCCGACGGACCACACGGACCAGGCGGACCACATGGACCAGACGGACCAGACGGACCAGATACGCCAGACAGACCAGACAGTCCAGACAGACCAGACAGACCAGACAGACCAGACAGACCAGACAGACCAGACAGACCAGACAGACCAGACAGACCAGACACACCAGACAGACCAGACAGACCGGACAGACCGGACAGACCAGACAGACCAGACAGACCAGACAGACCAGACAGACCAGACAGACCAGACAGACCAGACAGACCGGACAGACCAGACGGACCAGACGGACCAGACGGACCAGACGGACCAGACAAACCAGACCGACCAGACGGACCAGACGGACCAGACGGACCAGACGGACCAGACGGACCAGACGGACCAGACGGACCAGACGGACCAGACGGACCAGACGGACCAGACGGACCAAATGGACCCGACGGACCACACGGACCAGGCGGACCACATGGACCAGACGGACCAGACGGACCAGATACGCCAGACAGACCAGACAGTCCAGACAGACCAGACAGACCAGACAGACCAGACACACCAGACAGACCAGACAGACCGGACAGACCGGACAGACCAGACAGACCAGACAGACCAGACAGACCAGACAGACCAGACAGACCAGACAGACCGGACAGACCAGACGGACCAGACGGACCAGACGGACCAGACGGACCAGACGGACCAGACGGACCAGACGGACCAGACGGACCAGACGGACCAGACGGACCAGACGGACCAGACGAACCAGACGGACCAGACGGACCAGACGGACCAGACGGACCAGACGGACCAGACGGACCAGACGGACCAGACGGACCAGACGGACCAGACGGACCAGACGGACCAGACGGACCAGACGGAACAGACGGACCAGACGGACCAGACGGACCAGACGGACCAGACGGACCAGACGGACCAGACGGACCAGACGAACCAGACGGACCAGACGGACCAGACGGACCAGACGGACCAGACGGACCAGACGGACCAGACGGACCAGACGGACCAGACGGACCAGACAGGCCAGACACGCCAGGCAGCCCCGGCAGCCCCGGCAGTCCAGGCGGTCCAGGCGGTCCAGGCGGTCCAGGCAGACCAGGCAGACCAGACAGGCCAGATAGGCCAGACAGGTCAGACAAGCCAGACAGACGAGACAAGACTAGACATAGAAACTAGACAGACAAGAGTAGACAAACGAGACTAGACAGACATAACTAGTCGCTCTAGTCTCGTTTGTGTGTCAGACAGACTTGACACACAAGTTTAGACAGGCAGGACCAGAGATGACGAGACTAGAGACTAGAAACTAGACAGATTTGTCACGCAAGTTTAGATAGACAGGACCGAGGTTTGTTTTACTAGTCGTGTCTGTCCAGTCTTAGCCACCCAGTCTTGTCTGTCCAGCCTTGTCTGTCCAATCTCTTCTGTCTGTCTTGTCTGTCCAGTCTTATTCCAGTCCTGTTCCAGTCTTCTCTGTCCAGTTCTCTTCCAATCTCCTCTGCCCAGTCTAGTCTGTCTAGTCTTGCAGTCAGATAATGAACATTTATGGTTAACAAATGACAGACGGACCAGACGGACCAGATGAACCAGATACGCCAGACAGTCCAGATTGACCAGACGGACCAGACGGGCCAGACGGGCCAGACGGACCAGACAGACCAGACAGACCAGACGGACCAGACAGACCAGACAGACCAGACCGACCAGACCGACCAGACCGACCAGACCGACCAGACCGACCAGACCGACCAGACCGACCAGACCGACCAGACCGACTAGACCGATTAGACCGACCAGACCGACCAGACCGACCAGACAGGCCAGACAGGCCAGACAGGCCAGACACGCCCGACACGCCCGACACGCCAGACAGGCCAGGCAGCCCCGACAGTCCATGCGGCCCTGGCGGTCCAGGCGGTCCAGGCGGTCCAGGCGGACCAGGCAGACCAGACAGACCAGAAAAGCCAGACAGGCCAGGCAAGCCAGACAGACGAGACAAGACTAGACATAAAAACTAGACAGACAAGAGTAGACAAATGAGACTAGACAGACATAACTAGTGTGTCTAGTCTTGTTTGTGTGTCAGACAGACTTGACACACAAGTTTAGACAGGCAGGACCAGAGATGACGAGACTAGAAACTAGACAGACTTGTCACGGAAGTTTAGATAGACAGGACCGAGGTTTGTTTTACTAGTCTTGTCTGTCCAGTCTTAGCCACCCAGTCTTGTCTGTCCAGTTTTGTCTGTCCAGTCTTGTCTCTTCAGTCTTGTCTGTCCAATCTGTTCTGTCTGTCTTGTCTGTCCAGTCTTATTCCAGTCTTGTTCCAGTCTTCTCTGTCCAGTCCTCTTCCAATCTCCTCTGCCCAGTCTAGTTCGTCTAGTCTTGCAGTCAGATAATGGACATTTATGGTTAACAAATGACCGCTCTATGATTTATTTTTAGTCCATTTCTCCATCCGGAAATGCTTAATCAAGATTAGTTGCGTAATCCATAATGAGGTATTCTCAACAAGGATTCGAAAGGCGATAATTCGAAAACGAATTAGTGTTTAGACTTGATTGTAATCTTAAAATGAAGAGTACTAAGTCCAGAAAGTGATGTAGTTTAATTCCGTTCGATAGCCTTATTAGAACTTGAGATAATTAGTCTGAAAGTTTAGTTTACATTTTGAGAGTCGAAGGAGACAAGAGAAGATTCAAACTATCATAACTTTAAAACGAATTAGTAGTTAGACAAGATTGTAACCTTATTATATAGTATATAGTCTTATTATTAAATCTAGATATTTAGTCTGTAAGTTGAGTATAATTCTAGACATTCGAAGCAGACTACATTTAATTAGTATTCAGACAAGTTTGTAATTCTAAAATGAAGTTAACTAATTCTAGAAAGTAACTAACTATGACTTGGGTTGATAGCCTCAGTAGAACTTGAGATATTTAATCTGAAAACCGAGTTTAATTTTAGACAGTCGAAGCGGGTTAGACTACATTCAAACTGCCATAACTTTAAAACTAATTAGTATTCAGACAAGGCTGCAATTTAAAAATTAAATTTGCTAATTCTAGATAGTAACTAACTTCGACTTGGGTTGATAGCCTGATTAGAACTTTAGTTATATAGTCTTAAAGTTGAGCCTAATTTTCGACAGTCGAAGCGGGGTAGACTACATTCCAACTGCTATAACTTTAAAACTAATTAATGTTTAATATATAATTATTTATTTATTTTATTTATAATTTTAAAATTTCACTATTTATATAATTAAAAGTTTTCTAATTTTTGAAATTAACAAACCTTGACTTGGATTGATAGCCTCATTAGAACATGAGATATTTAATCGGAAAGTTGAGTACAATTTTAGACAGTCGAAGCAGGTTAGACTAGATTCAAACAGACATAACTGTAAAACTAAGGCTACAATTTTAAAATGAAGTTTACTAATACTAAATAGTAACTAACTTGACTTGGGTAGATAGCCCCATTAGAACATGAGATATTTAGTTTGAAAGTTGAGTCTAATTTTAGACAGTCGAAGCGGGTTCGACTATATTCCAACTAGAGATGAGCATGGGACAAGTTTCTCGATCCAGATCACATCCCATGGGACGAATCCATGTCACTGTCTCATCCCATCACATTTTCGTCTCACTGTCCAATCCCACAAACCTAAAATATAAGTCCCATCCCATTCAACTCAGTCTATATCGGTCGCATGGCCCGTCCCATTGATCCCATTTTTCCCATAAAGCAGACTTTCTTTTCGGTTCAGACTTTCTTAACGATCATTCGTTCAAATTAAATTTTTCCGTAATTACTTTAGATGACAGTGAGTAATCCCTTTTTGTCGCAAACGGATCGTACCACGGAACTACCTCGTTATCACAGAAATCTCCTGGGCTGCATATATTATGGAAAATGTGCGCATTGGCACGATAAGCAATTAATTATGCACGATCTACATTTTCTGGATTATCAAAACACGTCCCACTCCGTCCCATAGAAATTGGTCGTCCCTTCCGATCCCAACCCACGCAAAGTTCATACCACCCATCCCATCCCATGGGACGATGATATGGGATGGGATGGGTCGATGGGATCCCATGCTCATTTCTAATTCCAACTGCCTTAACTTTAAAACCAATTAGTATTCAGAAAAGGTTGTAATTTTAAAATGAAGTTTACTAATTCTTGGAAGAAACAAATTTTGACTTAGGTTGAAAACAGACTATCCAGTATTGTCTGTCCAATCTTGTCTGGCCAGTTTTGAAAGTCCAGACTTGTCTGTCTAGTCTTGTCAGTCCAGACTTATCTGTACAGTCTTGTGTGTCCAGTCTTGTCTGCCCAGTCTTGTCTGCCCAGTCTTGCCTGTCCAGTCATCTCTGTCTAGTCTTGTCTGCCCAGTCTTATCTGTCCAGTATTGTCTGTCCAATCTTGTCTGTCTAGTCTTGTCAGTCCAGGCTTGTCCGTCTAGTTTTGTCAGTTTAGACTTATCTGTACAGTCTTGTCTGCCCAGTCTTGTCTGTGCATTCTTATCTGTCCAGTCTTGTCTGTCCAGTCTTGTCTGTGCATTCTTATCTGTCCAGTCTTGTCTGTCCAGTCTTGACTGTCCAGTCAAGAAACAAATTTCGACTTAGATTGCAGACTTAGACTATGCAGTCTGATTTGTCCAGTATTGTCTGTTTAATCTTGTCCGTCCAGTCTTGTCAGTCCAGACTTGTCTGTCCAGTCTTGTCAGCCCAGACTTATCTGTGCAGTCTTGTCTATCTAGTCTCGTCTGTCCAGTTTTGGCTGCCCAGTTCTATCCCTGTCCAGTCTTGTCTCCCCAGTCTTATCTGTCCAGTCTTATCTGACCAATCTTGTCTATCCAATCTTGCCACTCCAATCTCGTCTATAGAGTCTCGCCCGTCCAGTCTTGTCTGTCCAGTCTTGTCTGTCCAGTCTCTTGCCTATCAAGCCTTTTCCGTCTAGTTTTGTCTGTCTAGTCTTATATGTCTAGTCTGGTCCGTCTAGTCTTGTTCGTCTAGTCTCGTCTGTTAAGTCTTGTCTCTCTAGTCAACTAGTCTTAGTCCGTCTAGTCTTATTCGTCTAGTCTTATCTGTCTAGTCTTGTTTGTCTAGTTTTGTCTGTCTTGTCCAGTCTGACTAGTCTAATTTGTCTAATATTTTCTGTCTAGTTTTGTCTGTCTTGGCATGTCCATTCAGACTTGTTTATCTTACATGTCTAGACTTATCTGTATAGTCTTATATGTCAAGTCCGCTCTATCTTATTCTGTCAGCTAAGTCTGATTTGATTCACATTATATATCTAGTTTTGTGTAGCCTAATAAGTTTGCTGCTCTGTATTGTGAGTCTAGAGTGATTATAAACCGAATAATAAAATGTATAAAACACATGACAAGTTTTAATTGTGAATATTTCTCAATAAAGTGTTGTCTATCAAACATCGATAATTGAGACTAGCACTAATTAAACCGAGAATGATTTTGGTTTGCAGAAATTTCAGCTGGTCAACGAAAATAATTGATGAATTTGTAGGTAGTCGAGATAGTTCAGTGAATTATGTAACGGCGAAATCGAATCAAACTGTGAATGCAGTAAGCTCTAAGTAACAATTAACATTCATGAAACACACGCCGAAGATCAGAAACCATGAATAATTTAATAATTCACGGTGCTCGCTAAATTTAATTAGCACCGCGTTGAAACAAATTAACGAAGTTTTTATTATTTAATAATAATTTAAAAGGTTTCTAAAAAAACGTTGATTTTTTCGCGTTGAATTCGCAGTGATTTACGCGTGTTTATTGAGATTCAGCAAATCACGCTTTTTTATGCACGACTGTGTAAATCGTCACAATCAATATCGCGATAGCATTTTTATTTTTTTGTTGTGAATTATTACTGCGAAGATTTGTTTAAATTCGAAACTTGTTTTGATTTATCACGTTCGGGGAATAATCGAGGCGCAAAAATGTGAGGGAGGCTAAAACAAGAAACTTTTCCGGTCGCCTAATTTCCCAAACTTTCCCCATGGATATAAATCGCCCGTCCATAATCCACCGAAAACATTATTGTAAATGGAAATCGAGTTTAATTTCGCGAAAATTTAGTTAACTAACGAAATTAATTCAAATTAGTTTGAAGTAAACTCACCCTTAATCGATGATGCATGGGAATAGAAATATTTGTTGATTCACTTACCTGAAAAAAAGTAAAAAAAAAACATTAAAATAAAGCAATCGTGCAAAATATTTGTTCTTATAATATAAAATTGCATTTTGTTGTCATCTTTTTAATAAAATCTTGCTGTTGGAGCATTTATTTGCGCATCTGAATACTGTGGATTGCACTCAAACAAATTTGCTCCATTTATGCAACCAAATTGTAAAAGCAATTGTATAACGTAAAATACAACACTCAATTACTTTTCAAAAATATCAACTTTAATCAAATTATGTTGTGTATTTTCATTTTTCCACGAAATTAGTTTATTGCGAGGAATTTAAAGTAAACGAAGCAGAGACATTTATTTCAATATTTATACACAAGTTTCCGTAACTTCTTACTACTTGGATAATTTTAAAACATATTCTATATTCAGTTTAGTTATAAAATTGAAGAACTGAAGCCTAGTCTAGTTTGCTTCTCAATTGGTAATGTCTGTTAAATCTTTGAGGCACAGTGGTTTAAAAAACGTCCCACCTTTGATGCGTAAATATGCACGAGGGCATATTTAATATCTTAAATTCTATGCCTCAAAGGGGTTAAAGTAAAGTAATTAATTGTAAATAATATTATGATGCCTAGGCATCTCTTAATGAAGTGTATAATATTCAGAATATATTATAACAATTCAGATTGTTATAATATATTCTGTATATTATACACTTCATTAAGAGATGCCTAGACATCATCCCCATACGTTCTTAACTAGCGCCGGGTAGATAGTTTTACCACCCCACCCCATTGTTATAACGTATTCTGTGGATTGTTCATTTATATTCTTAAATGTCTCATCCGCCACGATCTTAACTAGCGTCCGATGTATAGTTTTACCACCGCAATGTTATTACGTGACGAAGAGTACATACGTCTCAGATACCACATATGTAAATATAATGTACACATGTTAAACAAACAGTCGTACTTGCAGTCTTACGATCAGTGTTACAATGAGTCTTACGATCAGTGTTACGATCAGTCTTACGATCAGATTTACAATCAGTCTTACTATCAGTCTTACTATGAGTCTTAGACACAGCCTTACTTACAATTCTACTCACGGAGGTCTTACGTCTTACTTCAGAATCTGAACTGTATTACATCTTTTACTGTAAGACGCCGTGCCTTACAAATACCTAGCCACATCCGTTCATAAGTTCCAACATTGGTTGAAGAGTTCACAACTCGTGACGAAGTCTCTATACGTCACAGATACCACACATATAAATATTGTACACATGCTAAACAATCAGTCTTCCTTGCAGTATTACGATCTGTCTCACGATCAGTCTTACGATTAGTCTTACGATTAGTCTTACGATTAGTCTTACGATCAGTCTTAAGATTGTCTTACACACAGCCTTACTTACAGTCCTACACACAGCGACCTTACAGTCTTACGTTTTACATAGAGTCTGAACTGTATTACTTTTCTTACTGTGTTCCTTTATTGACTTTATTTTTTAGTGATTCTTAATTTAAATATTCACCATTTAACTTTCTTATTCAATTTGCCTTTTTTGTAATTTCATAACCATTTTTTAAAACTTTATAATTATGGTTTCAATTAAAAAATAATTCCAAATTATTTGTAATTTGAATTCAGAAACTAAAATTTAACTTCCACGTTTATAATCCTTGTTTAACTATTTATGACACGGCATTTTAGTTAACTTTGAATATCCCACCATGCATATTTACGCATCATAGGTGGGCACTATTACACTTTAGTAATTTAAAATTAATATTTAAAAATGAAATATAGAAATATGTTAAAGAATTAAATATGTTTTGATAAACATACAGAGTTGATGTTAATATAAATTCAGCTATTTTGCAGTAGCAAACTAATGTTTACTGCTACAAAATAGCAAGCATAGCTCAACATCTAGTAAATTACATCTATTGTCCTGGTCAGAATTGCAGATATCTACATTTACGTAATAAACTTCCCTTGCGGAGCAGAAACTCCAAAACAGTTACATAAATACAATAAGCTGGCGACAGTTCACCAAGCCGCAGTTGTAAAATTATTACAAATATTGTAATTTAATTCGTGCAAATTAAAATCTTGCTTGTATGAATGTGATTTGCTGATAAAAACAAATTGTGATTTTGTGTAAACGTTGCATTAAAATATTTGTTTTTGGGTTTTATCCAAACCCATTAGTTCAAACAAAATGAAAAAAATAATAATAAAGTAATGTCACATTAATACATTGCCGTGTCGCTGCAATGTAAACAATTGTATATAAATGCAATTTACCGAAAATCCAACAACATGTAATTCATTTTTTACAATTTCCAGCGTAACTTTTGTATCGTTAATGGCAAATTTCGGCAAATATTTATGTTCCATATTGCGTGCGGACGATACTTGACTTTCTACCGTTCATTCGGTTCATGAATATTTCAACATTTTGCCATTTTGCATTACGAAACATTTTGATAATTGCAGACTGAAACAGATTTTATTGGTTTTTAATTTATTGGTATGCTTGTTTGATATTGATTGCATATATAAATAGTAATTATAAATATTATGGTTAGCAAGATGTACCTAAGTAGACTAGACTTCATAAACAAAACCATATGAACTAGACTAGCTACAACAGACTGTACAGCATAAACAAGACTACTTTTGTCTTTGGTACCTCTCAAGTAAGTTCTAATTAGAATTATCCCATCACAATTAGTTCCTTAGACTAATCAGTAATATTATGTTATAGAATCTATTTTACTTGTACTAGGTTGTATTTGTGGCATGTTTGCTATATATTGATTACTTATATAAATAAACCAATTAGTAATAATTTTGTAAATATTATGATTTATTGTTGCAAGATGGAACTAGGTAGACTAGACTTATGGAACTAGGTAGATATGGATGCAAGATGGAACTAGGTAGACAACTATATGAACTAGACTAGAGAAAGCAGACTAGACAGCATAAACCACTTTTGTCTTACCTTACCTCTCAAGTTAGTTCTAACCAGAATTACAATAATTTCCTTAGAGTAGTAATATTATAGACCAGGGGTGGCGAACCTTTTTCCGGCCGCGTGCAATTTTTTTAAAATCTTCACATTTTGAAATTCTGACGTGCCAGATAACTTTTACAAAGAATGAACATTTCTGATAGTGAAAATCAGTTACGGTATTAGCCTGAATATGACACGTCTTATATTTTACACCTTTGATGTTGCACAACCGTAGGTTGAGAAACTTAAAAATTTATTTTAGAAAAGTAGAAGGTTTATGTTTAAAAAGTTGTGAAGGCACGCGTGAGAAATAGTTCGCGTGCCAATACAATTTTCCTACATGTCAGCTGTGACACGCGTGCCATAGGTTCGTCACCACTGTTATAGACTGTTATAGTTGCACTGGTCATAGCCCGCGGCTTCGCCTGGATTTTACATTATTCGCCTGGATTTTACATTATTCGCCTGGATTTTACATTAGTCAAATTAATACAGGTGAACATTGTTTACCAAATATTGATTATCAGGTGTGTAATATGAATACTAATATTAAGATACGCAGTAGAGTAGTGCCGGGTTTACGATGAACTTAACGTGACGCGACGGGAGTGATTTAAACCTAAAACACATTGTTTTATATGCGGCTGATTACGATCGACGTAACGTGTAGTACCCGAACTTTATGTAATATGAAAGCTACCAATCTCCAAACTTTCACATCACGTCTCAAGTCGGCCTAATATTTCAAGATACACCGAAGAGTAATGCCAGGTTTACGATGAACTTAACGTGACGCGACGAGACGTGATTTTAACCTAAAACACATTGTTTTATATGCGGCTGATTACGATCGACATGACGTGAAGTATCCGAACTTAATGTAATATGAAAGTTAACAATGTCTGTTCACGTGATTCTTTCAACCAATCAACGTTCTCGATTCTTGCGCGCATGCACTCGAATTCAAGAATGGCATTTATCATTGTTGTTATGACCGTTCCACACCCTCGCGAAGTAGCACGGAGTTGAGCGAGGGACGAGAGTGTGGTCAGGTTACTCGGTCCGCCTTGTTGTTCCTCGCCTCGCCCTGGCTAACTTCGCTCAAGAAACGGTCTCTCGTACCCGAATCAAAGGGACACGAGGCGCGAGTACGAGGAATACAGAGTATCACGTCTACACTCTCGTGTATACTCGTACTTTAATGTAGTCAACTGTATGCAGGTGGGTTAGTTCACAACCGTTTCTTGAACGATTAAAAACTAAAAATATTTTCATTTAATATTATTAAATTTTATCTAATATTAATTTAAATAATATCAAAAATCATGAGCGATTGGTCCCAAGAACTCCAGTTACAATTCCTTGAGGCTTTTCAAAGGGAACCAGTTATTTGGGATCAGTTCTTGGGATAACATAATTGTAACAATTAAAAGCACAAATATGTGCAGCAGCAGCTACTACCTGTTCGGTGTCGGTCGCTCCGTGTAGTTCCTCGCCGAAGTTACTCCGCGAGAGTGTGGAGCAGGCATTACATTCATTGTGTTTACAGTTTGACACGTTTGCAGTTTATAAACGAAAATAAAAGAAAATGTCGATTCCTCAAATTCCTCCGCGCATTCCAAATATATAACAACGGAGATGCAGGTTTTAAGATCATATCAACGGATCACATACTCGTTTCCTCTTCCGCAGGTGAAGATATGAATATCCGGCCAAAACAACATTGATAAATAAAACATTGATAATGCCTCACAGCAGAATTCATTTTCAAGTACCAACGCTGTTAACTGTCGAATGTCACTATTCCTACACGCTGTTTTTCGGCACGTTATGGCGTTCGTCAGGCCTACTGTCCGCGGACGAGTCATTTGGCAAATGCATGCAAACTTAAAAATGATGTAAGGCGTCATTTGAATCTTAGACAAAACGTTTTATTTTAGCTCTAAAGTTTAGCAACGCGGAAGCACGTTTTTATTTCACTGCCCATTTTTGGCCCAGTCTAATCTGCAATCGTACTGTTCGTGGAATTATAGAAATAATCCCGTCCTTATCGGCCCAAAACAAAATAAATAGCCTGAAAGCAAGTTCGTTGAATATCTAAACTTAGATATTCTTCGTAGGATAACTGAAATTTGCCCTATCATAAAAGTAATCCCGCTTTGGATCTATTTCTCTCAAGTTTAGCGACGTGGAAGCACAAAAATATGCGGGAGAAGATACCCTCTAGTCGCTACACGTGTTTTTGCGTCTCGCGGCATGACTTCTGGAGTCGCAGGGTGCAACACGAGCTGCATGACGAATGCCTGACGATACGCAAATGCGACGATGCCGCACCGTGGACACACTTTCGTCCCTTTCTACGCAAAATGCAAGCCAGCTGCACAAAAATATCCGGGAAAAGATACCCTCTAGTCGCTACACGTGTTTTTGCGTCTCGCAGCATGGCTTTTGTAGTGGTAGGCTGCAGCACGAGCTGCATGACGAACGCCTGACTATACGCAAATGCGACGATGCCGCACCGTGGACAGACATTCGTCCGTATTTACGCAAAATGCAAGCTAGCTGTACAAAAGTGTAAAATGACGATGTCGTGCGTATTACGTGCGGCTACGTGGATAGTAGGCCTAATTTCACAAACATACCTTAACGTAAAGATCACTTCCCATCACGTCGCGTCGCGTTACATTAAGTTCATTGTAAACCCGCCATAAGATATGAAAATTGTTACGAGGGCCGGTTATCGCCGCAGCTGCATCAACGCGGTTACGAAGATCATATAAATCAATTATTTCGTTGGTGTATAACATAGTCTTCATAACGCCCCGTAAAATTAAATCAAGGGGGTTATGATCAGGTGACCGAGGAGGTAACTTAACGGGACCACCTCGATCAATCCACTTTTTTGACAACGACAACCGCACAGGAAGAGATTGTCGCATAGCCTCTCCTACCCAATTCCGACTCTCACCTCCACGTGGTGAACCCTGGTAACCTGAGTAACCTCGCAGGAGATACGGTAACTAATCCGTATGGAAGGTACGGTCAGGGTGATCGAGAGTGGGAGAGGTGGCCAGACAGGCCAGACAGACCAGACAGACGAGACAGACGAGACAGACGAGACAGACGAGACAGACGAGAGAGACGAGAGAGACGAGAGAGACGAGACGGACGAGACAGACGAGACAGACGAGACAGACGAGACAGACGAGAAAGACGAGACAGACGAGACAGACGAGACAGACGAGACAGACGAGACAGACGAGACAGACGAGACAGACGAGACAGACGAGACAGACGAGACAGACGAGACAGACGAGACAGACGAGACAGACGAGACAGACGAGACAGACGAGACAGACGAGACAGACGAGACAGACGAGACAGACGAGACAGACGAGACAGACGAGACAGACGAGACAGACGAGACAGACGAGACAGACGAGACAGACGAGACAGACGAGACAGACGAGACAGACGAGACAGACGAGACAGACGAGACAGACGAGAACGACGAGAACGACGAGACAGACGAGACAGACGAGACAGACGAGACAGACGAGACAGACGAGACAGACGAGACAGACGAGACAGACGAGACAGACGAGACAGACGAGACAGACGAGACAGACAGACCAGACCGACCAGACCGACCAGACCGACCAGACCGACCAGACCGACCAGACCGACCAGACCGACCAGACCGACCAGACCGACCAGACCGACCAGACCGACCAGACCGACCAGACCGACCAGACCGACCAGACCGACCAGACCGACCAGACCGACCAGACCGACCAGACCGACCAGACCGACCAGACCGACCAGACCGACCAGACCGACCAGACCGACCAGACCGACCAGACCGACCAGACCGACCAGACCGACCAGACCGACCAGACCGACCAGACGGACCAGACCGACCAGACCGACCAGACCGACCAGACCGACCAGACCGACCAGACCGACCAGACCGACCAGACCGACCAGACCGACCAGACAGACCAGACAGACCAGACAGACCAGACAGACCAGACAGACCAGACAGACCAGACAGACCAGACAGACCAGACAGACCAGACAGACCAGACAGACCAGACAGACCAGACAGACCAGACAGACCAGACAGACCAGACAGACCAGACAGACCAGACAGACCAGACAGACCAGACAGACCAGACAGACCAGACAGACCAGACAGACCAGACAGACCAGACAGACCAGACAGACCAGACAGACCAGACAGACCAGACAGACCACACAGACCACACAGACCACACAGACCACACAGACCACACAGACCACACAGACCACACAGACCAGACAGACCAGACAGACCAGACAGACCAGACAGACCAGACAGACCAGGCAGACCAGGCAGACCAGGCAGACCAGGCAGACCAGGCAGACCAGGCAGACCAGGCAGACCAGGCAGACCAGGCAGACCAGGCAGACCAGGCAGACCAGACAGACCAGACAGACCAGACAGACCAGACAGACCAGACAGGCCAGACAGGCCAGACAGGCCAGACAGGCCAGACAGACCAGACAGACCAGACAGACCAGACAGACCAGACAGACCAGACAGACCAGACATACCAGACAGACCAGACAGACCAGACAGACCAGACAGACCAGACAGACCAGACAGACCAGACAGACCAGACAGACCAGACAGACCAGACAGACCAGACAGACCAGACAGACCAGACAGACCAGACAGACCAGACAGACCAGACAGACCAGACAGACCAGACAGACCAGACAGACCAGACAGACCAGACAGACCAGACAGACCAGACAGACCAGACAGACCAGACAGACCAGGCAGACCAGACAGACCAGACAGAGGTGGAAAACTCAGAAAAATTACCTCTACGAGGACGAATTGGCGAGAAAACGGACAAAGATCTGACCCTACATATATGGAATGTGCGATCACTATACAGGCCGGGAGCACTGCATAATCTACTAGAAATACTGGACAAATATAAAACAGATATCATGGCAATACAGGAAATAAGATGGACCAGTAATAAGATCATCGAGAAACGGAAACAGACAAAGTTTGGTCCAATGTGGATAGCGGGTTATTAACCCTTCACGGGTTTGAAACCCGTTCAAACACCGCGACCAAGTGCCCTATTGTATTTTGACCACATTTTTCTCTTTATAGGCCCAGAAACCTAAGTGTTATTAAATTAGCGTTAATTAATTACACATTTGTCTTCTGGTACAAATGCGGCCGATACTTGCTCCAGTGGTCGAACCCGGCATCTGCAGATTTATTTGTTAACGCTCTAACTCTGTATAATCTGTCCGGAGAGAAAATGCAGTTGTAGAGAGACTGCAGCCGGTGGGAGAATCAACAATTGATTTAGATGCCGAGGCAAGGGGCGCCCCCAGGTACGCGCATATTAGTTTGAGTTAAGTAAACGGGTCCAGACGCTACGTTTTGCACAATCTTTTGTCTGCGCAGTACAGCACGTTGCAGATAAAACGTTGCGTGTAGGAAGGAAAACTGCACAGTTTTGAAAACGGCGCGAAGACGGTACAGTTGCAGCGATAACTGAACTACAGAGCATAGATATCCATGAACTGTGCAGACAAGTCGGCGCATCTAGACGATAGCTGTGTTTCTCGATTAATTTTGTTCAAAAATGACCATGCTAATACCGCCTCTATGACAATTTCACTAAAACTGTACGAAATATACAGATATATCTGTACCGCGTAGACGCTCTACAAATTTCAACGTTTTCGCACAAACAAAAGGTTGCGCAAAACGTAGCGTCTGGACCGGCATTTAAGAAATATGCGTCAGTTTTTCAAATACGCGCACTCGAAATAAAGTAGGGGTATGCGCAGCACAAAAGCTAAACTCGTCGAGACGGGATGCATTCTCTCGCCGGACAGGGTACAGACTACGAAACCGACTTACTTTCAAACACAATATTTAAATATTGGCGAACTAAACGATTAAAATGCGGCGGTGCGTCATATTGAAAAAGCCACATTTGTCGACGTACATTCAAAGGATCTTCTTCCAATAGTTCAATCTACTGATTTTGCAAAAAGAAAAAATAATCATTCCTAGTCAAACGATTTGGCAACGCAAATAGAAATGATTACGACGAACAACAAGTGGAATAGACAGCCCGGATACATTATAGCTGTTATTTATGTCCTTAAAAATGGCAACACAAAGGGGCCAATTACTTGTCCGTTGACTAGTAGGGTCCAAACGTTCCTCGAAAATCTGGGCGATGTGGATTTTCGACAGCCCAAATATGACTATTACGACGGTTATTTATGCCCTTAAACGTAATAGTATATTGCGTAACGAGAGTTGTAAGAAGCATGTTACGTATGAGTGGAACAGTTGCGCACGACCCGCGTAGCGGGGGGTGCGTAATTTAACGAGTACGTAATTCCTTAGAACTCGAGTTATGTAATACACTTTATCTACGACCACACTAATTTGTTTCTGTTTAATACGAAAAATATGTAACAAATTTATTTCTTATTAGGTTATGTTTATTTATTTAACATTATAATAAACAAACAGTTAGAATTAGTGAAACCGTCTTATGTTATAGATAATCATACAAACTTAAAACAAACAGAACACAGCCTAAATATATAAATATAGTCAGCCTTTCCGGAGCACTATAACAATTACTGAGTCTTTTTAGGACTACCCGGTAGTCCTATCAGCCATTTGTTACCAGCCAGATGAGAGATAAATCTCGAAACCCGTCTTAAGATGTCTAATCACTTAAGTTAATTAGAAAGAAATGATCTTAAAAACAATGTTATTATCTAGTACTCGTTTAGTGACATGAAAATGTACTGGGACTGGCAATAACATGCAAATTCCTGTTGTATTATTCAATTACTGAGAAATTGTTATAGAGCTTCGGAAGAGCTCCAATAAATATATATTTATATATATATATATATATATATATATATATATATATATATATATATATATATATATATATATATATGTTCTGTTCTGTATATTCAGGCTGTGTTCTGTTTGTTTTAAGTTTAAACAAACAGCTGTATTTTCATATATAACTGTTACTCGGCATTATTTAACTTGAAAGAAGTGAAAAGAAATACATTCTTAATAGTTACATACCTTATTCAGTACTTATTTGGGTTGAACTGGAATAAGAGCGCGCATAGATATAGGCAACACAATGTACGCAATGTCAATTTCCGTTAGTTTGAATTGTGGCACGGGGAGCGCTGAACGAATGAGCACGTAATACCAGCTCTCAACCAATCAACCAATCGTAAACCAAACGCACGTGTGTGTTATCAATCATAACTTATCGTTAATCGCGGACTGTTACATACGCGTGTGTGTTATGATGTATTTACATAGTCCAGGAACTGTACAAAAATGGGCATTTTGAATAGTGGTCGTAGATAAAAAAATTTAGTAGTAATATATCTATTTATGCCACGTTTGTTACGACATTTTTAATGTTAATGATCTTGTTTTAAGATATAAACTTATTAAGGGTGATATGTAGCCTGAAAATATATTCAACCTGTTCGAAGCTCTATAATATTAACTCTTATTACGACTACAAAACAAATCCCATGTTGAAACAACTATACAACAGGCATTTGCATATTATTGCCAGCCATTTTCACCAGCCAGACGAGAGATAAATCTCGAAACGCGTCTGAAGATGTCTACTCACTTAAGTTAAATAGTAAGAATCGATCTTAGAAACAATGTTATTATCTAGAACTCGTTTAGTGACATGAAAATGTACTGGGGCTGGTAATAACATGCAAATTCCTGTTGTATAATGCAAAATCGTACGTCGCATTAGTCAGAGAAGTAATTGTGTTGTTAAGACTACAAAATATAAGACATAATATAACTATGAACAGGTTGGATATATTTATATATGCAGGCTACATTTCGCCCTTAATAAGTATATATGATTGTATCTATAACACAGGCCGACATGATTTTTGCTGTTTTGAATTTGATAAGTGTCCTTAGCTAATACGGGTACGTTGATTCTGAATGTGAATTTGGTTTGAGCCCATCACGTCAAGATTTTTCACAAAATTAGAAAATCCTTGTGAGATATTTTGTAATAAAGCAAAATTTCCTAAATTGCATTAAAATTATTACTTTAAAATACTTAATACATCGATAGAAAATATTTTAATATAATATTCTGTTTATTTCATTTCAATGATAACACTGTTCCATTTTCGCATCTGTCAAGGTCAACTTGATAGCATTAGCAGTTGTTTACGAAATTGTTAGTTAGCGTCAGTTGTTTGTATTATCGAATTGTGTTTTATTTTCTGATTGTTTAGTGCGTCATAATGTCATCAAGAAAGTGCAAAAACAGTCCTGATATATTTTGTTACGTGTGTGGTGATTTAACGATAGCAAAGCATGAACGAAACATAACAGAATGTATCAAGAAAGCTTATCACGCTTACTTCGGTGTAAAGCATGGTGATCAGGACAAAACTTGGGCTCCACACAAAGTGTGCTTTCAGTGTGTCGAGCTACTGAGAAAATGGACAAAAGGTACACGTAGCTCTTTACCCTTTGGCATCCCTATGGTATGGAGGGAACAAAAAAACCATGGAAGCGACTGTTACTTTTGCTCCTATGATGTCAAGGGTTTCAATTCGAGCGACTGTTACTTTTGCTCCTATGATGTCAAGGGTTTCAATTCGAAAAATAAACATACTATTCAGTATCCTGATTTACCGTCTGCTAAACGACCTGTACCTCATGGACCAGGAATTCCCATTCCTCCACCTTTTCTTCACACCATCCAACAGCAATCATCAGAGTTCAAACGAAAAAACTGATGAAGACGAATTCAATCCTGCTATTGACCAACAGTTTATCCAAGCTGAACTAAATGACTTAGTGAGAGACTTGGGCCTATCGAAGGATGCTGCACAATTCTTAGAATCACGACTGAAAGACAAAAATCTGTTGGCTCCAGGAACCACATTTTCGTGGTATAGACATCGTGAAAAAGAGTTCTCGGAATATTTCTCTCAAGAAGGTTCACTGGTGTATTGTAATAATATTCCTGAAGTAGTCATGAAACTGGGAGCTGATAATTACGATTCCAAATCATGGAGGTTATTTATTGATTCTTCTAAGAGAAGTCTGAAGGGTGTCTTGTTGCACAATGGTAATACTTATGCCTCGGTGCCTGTTACTCACTCCGTGCATCTCAAAGAAACGTATGAGAATCTTGAGCTGTTGCTAAATACAATAAAGTATAGCGAATATCGTTGGCAACTCTGTGGAGACCTCAAAATAATATCCATGCTTTTGGGTCAGCAGTCTGGATTCACAAAGTATCCATGTTTTTTGTGGGAGTGGGACTGTCGAGCACGAAATTTACATTACGTTAAGAAAGAATGGCCACTCAGAGAAAGACTTGTACCGGGACAAAAAAATGTGCTGCGTGATGCACCCAAAATTAGTTCTTTTGCCTCCCCTTCACATAAAGTTAGGATTGATGAAGCAGTTTGTCAAAGCTTTAAATAAACAAGGTGACCGCTTTAAATACCTGTGCGACAAATTTCCTGCACTTTCTGAAGCTAAACTTAAAGAAGGAATTTTTGTAGGCCCTCAAATTAGAACCTTAAAATCGGATAGATTGTTCCAGAATACTATGACCCAGGATGAATCTGAAGCATGGAGTTCTTTCGTAGAAGTCATAGACGGTTTCCTTAGAAACAACAAGTCTCTAAACTACAAAAAAATTGTAGCCAACATGGTCGAAAATTATAAAAAACTGGGATGCAATATGAGCGTCAAACTTCATTTTCTGGATTCCCACGTTGACTCTTTTCCCGAAAATCTTGGAGCTGTCAGCGAGGAACAGAGAGAGGTTTCATCAAGACATAAAGGAGATGGAGATACGTTACCAAGGAAGATGGGATGTCAGAATGATGGCTGATTACTGCTGGACCTTGAAGAGGGACTCGCTCACAAAAATCTACAAAAAGAAAACTACAAAACGCAGTTTTGAGGGAAAAAGAGAACGATTCTATTAAAAAAAAACCAACGATTGTCTAACGTAGATTATACTGCATTATTTTTTAATGAATAACTCAATTTTGCAGTGTAATTTTCTATTAAATATAGTTTCAATATTTTTGGCAGTTTCTATGAAAAATTTTAAACACACTTTTCCTGAAAACCTGACGTGCTGGAAAAAACTAAGCACTGATTCTATAGGACTATTTACTATAAGACACCTATTAAACTTGAAACACTTTTTCATGAAAACAAAAATGTAGGCCTGTGTAATTATTATGGTTTAACCAATATTAATTTATTGTTTTAAGATGTTTAATTATGTCTTGAAAATAGACCGTAAATACTCTGTATAGATAGAAAGCTGCTGCTATGAGTAAAATACGGGATTTATTCCTGTGGATATTATTGATAGTGAGGCGGTGTGGGCTTTAGAAAAAGTTTGAATAAAAGTCCTGGGAGGATGCACCCGGAATATATAAATATATCTGTAACATAATTGTGAACTTTTTCTTATGAATCGGAATCGTCTCAATATAAACCCGGCCGAAGCGAATGAATCGCGTTAAATATGTATTTCGGCGGCATAAATGTCGAATCCCATATCGTTCCCGAAGAGGCATGCCCGCCATTTGTACGAAAAAGTGACGTTTTAACTTCGACAAATTGGACAATAAAATACGTTTTCGCTTTCGGCCCGGCCCCGCTTCCTAAGAGGTACTTCGGAAAAAGGATTCTACATGAAAATACCAATGAAATGTTATATAATGATCACCATTTATTGCCAAACCTTTATACCACAATTCCACCAAAAGCTGCACTGACAACAAATTTTACACGTTTATAATTGATCCATAAACTAAGATATCCTTAGATTATCGTTAGACTATGATATTTGTTTGAAGTATAAAACCAAATAGAATTTTTTTTAAGGAAATTAAAAAAATATATGGAAAGATTAAGTGATCGAGAAACGTAAAGACAAGATCGGTAAAGTTAATTGAAAGGATCAATCAGAACGTTGGGAGAAAATCAAAGGTGGAAATACTCCTTTTTCACAACCAGACGTTTGAGGTAAAAGAAAAGAAAAAAAGGCACATCTCCAAGCGAGAGCTCCAACAGTGGGAATTACAAAAAAATCGATGTTTAAACGCGGATGAAGAATGATCTGTCCTTTATTTTCTTAGTCTGTTTGCCATACTTGCGCTTTAATTTCAATGGCGAAACTCGCCGGGCTAGTAAACTTTCCTCAAATGGCAAACTTCTCATTAATAATCCAACCGGGTAAATATTTATTCAGGATTTTCGGTTTTTGATTATGGTTTACATCTACAAACACTCTTCAATATTCATTTCTAATTGAAAACTAGCGTTTCCCTCTTTACTTAAGCTTTAATCTTGAAAGACGGAATTGAGTAAATAAGACAAATTACGAATATTCAAACGAAATAATTAATTAATCAAAAAGTAAATAAAATATTATTGCGAATATTGTGAAATTTTATTTGCATAAGGCTCAAATAAACTTTCAAAATTTTGTTTGGAATTGGGCGAAATTTATTGTTTATGCGTTAAATGGGAAATTTTGAAATAACAAGTTACTGTTGTGATGATGTCTTAGCGTAAAATATTGTGAGATTAAATTTGGTGTGTCTTTGTGTGGCTTAAATCAAATTTTATAGCGAAATTTAAATGCAAGCGCAAAACTAATTCAATACCACAGCGCTACAGTCTGTTGCAAGAGAATATTATGCGATTTAATTAACATTTTCTTGGCGTGCTGAAAGAGGCAAGTCTTAGCAGAGAAGCACTTTTTTATTACACGTATTTTAATTCAATGCGGGTTTTTTCGGGTGACATAGATTTTTGTTAAGTGCTATCTGATCAAGTTTAACTATGCCTAAAAGCACCGTCGCTCGTGAAGGCCATTTTACGATGTTCTTTGGGAATCCGATTCTGTGCAGCCCTATATTTCGATCAATGGGAACTGTACCGGAATGAAGTCGCTTTGTGATTTAGACACGTAAGAAACCCTTTACATTACAAAACGCGGCTTTTATAGCCCGCGGCTTCGCTCGCGTGAATGAGTCAAACTAATTCAGGTCAGATATGTTCCCCAAACATTGATTATTTTGTGTGTGTAATATTTAGACTAATATTAACCCTGTAATCCACATAACTGCCTTTAGGCAATACCGTAATAAGACACCACGCGATCTGAAAGTCAAAATTACATGTCGGTGTCAAAATCGTGTTTTTGGTCAATAAATTACTGTAATTTGAATTTATTACCTTAAAGGCCGATTCTCATATACGCGACAATCAACTACGCGACATCGCCAGTCAAATAATGATTACATTGTTGTAAATGGACACGTTCTCACTATGGCTACGCGACCACTCCGCGACGTGCTCATTTAAAACAATGTAATCATTATTTGACAGGCGATGTCGCACGACCTCACGGAGCTGAGTTATGGGAATGGACCTTAAAACCTTAAACAAAAATAGATGCATTATAGGGCTAAGATAGATCTTAAGGGCAGGCATTATAGGTGTAAGATAGACCTTAAGGATTGGCACAGACAGTCGATTTTCTGTCGATCTTTAGCTTAATTGATGGACATAAATACATTTATATTAATGTAGGTTCATACACAACACAACCACAAATCAACTCGACTTTTTAATCAAAAAAAGTTTTCGCTGTGCACAAAAATTGATGCATTAAGGCCGATTCTCATATACGCGACACTCAGCTACGCGACGTCACGCGACATCGCCAGTCAAATAATGATTACATTGTTTTAAATGGGCACGTTATCATACACAACGCAACTGCAATCAACTCGACTTTTTAGTCAAAAGAAGTCGTCGCTGTGCACAAAAATTGATGCACTAAGGCCGATTCTCATGTACGCGACACTCAGCTACGCGACGTCACGCGACATCGCCTGTCAAATAATGAATACATTGTTGTAAATGGACACGTTCTCACTATGGCTACGCGACCACTCCGCGACGTGCCCATTTAAAAAAATGTAATCATTATTTGACAGGCGATGTCGCAGGACTTCACGGAGCTGAGTGTCGCGCATATGGGAATCGACCTTAAAACCTTAAACAAAAATTGATGCATTATAGGGTTAAGATAGACCTTAAGGGCATGCATTATAGGTGTAAGATAGACCTTAAGGATTGGCACACACAGTCGCTTTTCAGTCGATCTTTAGCTTAATTAATGGACATAAATACATTTATATTAATGTAGCTTCATACACAACACAACTACAAATCAACTCGCTCTTTAATCAAAAAAAGTCTTCGCTGTGCACAAAAATTGATGCATTAAGGCCGATTCTCATATACGCGACACTCAGCTACGCGACGTCACGCGACTGTCAAATAATGATTACATTGTTTTAAATGGGCACGTTATCATACACAACACAACTGCAAATCAATTCGACTTTTTAGTCAAAAGAAGTTCGTCGCTGTGCACAAAATTTGATGCATTAAGGCCGATTCTCATATACGCGACACTCAGCTACGCGACATCGCCTGTCAAATAATGATTACATTGTTTTAAATGTGCACGTTCTCACTATGGCTACGCCACAGCTACGCGACGTGCCTTATTTAAAACAATGTAATCATCATCATCATATCATAATATCATCATCATATTTGACAGGCGATGTCGCACGACGTCGCGTAGCTGAGTGTCGCGCATATGGCAATCGAGCTTTATAGGGTTAAGATAGACCTTAAGGGTAGGCATTACAAAGGAATTCAAAATAAATATAAGTGGTGTCGATGGGTTAAGATAGACCTTAAGGGTTGGCATACACAGTCGATTTTCAGTCCACCGTTAGGTTAGTTGATGGATATAAATGCATTAAGTTAAATGTAGGTGCACACACAACTGCAGATCAACTCTATTGTTTAGTCAAAAGAAGACATCGCTGTGCACTTATGATTAAAAAATCGAGTAGCTGTCGTTCAACTGCGATAATACCACAGCTGCATATGTTCAGTTTAGTATATCGTTGGAAACTCATTTCAATTTTTCCTTTCTTTTTATAAGCCAAGCAACATTGCCTTCCGATTTAACAGTTATAGAAATTCTTTGCACCGCTAATAGTAATCTCGAATATTATATTTGATCAATCCGTACGCCCAAAAGCACAAGAAAGGAAATGAAAATAAATATAAGTGGTGTCGATGCCGAGATCGTGAGTGCATACAACTCGAAGAATGCACGACTAAACATTTGAGTTGGTTATAAATTGATATGCATCGTGATTTCAAACCAACCCAGCTGTTGTTGAGTCGACGAACGATCGACTGTGTGTGCTCGTCCTAAGTATGATTAGTAAATTGTTACGAGGGTCGGATAAAATCAAGTTGAAATAAAGTAAACATACGCATAACGTATTTTTTATTACTCATGCGCGAAAAGTACTTTTTGACGTCGATTATTTCATATGTAAAATGTCACATCTCGTACTTCCACATAACCTGGCTAACGCACGCAAATATTCAATATCGCTAGGTTACATTACAGTTAAACAAATAAATAAAAATAAAATGAACACAATCAAGACCGCGATATTAAAAAAGTAGCTTCAGATTTATTTTTCATTACAAAATAATAATAAAAATTGAAGAAAACATTTTAAAATGAGTGTAATGGTGATACCAGATTACTATTACCATTACCATTCTATTTTACTATTACCATTACCATTCTATTTTACTATTACCATTCTATGGTGATACCGGAGACTGAGGAGAGTTCTTATGACGAATCACTCTCCCTCTCGAGCTAACGTGCGCACAAACACTTCGTTCGTGCGCACAATTTCGCTCTGGTGAAAAATTGACAACTTTTCGCTCTAGTTACAAAATATACTATTATCCAATAAGGGTTTTATTCAAACTTTGCACACTTATGAATGAAGTTAAACATTGTTTGAATGCAATCGAGTGGTTCTTCTTCTTTATATAGCATCTCCTTTCAGCAGGTTTGCAATCATCATCGCTATCTTCATCTTGGAAGCGGTAGCTCGGAATAACTCTTGGGATGTGGTATCATACCACTCTCTCAGGTTAGGTTAGGTTAGGTTAGGTTTCACTAATCATCAATCATCATCGCTATCTTCATCTTGGAAGCGGTAGCTCGGAATAACTCTTGGGATGTGGTATCATACCACTCTCTCAGGTTAGGCAGCCATGAGTATATGCGTCTACGGCTGTTCCGTTTCCGTTTATTATCAGTTGAAGCAACTCATACTTTTCTCCTCTGGATATATGGCCTAGATATTGTAGCTTCCTTCTTTTTATTGTTTGTATGATTTCACGTTGTTTGTGAAGGGGCCCTAGCCACATACCCGCTCATCCGCCATACAAGGATACCGTTGGCACTTGGTATAGGGGTGACTTCTTATACCGACAGTCCCTCGGTCGATATGTCAATATCGAGTGGTTAGTTTCAAAATTATTGCTTGTCGCAAATACATTTTCTAAATATCAACTTCGTTTTGAAACAATCTACTTAGTATTATTGTTTGCAAATAGTAACCGTTTACGGCCCAATGATGTTTGTTGATATAAAACAAATCATAAGTTCTACAAAATCCTCAAACGCCCCCACCAGGGCAGAAGCGGCAGTTGCCATGGGCCTCATAATTTAAGCGGCCTCACTTTCCAAGATTCCAACCGAATTTACTGATGCTAAAGCGCTAAAAGCATTTGTTAAGTAAATTTACTTATTGAATAAATATTTAATACCATACAAAAATTAAATATAATATAATATTAAATATTCATATTTAATACCAACAAAAACTATAATTATTTCTTCCCCTAAGTTTTTACTTTTCAACGGATGTAGGAGGGGGCCTCCAAATATCAATTGCCCCGGGCCTCGCATTTTCTCTGAGCTCTGCTTTGACCATAAACATTTACAAATCCTAATTATTAGGTAATAACGGCAGTGAAATTTATTCGATATAACGCAACTAGCATATCATGTAAGTCAACAACACTTCTCATGTTAGTGTTTGACAATATCGGGTCTCATTACGTCAATATATTTTTTTAAATTTTTTTGTTACTCATGCGTTCAAAAAGTACTATTTAGGCGCACGTTTTTTAGTGCGAAAAATGTCATTTTTGACTGTATTACCACATAACTTGGTTAACGCACGCAAATCTTCAATATCGCTACGTTAATTTTTTTTTTAAATTAAATAAATAAAATAAACACAATCAATAACCTCAATGTTAAAAAAATGGAGTGATTTTTTTTTCGTTAGTGTTTGACAATATCGGGTCTCATTACGTCAATATATATATTTTTATTTTTTTTATTACTCATGCGTTCAAAAAGTACTATCTTGGCGCACGTTTTTTAGTGCGGAAAATGACATTTTGGACTGTATTACCATATAACTTGGGTAACACAGGCAAATATTCAATATCGCTAAGTTAAATTTTTGTCATAAATTAAATAAATAAAATAAACACAATCAAGACCTCAATATTAAAAAAGGGACGTGATTTTTTTTTCATTACAAAATAAGAATAAAAATTAAAGAAAACGTTTCAAAATGAGTAAATTCGTAAATGAATAAATGAGTAAATGATTAAATTATGTAAATTCTATGGTGATACGGGAGACTGAGACTTCATATTTGATTCCATTTTTTTTTTGGCTGGCCACTGGATTACCAAACTTGTAAGATACGTCCCCTGGCATTAGTATATTAATTATATATTATTAGCAACACGGGCGGTATTCGTTCGTGCGCCCAATTTCGCTCCCGTGACCAATTGACAACTTACCGCTCTAGTTGCAAAATATACTATTATCCAACGACTCACTGTATCTAGAGGTTCTATATTTTTTATAACAAAAATGAATTTGTTGTAAAAAAAGTTGTCAATTTCGTGCACAGTATAATCAATATTAATTATCAATTTTATGTAAAAGTTGAAATTATTAAATTGATAAAACATCGTACGATCAAGTTCGTAAAAAAAACTCATTTGAAAATATTGATTCGCGAAACAAAAATCTATTTTTACGACGTGGACACCAAATTTATCTCAACAAAACACACACAAAAAAAATTAAATAAATCGGTCGGATTTTCATTTTACGGTGCACTAAATGTTGCGCGCATTCGAAACAGTTTAGCCTTTAACACATGATCCGGCGATTTCAAATTCTAAACTTCCACACGCCGAATCCGCTTCAACGGAATGAATCGACCCATTCATATTAAAATCCGCCAAGAATACATTCAACAATTCTATTTTGTTTATTATGCGGAAAATATCAATTTTCATACACGAATTCAAGCATTTAAACTGCTAAACGACTAATTTGAATTGCTGATCGGATTCGCAAACAATGCACTGAACACACAATAAATACTATCATTTAGTCAATACACAAACTATGCAACTAGGCACGATTTATAGCGCGACAGACACAACCAAAACTAGTCTGTACTTGTAGTTAGCACAATAATTCAAACTTTTCACCCAAGAAATGCAAACAAGAGTAGCGCAGATTATAAAGACAATAAATTCGAATTGGACATGGACTAAACTACGTTCATGAACAAGGTTTGGTAATGTATCTGTATAGAACATTAAAAATTGAAATTAGAAGACTTTAAGGTTCAAATTTTAAGTGGATTTGCTCTTTCAAGTAATAAATTGTTAAATAATAGGTTGGGGAAAATCAAATCTATTACTTTCTCGGTAGATGACTGTAGTAATCGATATCTCGTAAAGTATCGATTCCAGAATTTCAGATTTAAGCTCGTTTAAAAGGTGACATTTCGCTCTAAAAAACTATTTTGCTGTCTTTTGTTTGGTCCATTCAGTTGTGAGTTACAGGGTGTTAAAAATGGAAGTCAACGAAGACAAAATTCGGTACATTTTTCTTTGATAAGGGCGAAAATGCAAGTCAAGCGGCTGAAATTGTGAATGGTGAATGGTCAGTTTATGGTCCCCATACTGCAATTACGTGCAATTTTGGTATCGTCGATTCCGTTCAGGTATTCTTGACGTTAAAGTTGCACCTCGCACTGGTAGGCCCGTCGTCGAAACAGACGATACAATTACAGAAATGATAGAAGTTGAATGTTTGCAGTTGTAGCTATGGTATATCGACCATAAAACAGTTTTAAATCATTTGCATAAAACTAGATTCAAAGAAGCTTGATGTTTAGGTACCACTCCAATGAATACATAAAAACATGATGGATCAAATTTCCTTATGCGAGGCCTTGGGAAAACGGAATGAAATCGCCCCATTTCTTCAACGGATGGTGAATGCGGATGAAAAATGAGTCACATGCGATAACATTGTGCAAAAACGATCGTGGTCAAAGCGCGGTGAAGCAGTTCAAATGGTGGTCAAGCCAGGACCCATTTCTCATCCGCAGTCGCCACCCGTTGAAGAAATGGGGCGATTTCATTCCGTTTTCCCAAGGCCTCGCATAAGGGAATTTGATCCATCATGTTTTTATGTATTAATTGGAGTGGTATCCAAACATCAAGCTTCTTTGAATCTAGTTTTATGCAAATGATTTAAAACTGTTTTATGGTCGATATTTAGCTCCTGGGCGATGCTACGACTGCTAACATTCCGGTCAACTTCTTTCATTTCTGTAATTGTATCGTCTGTTTCGACGACGGGCCTACCTGTGCGAGGTGCATCTTTAACATCAAGAACGGCCAGGAAGGTTCTCATTCACAAAAGAATCATTTATTATGAGTTGCTTCCATATGGCCAAACAATAAATTCGGATCTCTGCTCTTAACAACTGGAACGTTTGAAGCTAAAGATTGGCCAGAAACGGGCAGAATTGGCAAACAGAAAAGGTGTTGTGTTCCATCGGGACAACGCCAGTCGACACACGTCTATAGTGACTCGCCGGAAACTCCAGGAGTTTGGTTGGAAAGTTTTGATGTATCCACCATATAGTCCTGACCAGCACCTGGCACGATTAACATGTCTTTCTTGCATTGTGAAACTTCCTTAGTGATAAGAGATTGGCATCAAGAGAAGTTTGTGAAAATCGGTTACTAGAGATTTTCGCCAATAGGGACCAAGACTTCTATGAGAAAGGCATTATGAAGCTACCTTTGAAATTGCCAAAAATTAGAGAGAATTATAGAGAGAAAAAATTATTAAGAGAAATACGAGAGAGTTCACAACTCATTTCGCCATGTATTCTCTCGCACCACATGCTCATATTTGGTATTAGACGGTGTGTCCAACGGCCGGTTGTGGTCGAATCCTATCACCTCTCTTGCCATCGCTCTATTAGTTTTTGACGCGCCGACTTCTTCCGTCCTTTTTTGCTTGATTTTGTCCATTGAGCACGCCTTGTATGTTTCCTGCCTCTCCTGGACAAGAAAATCGATTGGCGGTGTTCTGGCCAGCACCAATGCAACCTCCATGCTTACTGTTTGGAATCTCCTACATACTCTGAGAGCCTTCTTCCTCCGTATTCTGTCAATCATTAGTTTGTATTTGATGGTGCCCCCATATTTGGTAAGCATAAAATATTATAGAGTCCACTACTTTGCAGAGAATTGCGCGTTTCTGTTCTTCGGCCCCTCCTTGATTAGGTAGTATCCTTCCTATGGCGGCAGCGCATCTGTTTGCCTTCTTTGTCCTCTTTGCTATGTGTGCTCCATCAAAAGTTACACCGAGGTATTCAAGATTCTTTTTCGGTAGTATTTTCTCACCTTCCAGGTTGAATTCAACCCTTATATTTGGCCAAAATTGGTAATCCAAAACATGTTCAATAAAGTCTTATAGTTATAAATAATTGATTTCTCTTTCCCCAACCTTTTATTTTATTCGGCTAAAGAATTTTCTGGACTATTCTTGTTTAGTCTATTGTCCGTTAGAGTTTAGTCTTGTATCCTGAATAAAGTGTCGCAATGTTTTTGAGGATATAAAAGCTCCATTGTTACAGTGATAAGATAATAGAGAGAAAAATAAACAAATAAATACGTATATACAATTGAAAGGAGATTGAAACAAGAAGTTATCTCCAGATAAACTTAATAAAGACGGAACAAAGCTTGAACATATAAATATACTCAACCTTTCCGGAGCTCTATAATACTAATGAGTCTTTTGTCTGATGTCTTGGCATTATAGGTCTCCGGAAAGGTTGAGTATATTTATATATTCAAACAGCGTTCCGTCTTTATTAAGTTCTAATCTGATTATCTATAATGTATGGTTTTACAAATTCAAAATTTATCATTTATATCAATAACCTGCTAACTTCATGTCTCGCTCACAAAATGTCAAAATTAAAAACAGCTACCCCTAATTACCACATGGGTTTTCAAGTGAGTAGTTTACAAATTATTGTTCATGGAAGCAAAGCTGTGCTGATGAGAGATAAATCTCGAAACGCGTCCATAGATGGGTATCCACTCAAGGTATCGGAAAGACATGATCTTAAAAAAACAATGTTATTCTTATGGTTTTCGTTGATTGCCACGACGGTGGACTGAAAGCTATAGAATAACTGACAAATTTCATACGAGATATGTTTTTGGTAGTTCTAAAAAGACTCATTAGTATTATAGAGCTCCGGAAAGGTTGAGTATATTTATATATTCAAGCTTTGATTATCTATAATGTTGTATGGTTTTACCAATTCGGAATCTCTAGAGTTTTGTATAAATTGTTTAATATTAGTAGTTTGTGACACAGGTGTGTGAAGAAAGGCGTTTGTGCATGAGTTGCAAAGTTTAAAGCACTAACCGAAGGCGACTGGTTTAATTGCAATGAATGATGGGAACGCACAGTGGTCGATGTCCATGCAATCTAGGTTAACCTAGAGTTAAACTAGATTACGTCATGGTTAGGTTAAGTTATATTAGAGCCAGATAAATCCAGACTGAGAGGCCGTGACTTCTTGATTCAAAATTAATTCAATTTTAATATTCGTCAGAAAATTTATTTTCCCTACGTCTATGTTTTTTGTTTAGTGACCCGAGTTGTTGCCATAGTAACAACAAACAGAAATCGTTTAATAATGAAACTCCATTTAATTTACATTGGACTTTTACGCACGATTTGGATACTTCTACACACGATTAAAATAATGGTACGCTTTACATATAATAATGTATTTATTAATGCGTTCGCGTGTGAGTAGATAAATAACTATCAACCAGACTTAAAGACGGAGTCATTCATAGAACAAATATTCACTCACTTTGTATAAAAAGCGCCTTTGTATAAGAGGAGAATCTAACGAGAAAACGAGAAAAAAAAATTCACTACGTCTTTGTCTTTTGATTTGTAACGCAAGTTGTTGCCATTGTAACAATAGACAGAAATAGTTTAATAATGAAACTCAATTTGATTTACATTGGACTTTTACACACGATTTGGATACTTTTACACACGATTAGAATAATGGCATCCTCCACATGCAATAATACAATAATGTGTTTATTTTGGTGTGCGAGTAGATAAAGATTATAAAACAATTAAAAAAAGCTTGGGATAAATATTGAAAATGGGATTTATATATTTTGGAATCCGCGATTAAAACAAAACGAATTTGTGTGTGTAATGAATTATTGGATATGTGTTTTAAAAAGTCCGTTCGGTTATAATCCATTTAAAAATTTCATTTTTTCACGTCGAATTAATACTTCGTTTGTTTTCCTTTACGGTTTCGCGAAAGGGAAATTTATGGCACGCTGCACGTCTGCAATAAATAACTTGCCGAATTTTCTGGCTTATGGAAAAAGATAATTTATTTTTGCCGCTGATGTCGATATGAAATGTGCCGAAAACTGAATCATTCACGTATACAAACATTTTAGTATTCAACCAAGCACGAGTTTCAGAGCGCAAAAAATACCGGCTCGAAAATAACATTCGCATCCGAAGCAGTTCATTCTAAACTTGTTTGATCTCAAAACGTCATTCCAAATATTTAGAAAAATCGAAGAAATTACAAAGACTTAATGGTCGATAGCCTTTTGTTAACTATTTGTTTTCAATAAATATTAAATATATAATAAATTTATAGAAATCAGGAATATATAAATTAAAATGTGAAGAGTGCACCAATCTGTATGTGGGACAGACAGGAAGAAATTTTCAAATAAGATTCAAGAAACAAGTTTTAACACTTTGACGCCGCACCTCGGTTTTGTGTTTCAGTCTAGCGACCAGCGTGTACCACCGGTGGTACACGCCGGCGTTAACGATAGAAAAATAAAACATATTCCACGTTCGCGAACCATTTACATAACGCAGGATACCGTTTTTCCAACAATTGGGTGATTATACTCTTCGAGGATAAAGGATTAAAATTAATGATTTTAACTGAGTTCTTGTTTCCATGATATTCTATTGTAAATACTAAAGCTGAATAAAAAATTAGCTTCTAGAATTGAATATTCTGTGGAGAAATCGGTTGCGTAGAGCAAATAATATCGCAGTCTTGGTGCGAAAATGAATTGGCGCAGAATAAACAAACTCCAACGATTGGAATCCTTCGCCGAATGTAGAAAATCTGCACGTCGCGTCGTCTGAACGTATAATTCCGCGAGTTTGACGTGCGAATAAATGTGCGACAGTATTTCAGATTACCCAAATTGTCCCAGGTTGCAATTTATAAAAATAATCGTGAATTGTACATAAATAAAATGTCTTGAATTTATTGCAGTTTCCTTGTTTTTATATGAGGGTTTGTGTAAAAACCGCTGTGTTTTAAAAATTTCCGTTTATTTATTGTAATAAGACGAATTGTTCTTTATGTTTTCTGGTCTATTTTAATAAAACTTGATGCTTATTGTATGATGCGTATATATCTAGTAAAGGACAGGTCGTAAACAACGCCGGAACATATTTAGATCAAGATTATGAGATAAAGATAAGAAACATATTTTTTGTTCATTTCTTAAGGATAGAAGAAAAATTAGATAAGGGAAACAATGATAAAGACGAATATGATAAACGAAGAAATAAAGCAAATTAGTGATATTTTAATACAAAGCTTGTAATATTTCAATGCCTAAAGATATAATTGATAGATTTCTGACATGAAATACTTTTAGATCGAGTAAGTCTGACAATGAGACTGAAATAATTGAGAAAGTGCTTCATAAAACGTTTCCAATTTCAGGCTGCGGCCTAAACGATTTTCGACTGTTCAAGAAAAGTGGCATAGATTAAGAGAATTCGCTATTAAAAAGGAAGTGATAACGTCTAACAAAATCACTTTGGTTAATTTTCAACTTCTTTTGTTATTTCTTTGATATATTACTTTGAATCCAGCCCTCTAAAAGTTTTGATCCGTCGTTTATTTCTTATTATAAATTTCAATATAAACAATATTTGCTTTCATCTGCTATATTACTTAATATTTAAATATGATTTTTATTACTCATGCGTGCGGTGTACTGCCTGACGCACGTTTTTTAATACGAGAAATGCCACTTCGCATAGTCTTTCCAAATAACCAGGGTAACGCAGGCAAATATTCAATATCGCTAGGTTACATTAAAATAAACAAATAAATAATAATAAAATGAACACAATCAAGACCTCGATATTAAAAAAATGACGTGTCGAAGTGTCAGAAATTTGTTTCATTACAAAATAATAATAAAAATTAAAGAAAACGTTTTAAAATGAGTGTAAATTCTATGGTGACACCGGAGACTGAGGAGAGTTCTTATAACGAATCCACACCACCTGAGACAATTGAAAAACACATTTTTTCCATTTTTTTGGATAGCCCCTGGATACTAAACTTGTAAGATACATCCCCTAGCATAAGTAATAAAAAATATTTTGTTTGTGACACGGGCGGAATTGTCAATTGCCCTCTCGAGCGAATGTGCGAATGTGTCCCAAATTCTTTCTCGTGTGAAATTGACAACTTTCCGCCCTAGTTACAAAATATACTATTCAATAATATTTTTCGTCACAACCCCCAATCCGGGCCCATTCTCTAAAAGTTTGGAGATTCGTGCTCTATTTAAAACTCTAACCCAAAGTAACTAACTCTAGATAATAAAACAAACGTCTAATTTTAAGTAATTTTTGCAACTTATTTGTTTATTTCGTTAGAAAATAACGAATATACATCGAAAATGTTAATACAAACTCTGTTATGAAATAAATAATATCAAGTTTTAACAATGAATAGAAAAATTAATAAAAAATCAAATCAAAAGTTATTAAAATATGAATTGTGCAAAGTAAGTTTAAGTGGTTTGGCCACTATAGGATTTTCAGAAAATCGTTTTTTTTATTGTTTTAAATGGTGCCTTAGGACCTCAAAAATGATATCCCAAAAGATTATAGCATACATTAATTATCGCAAGTTGCGGTTGAACTTTTTACTTAACCGGTGCCGCCGCTCTCGATCCGAAATAGGATAATGTGGCAAGGACCATTAATTTAACCCAGGTTAGATTAGGTTGCCCACCGCGAAGCGGCAGCTCAATTAATACTACATACGCGCGGCAACGCAAACTCTCGATCCAAAATAGGACAATGTGGCAAGACCGTTGGTTTAACCCAGGTTAGATTAGGTTGCACACCGCGAAGCGGCATATAAATCCTAACCACATACGCGCGGTAACGCGAACTCCCCATCCAATATAGGACAATGTGGCAAGGACCGTTGGTTTGCCTCAGGTTAGATCAGGACAAATAATTTTTGGAAGCCAATTTTGTATATACTTTACACAAATGCGCGGCAGAGCGCACTCTCGATCCAATATAGGACAATGTGGCAAAGATCGTTGGTTTAACCCTGGTTAGATTAGGTTGCCCGCCGCGAAATGGGGAGAAAAATCAAAACCACATACGCGCGGCAGCGCGAACTCTCGATCCAGAATGGGATAATGTGGCAAAGACCGTTGGTTTAACCCAGGTTAGATTAGGTTGCCCACCGCGAAGCAGCAGATAAATCAAGACTATATACGCGCGGCAGCGCGAACTCTCGATTCAAAATAGTATAATATGGCAAAGACCGTTGGTTTAACCTAGGTTAGGTTAGGTTGCACACCGCGAAGCGGCACATAAAACAAGACTAAATACGCGCGGTAGCGCGAACTCTCGATCCAAAATAAGAAAATGTGGCAAGGGCCGTGGGTTTAACCCAGGTTAGATTAGGTTGTCAACCGCGAAACGGCAGATAAATCAAGACTACATACGCGCGGCAGAGCGAACTCACGACCCAAAATGTGAGAATGTTGCTTCCGCACCTTTCGATATTTAATGTATGCTAAATATCATGCTCGGGAAACATCTCTAAGTACTTGTTTTTCGAAGTACAGTAGCAACAGGTTGGTATTTTAAGGGACTGGAGTAAGAATGCGGTTGATGTTTTCGTAACTATTAGCAAGGCGTTTATTTCAAAACTGGATTTTTCATGTTGGCCGCACCCATAACTCGAACAATTCTCAACCAATTCACTTCAAATTTTAACTAGCTTTTTGTAAGCTGAAACACCTGTTTAAAGTTTAAAAAACCCATCTGCTTGAAAAGATAGGTGTACGACAAATGTGTGTCCTGCTTCTACTAACATATAGAGCGGAAACGCTTACATTCACAAGGAAAATTCAAAATCAGGGTAACACAACGGAGCTTGGACCGGTTCATATTAGGAATAAACTTGCGTGATAGAATCCTAAATGTTACCATACGGCAGAGAACTGGAGTTGCAGATGCGGTAGAGAGGACCACCTTCCTGAGGTGGTATTGCGCAGGCTGCACAGCAAGAATGAGGAGTGGAAGATGGACGAAACGTATCATTGAATGGAGGCCTAGACAAGAGGCACAGCGAAGAGAGACCGACGAGATGGAGTATCGATATAAAGCGAATCACATCTAATTGGATACAAGCAGCGCAACAACGAGAATAATGGAAGGAATTAAGGGAGGCTTATATCCAACAGTGGACGCTACAAGCTGATTGATGATGATGAAATGTTGATGAAGATGAAATGAAGATGATGATGAAATGATAATGATGATGATGAAATGATGTTGATGATGATGATGACATGATGATGATGATGATGATGATGATGATGATGATGATGATGATGATGATGATGATGATGATGATGATGATGATGATGATGATGATGATGATGATGATGATGATGATGATGATGAAATGATGATGATGATGATGAAATGATGATGATGATGATGAAACGATTATGATGATGTTTATAGTAACAAAAACAAATGCAAATAGAAATGTAAATGGTTTAATGACTCCATATATAGTCGTTCTATTGTAGGCGTTGGATCGTGTCTATTCCTGATGCTATCAGTGCCCGCTCTAGGGGCGAGCAACCCGGAAATTTGTCCGGGGGCCAAAATTTAGGGGTGACATTTTGACTGTAAGTGTAAGAAATATATTGATGTGTTAAATACCTAATTAATAAAAAAACCATAACAATTTTATTATTACACTGAATTGAAAACTTCACTATGTTTTAACCATACCTAATATGTAAAAATATTATATAAGTTGTTATTCACTGTTATATAAATTTAAACATTTAACACGACGCGAGTTTCGACTGGTGAAGGTCATTTTCAAGTGGATTACAAATTGATGATTGATTGTTTTCACCTTAACCTTTATAGTGCATAGAATATTTACGTTGTTTATGTTTAAAAACTAAAAATATTTACACTATTATTGACAAATTATCGCAGCATGTTTAGAGGACGTTGCTTCAACTTGGATAAATAATAGATGGAAACAGAATATACTTCTCTGAACAGAATAGCATTGAGCATTAAGCAGGGCCCCGCTCGCTTCAACTTGTGTTGACGAAATACGAATTTGCGTAGACTTGCTGATTACCTCTAATTATAAAAGAGCGGTTTTATTACACCATAGCATTATTCATGCTATTAGGTCAGTAGTGATAATAACAAATATATTTTAGAGCAATGGCAATTTATGCAGGGCGCAGCAATTTATCTTTTTATCCGGGGCGTCGTAAACGCTTAAACGGGCGCTGATTTAGATAAGGAAGTAAATGAACAAATAGTTGCTAGTGTTGAAAACTGGGATGAATCCTCTATAATGTCATATGATTGTGATGGTAACCATAGGCGAGTGTCGTTGCATCTATCAAAGCTCAAACCGTTTAACCTACGAAACATAAGTCGGAGTCTACATTTTCGGTCAGGTTTAATCAGATTTGAAAATTGTTTCGAGGGCCGGAAAATGTGAAGTTGAAGGAAAATCGAAATCAAAGTTTGGAGTCTCTCAAAAATTGATCGATTAATTTTATAGATAATTTTAGTGGTTCATGCTCCTCGAAACTGCATATATCATACGTATCTGGAATCCGCATTTAATTTAGATTGACTTCCGATTCAATTCCGAATTGATTTAGAAAGATTCCGACAATTTAGAGTACTCTGGAAAAAGTTTCCGGCAAAAATCCGAAATGCGATATTTTTATAATCGCTAATTTGGCATAACGTTTCACCAAAACATAAAATAGTATATTTTGTAACTAGGACGGAAAGTTGTCAATTTCACGCGAGAGCACATTCGCTCGAGAGGGCAATTGACAATACCGCCCGAGTTACAAACAATATTTTGTATTATTCATGCGAGGTATTATCTACACATGAGATGTATCTTACAAGTTTGGTATCCAGGGGCCATTAAAAAAATGGAATAAGAAATGAAAAATTTGCTTTTTCAATTGTCTCCGGTGGTGTGGATTCGCCATACGATCTCCCGCAGCACCATAGAGTTTGCACTCATTTTAAAACGTTTTCTTTAATTTTTATTTTGTAATGAAAAAAATGTCTGACACTTTACGTCTCTTTTTTAATATCGAGGTCTTGATTGTTTTTATTTTATTTTTATTTTTTGTTTTTTTTTAATATAACCTAGCGATATTGAATATTTGCGTGCGTTACCCAGGTTATGTGGAAAGACAATGCGAAGTGACGTTTCTCGTAATAAAAAAACGTGCTTCATAAAGTACTTCGCGCGCATGAGTAATAAAAAGATTATTAGTTGCTTTTTCTATACAAAATATCGCGTCCTTTGATGTATTATATGTCAATATCCATGATGTGAAAATTCGAGATTTCCAAGAATTCTACTTATTGTATATCAAAACACTCACAATTTTACACAGATTACGTCAATATAAATCATTATGCAATTTAGTTTATAATGAGTCAGGGAATCTTAAAAAACTAAACCATTTTTTAACATCTAGAAACACCTTGTTATATTTACAGCGATTTCTAGTAGCGGAAAAAGTTAGGTTTTTCTAACGTTTAGTTAGATTTTCTGAAAGTTTAAAAAAACCTTAAAATTTTGAAGTATAATTTATCAATTGTTTATATATCGTTTATAGATCGTTTCAAGCAATAAGACTAGGTAGACTATTTAAAAACGACGTCGAGATTTAGAAAATTCGTCTACAACATGCAATAACTTTGAAACGAAACGCCCGATTGCATTCAGACTTATTATTATTTTCAACTAGATCCATAAGTAATAAGTGTGCAAAGTTTGAATAAAATGTATACGTACAAATTTGAGCAAATAAGTTATGCATATATTTATTTGATTACTCGTGCGTTAAAAGTACTTCTATCTTCGCGCAAGTTTTTTAGTGCGACAAATGCCAGTTTAGGTTGTATTGCCACATAGCTTTTGTAACGCACGCAAATATTCAATATCGCTCGAGCAAATGTGCGCACTCACTTCGTTTGTGCGCCCAATTTTCTTTCGTTAAAAATTAACAACTTACCGCCCTAGTTGCAAAATATACTATTTTATCTCTTGATTTTATCCGGTCCTCAAAACAATTTTCAAATCTTACTTACGGTTTATCGTAGTATTAATCTTACATAAAGTATGTTGCTATAGGGCATGTGCAAAATTTACGAATGCGGTGGACGATATGTTGACAGTTTTGGAGCAAGCCTATAGCTAACCACATAGTTGAGCAAAAATTAATTGTGAAAACAATTAACAATTAAATTGCGAGATTTAATTGCAACTAACAATTAAAATAATTAATTGTAATTGCAATGTATCACAATTAACAATTAATTAATTGTTAATTGTAAAATTTTGCAATTACAATTGATTAATTGTTAATTGATTGATGCACTTTTACAATTAACAATTAATAAATGTCGGTTAGAAGATGTTTATTATACTCCAATGTATCACTTGTCATAATGCGTAACTGAAATAGTTATTTACATTAGAGTGTGGGAAGTTTGATTTTACAACGCGACAGCTCATTAGCTGGAGCGCTGTAAAATCATTTCCGCACGAAATTTGAATAAATATTTTTGGCCGACAATTATTATTTAAGAAACAAATAGACCCTCCGCCCCACACTTCCGGTTCCCACCCACTTTCGGTTTCCACCCCAACTTCTGTTTCCCACCCCACTTCCGGTTCCCACCTCTACTTCCGGTTCCAAAATTTTCACCACTTCCGGTTCCCAACCCCTATTTCCGGTTCCAATTTTTTTTCACACTTCCGGTTCCGGAAGTAGGGTGAGAACCGGAACGGTAAGTGGGAACCGGAAGTGTAAGTATGAACCGGAAGTGGAGGTGGGAACCGGAAGTGGGGTGTTAACCGGATGTGGGAGCGAGGTGGGGGGCCGGAAGTCGAGGTGCCAGGGTCCAGAACAAACATCTTTCCCAACTATTTATTTCTTGCATTATTGCTTTATATATATATATATATATATATAATATATATATATATATATATATATATATATATATATAATATATATATATATATATATAATATATATATATATATATATATATATATATATATATATAATTATACGAATTGATTAAATTAAGATTTGATTTAAATCGAAATGCAATTTTGTATGTAATATATTATTTAATATTTTAAGAAAATTAGGTTTGTGAAATTTTATGAAATATTTCGCGTGCAATTTTTTACGGGCTAAATATATCATGCAAGATAGATAAGTCGCGAGGAAAATTTACGAGTAACTCGAAAATATTCCAAACTAAATTCATCGAAGAAAATTGACTCGATCCGAGCTAAGATATTTCCAGCACAAAATACATCCAATTCCCAAATATATAAGGGGGTGAACTAATTAGTTACTTTCATGCCAGTTAGACGCACACACACAGAGGGACACAAATGAAATAATTAAGTTTGCAGTTGATTTTCGGAAATTGCGAAACGCGTTGAATGTAAATTAGCGCATGAAAACCTATCCAATTTCCTAACACGGTTATCACGGCCAATTTTCCATCCCAAAAACGTGGAATAAAGCACAAAAATATTTTCCACCTCAGAAAAAAAGGATAAATAATCGATGGAAACAAAGGATTATTCCACTAATATTTTCTTTAGGAAAAATTTTTAAACGCAATAGTAAACTTAATTTTAAGTTTAGTGATATTCTGTTCTGGGTTTAGTACGTGGAAACTCCATAATTAATTAACATATTTTAAATTTATATTAGAATCCGTTTGCGCGAAATGAACTGTTGCTAAATGGGCGCAGAGACGTTTCCACCCCGAAAAGTTAAAACATTCGCTCGTCGGCAAATCAGAAATATCGAACCCAATTTACGTGTCGAAAAAATGCAATAAAAGCGAGTTGAGATATGCGGAGGGAGACTTGAAGGAATCGAGTTTGTTTGAAAGCAACAAGTTAAATTAACCGTAACAACCGCATTTCGAGCAGCGAGACATGTACATGTTACGTTTTCGAGGGGCGGAAAAGGAAAAGGTTGGGATTGTATATAACTGACATAAACATGTCCATCGAGACCGAGACCTAACTTACTCCGCACGGAAACCTCTCAATTCCGGAACATCTAGCACAGAATATAAGCGTCGAAGAATAAGATACTACTTGAACTCAGGTCAATAATCTTCTTGAAAATTCAATAAAACTTTAATCTGTTTAGTTTTAATTACATAAACGTCACTTAAAATAAACTCGATAGTTTAATCTGGGCAAAAATAGACTATCTAGTCTTCATACTATAAACATAAATATTAAAACTTGATTAGCTCGATAGTCTTATTAATATATAGCCATTTAGTCTTATCTAGTTTCTTTATCGAGAATCTTTATAGATCTACTTTACAACAGAATCTATATAGACCAAGTTTACAAGAGAATCTATAATTGATCTAGTTTTCAAGAGAATCTATATAGATCTAGTTTACAAAATAATCTATATAGATTTGATCGTTTGTCTTCATACAATAAACATAAATAGTAAAACTTGATTAACTGTATCTTTAAATTATTATGTAGCCATTTAGTCTTACGGCTCGCGTACACCTAATCCGCCATCGGCCGAAGTTTGCTCGGGCGAAAACGGCCGAACTCGGACGATTGAATCAAACACTTGTAAAAGAAAGAGAGTGCGTACACAAACACGACCGTATGATGCCCGAAAACTTGTGTACGCGCTCTCTTTCTTTTACAATTGTTTGATTCAATCGTCCGAGTTCGGCCGTCGTAGCCCGAGCAAACTTCGGCCGATTACGGATTAGGTGTACGCGAGCCGTTATGCTCGTTGCGGTACGTGAATTAGTTTTAGCTGAGTTTCATTTTCCTGCATTTACAAGAGAATCTATATAGACCTTGTATATAACAAAATTTATATACATCTAGTATACAAGATAATCTATAAAGACCTAGTTTGCAAGAGAATTTATATAGATCTAGTTTACAAAAGAATCTATATCTATATATATATATATATATACATATATATATATATATATATATATATATATATATATTTAGTTTACAATTGGAACTAGGCTAGGATAGAATACTAGGCTGTATCTATATAGACACAGTCTAGTATTGTAGCTTAATAAATCTAGTATACAATATAATCTGCATGTAGATTTGATCTGCATTTATGATCTTAATACCGTTAGGTATTAAGGTAATCAGCTAATCTAGTTCTACAATCTTTAATCTAATCTAGTTCTAGAAACTCATATGAAATCTAGTTCTACATAGTCAAATCGAATCTAGTTCTACACACTCATATCTAACCTAATTCTACATAGTCAAATCGAATCTAGTTCTATACACTTATATCTAATCTAGTTCTTCATAGTCAAATCTAATCTAGTTCTACATACTCATATCTAATCTAGTTTCATCTATTTTTGACTTATTGTGGTTTAAGTAAACTGGTTGTATCTATTTCTGAATATTTCTAGAATATTCCTATGTCGTTTTTGCCTAATTTGGCCGATCCAAATTCGGTCTAACAAAACGAGATAAGAAAATAGTCCGATCTAGTCCGGTCAATTGTGGCTTTATTCTGCATGAATCCTAGATATATTTGATGTACAAATTGTCTGTTTCTCTGCTTCCTTAATCGCTAGATACAAAATGACACATTCGAGATAACCATTTCGAGCTAGTCTATCTACAAGAAAGAATTTAGATAACTATTCAAGATACATCAGGTTGTATAGATTACTAGATATCATACTATATCGTCTTGTGTGAAGTCCTAATCTAATCTAGTCTGATCTAGTTCTACCTGCCTCTGTCCAGACTTCTATAGTAATATCTAGTCTAATCTACTTGTAAGATAAACAAAGTTAGAAACTATAAAAATGAACAAAATCTAGATAAATGAACAATAGATACGCACAAACATCATTTATACTATCTATGTAGATAAATAATATAATATCTAATTAGATAAACCAATATATAATCTATATAGATAAAGTCTATATAAATAAATGAAAGTATTATCTATATGAAAAACATCAATGTACCTATATAGGAAATGAATAGGCTATCTATATATATGAATAGTATAGTATCTATGTAGATAATGAATATAGGATCTATATAGATAATTATAGTGTTATCTATATAGATGAATAATATAGGATCTATATAGATAATGAATATACGATCTATATAGATAATTATAGTGTTATCTATATAGATGAATAATATAGTATCTATGTAGATAAAAATAAAAGATCTATATAATTAATTATAGTGCTGTCTATATAGATTAATAATATAGTATCTATATAGATAATGAATATAGGATTTATATAGATAATTATAGAGTTATCTATATAGATGAATAATATAGGTTCTATATAGATGAATAATATAGTATCTACATAGATAATTATAGTGTTATCTATATGGATGAATAATATAGTATATATGTAGATAATGAATATAGGATCTATATAGATAATTATAGTGTTATCTATAAAGATTATATTGTTTTTTATGAAATGAAAGATGAGTAATATAAATAAGCAAACTACATAGCACATATGTTGTATGGGAAATAAATTGTAGATAAGAGAGTTTGAAGAAAGCGCATGCTTTGTTGCCAAGTTGAGCTGTTTAAAGAAACTTTCGATTTAAACGAATTCAAGGGTGAAAATAATTTTTTTTTCTAGGAAATCTATCGATAAAAATGCGAAATTTCAAGCAAAAATTGCGGAAATTTTAAGCAGAAATTACTAAATTTTCACCAAAAAATTACAAACTTTTTTTTTGTAATTATAATTATGAGCAAAAATTTTGGAAATAATTTAACATAGTTGACGGCCACAGTACGAGTTATCTCGTAGTCGACCATGGGTTAGTTAGATCTTAGTCGACTATGGGTTAGTTATATCGTAGTCGGCAATGGGTTAGTTATATCGTAGTCGGACAACTACAACTGTATACACTTGATATGCAGCTATAGATCCAGATCACTCTACGAGCCATCCAGATGGCTTGTAGTCGGCCATGGGTTAGTTAGATCGTAGTCGACCATGGGTTAGTTATATCGTAGTCGGCAATGGGTTAGTTATATCGTAGTCGGACAACTACAACTGTATACACTTGATATGCAGCTATAGATCCAGATCACTCTACGAGCCATCCAGATGGCTTGTAGTCGGCCATGGGTTAGTTAGATCGTAGTCGACCATGGGTTAGTTATATCGTAGTCGGCAATGGGTTAGTTATATCGTAGTCGGACAACTACAACTGTATACACTTGATATGCAGCTATAGATCCAGATCACGACTGAAACTACATAGAGTTAGAATGTGTTTAACGTTTAATTGATGCGTTCTTGAATTAAACGTGTTTAGATTTAATTAAATCACATTTTAAAATCAAAAGTGTTATCATATTTTAAAATCAAAACTCAGGAGTTTACAAAACAAAATTTTCAAGAAAGAAAGGAATTTTTCGTGTTAATAATTGCTGATTAACAAACAAATTATTGGTTTCAATACTTTCTTACTAGAGCTGTAATAAAGAAAAAGCCTCGAGATGTTTTAAGAAGTCAATTCAAACTAATTCGTTTCAAACAGATTAGACTGACAATAGTAATAAACGCGTTGATCAACAAATTTGCTTATAAATCATCAATCATTTGCGAAACGAGACGTCGATTCGAGAGTTTATGAGTTTTACGGCGGGTGGCGCCTTTCGGCATCCCAAAGGTAACATTCCCCAAATAAACTGTGAACAGGCTCGTGGGGGCCCAGCCCGGAGCAAATGGATGGATCGAGTTTAAAATTACCTCGCCGGTGCACGTTCATACATCAGTGTCACGCCGCGAATAACAAAAAAAATAACTCTGATTTCCAACTTGGACCCTGACAAACGAAACAAAAATTCGGTTCAAAATGCCGAAAATTTTATTACGATTAATGGTGTTACCAACATCTAAAAATTGATGCATTACAAAAACATGATATTAAAGCAAACTTTTGATTGATACAGATAGTAAAGTCTGGAATACTTAGTGTTAATATGTTAGGATGGAGGAAGTTTTGTATAAATTTCTTTGGTAAAAATGTTGAATATATCTTTGTCAGGGGTTTTCGACGAGTTTTGGAGAACTTTGTTGTGGCTTATTGAGTCTCCGGGTGAGATATAAGTCTGCAAACTTTTTTAAGAACCGCAAAACTACTTGCATTGAAGTATTGAAATAGACGTAATATATGTATTAAACTAGACAGAGAAATATTGGAACAAATTGATAAATAAACTTACAGTTAATATAGACAGAATAACAGATCGAATCAAATAGTGGAGCATTATAATAAATATACTTGAATAATATTAATGTAATAAATCTACTTGAATAATATTAATGTAATTTATCTTCTGAAAATATTTTTAATTTGTTTTTTCTTTTCTCTCATCAACCAATGGGGCTCCATAGGTCTAAGAGTCTATGTGTCATGTTTTTCAAGGGGATCTCTTTAGCTGTAATGCTAAGTTTGTGCCTTCAGTGCAATTTCTTCGCAATGGAAGTTTATTTGGGAGGCAGTTTCAACCTCCTCAAGCGTAGTATGCATAATGGTTCATCTTCCCAGATACCCATTTAGTAAAGATGTTCTGATAGACGGTAGTGAATAGGTCTGCCACAATTGTAATGTGATTTCAGCAGTTAAAGCGCCCAATACATTTTCTAGCATTCATTTGCTGTTTCTGATAATTTATTTGTTCCACTGTAGCCAGTGCTTATTTGCTACCCATTTACAGATTTTGTTTCGGCCCATGGTTTTAGTAATGTCCTGGTTGATAATGACCATGGTTTAGTAAAGCCCCATTTTTTTAATTTTGGGCACGTAGACGTAGGTAACCTCACGGTTAACTTAGCAAGAGGACCCTATGAAATATCACAAGCATCTTTGGACCGCTTTTCGCATAACTTTCAAGATGTTGCTGCATTGTGTCGCCCTTACATCCCTCTTCCTCTTTCAGTGCTTAGGGGTTCAGGTACTTACATTTTACACCCCTTCGGCTTCTTTCCCATTCCGCTCGTCTAGCAATTTTATTGTCACGATGTCTTGGATCATCCTTGATGTATCTGCCCATAAGTCCTCCGACGAGATCATTTGTTCAATCATTGTTGATGGGTTTAGTGTTTGTTCGGTCTCATTATTCCATTTATCGTGTTTTCTTGTTGCCCAACGCTCCACATCAGGGATTAGGATTGTTACGAGGCAAATTCCGTAAATAACAAATGCCTGAATATTCCTATATCGCAGGAATAATTAGACGCACTATTTGGGTCTAATTACAATTATTATATCTCCGGTACTTACCTCATAGTAGGTATATAAGTCAACCTTGGATAATACAAATACTCGGAATCTAATATGTGAATGTTCCTTCATGATTCTTGCTAATGAGAGTCCTCTGGAATGCCCAAGTGTGTTGTGATCCAGGCGGCGAACAGATCTGACGCGAGCTGGTCCTAAGTTCTAAGGCGCTAATCGATGTAGAATTGCTACTACAAGTAATTCGATAGACGCAGATAGGTCGTAGATAGGATTTGGGGCTACGTTAATTAAATAGACATATAATATCGAAACATAGTCTTTTATTATAGGCATATGTATGTTTAACGCTTAGAATACTTCTAATCACTGCCCTCCGGTACCCAGATCTCCCTTACTGGCACCGGCGCGTATCCCCACCACCATGACAGAAATTTGGTAGTGACGGATACAATGTACGTTCCGCATTTACTACTAGACGCTCTGCTAATAAATAGGGCGCCTCGTAACAGGATTCTGGTCCAGTATTCCTTAGCGGAGAGACTCTACTGGTTTTGCCAGGCCTGGTACATTCGGGCATTCGCTAGTGCCTTTTTGTAGGCCTGTGTTTCCGTTCCATGGACCATTCCATTTAACCATCGCCGTTTGATCTGGCATTGTAGACTTCTACGCTCTCTTCTACCATAAGTTCTATGGGTGGTATGTCGGATAACACTAGGGCGGCATCCAGTGAGACAGTCCGGTAAGCACTGAATACTCTTAGCGCCACTTTGCTTTTACCAGTTACCAAGTTTTGTCTAATCATCTGTTTTCTCTCAAAGCTTTTGCCCAAATCGGGGCTGCGTAGAGCATTGTGGAGTGAACCACCGAGCAAAGAAGTTTTCTCTTACTACTGAGAGGTCCTCCAACGTTGGGCATTAGTTTATCTGACGCTGCTGCAGTTTTCAGTGCTTTGGCTGCCTTTGGCTGCCAGTGCATAGTCTGAATAGTGGTTCATATTTTCAGATCCCCAATTTGTGCTGATGTTCTCGTAGAGAGCAGTGTCATGGAAGTAAGCTTGCCACAATTGTAATCTGCTTCCTTGACATTTGCAGGATTGCCTCCGAAAAATTTTCTAGCATTTCTTTGTTGTGTTCCTGATTATTTATTTTATCCCACGGTAGCTGGTGTTTAGTAGCTACCCATTCACAGATTTTACTTCAGGTCCTGGTGATGTTTGCTTTGTTAGCGCCATCCTCTCCTCACTTGTCTACGATTTCGTTTCCTACCAATCCCTTGTGGTTCGATACCCAAGCAAGTTTCCAGCAGTTCCATCTGGTTTTAGATTTAATTTCAAGGCACGCTAAAGCGTTAATAGCAGCCGAAGTGTCCATGCAAATGCGGATGTTTTTAGTTTTGTAGCCCATCTTTAGATTTTCACTGGCACAGATCGCAATGGCGTGTATTTCCGCTTGGAATCTTCTGACATGAGTAGGGAAAGATGATATAAGGAATACGACAGGCGAACTCAACAAATGGTGGTTTCGAGAAAAACGCATTTTAAATTTTTTTTATCCATTGCGGATAAAGGCGAACTAATCATAGACTGATGTCGATTTTGATGAACTTATGACGAACTCAACATGAAACCTATACCTGCGGATTCTCGAGAGGGTTCTGATCCCAACCGTGAAAAAACAATGACGCAATGTTGAGTTCGCCCTTCGTATTCGCAACGCCTCATATGTTGGACCATCCTCACTCGTCACACCCACCCCCACAACTTAACAGGGTGTGAGGTCTATGTAACCCCACGCTAAACAGGATGTGAGGTTTATGTAACCCCATGCTAAAGAGACCTCACATCCTGTTTAGCGTGGGGTTACATAGACCTCACACCCTGTTTAGCTGTGGGGGTGGGAATGACGAGTGAGGAGGATCCAGAACATATCGTCTTCCCTACTGACATGTGATCCCAGGGGCACAGATGAACTATAATTTTGTAATCCATCTTTAGATTTTCACGGGCACAGATCGCGATGGCATTGAGGGAGACAGGATGCCAAAAAGGCTATCATTCGATCTACCATTCAAACCATAACTACTTTGTACAAAAGACAAGAAACCAAACACATGTCAAGATGGACTGGACTGGTATACAGACGGCCCAAAAAAGGACAGTGGGACTGGCGCAGGAATGTACGGACCATCCCGGGGATATGGTTTATCATTCGTTATATATCATTATATAAGACAATTCGGCTTCAGAGAGGGTAGATCCAAAATCAGTGCGATAAATGCTGTATTAAAACTCGCCGAGGAGACTAGACAACGCACCAAAAGGAATAGAAATATATGCGCATTAATCACCTTCGATGTGCGGAATGCGTTTAATAGTGCAAGCTGGAAGATTATAGTGCGTGAAATGACGATGATAACGAATGAGATGACGGTGAAATGACGATGATAAAAAAAACTGTATCTCTTATCTACTAACCATGCTGAGGAGCTACCTCGGCCACAGAAGCCTATTATTAGAAGCAGATGGAAGTACAAAGAATGGAAACAAGAAACCTAACCGAGGAACAATCTCTTGATAGGAGAATATGGAAACTGGGGACGGAGAAGCGGCGACAGCCGTAGAAATCCGAATTTCTAAATACAGATTTGAAGATATCGTAGTGGTAATCTCCTACTTTCAATTCTATTATTAATTTGGTTCAAACCATGACATCTCATTTTAAACTTTGTTATTTCTTCTGTAAATTAATTTGCTAACCACAATCCATGGTGGCCTTGCGATACGAATTCCAAACCGGAATCTATTGTTTGTTTATTGATTTACGTTATCTGTCAGTTTGCCATTAGATAAGAGTTCCCGTTGGATGAGGAGCCGACGAGATCTTCCTAACTTGGACTCTAAGGTAGTAATTACACAAATTCTAACTTTATTTGCTTTACTCTTTCATAACATCTGTTGGCCTTCAGCCCCTGATACAAATCGGTCTTGACCGTTCCCGTTACTTGCTTTGACGCAGCGAACGGCTCACACCACGCTTCTTCAGCGGGGTGTGGCAAAGAGTAACAGAAGATTTCCGTGTAATTGTAGCTACTGACAGATTTGAAGATATCGTAGTGGTAATCTCCTACTTTCAATTCTATTATTAATTTGGTTCAAACCATGACATCTCATTTTAAACTTTATTTGAAACAATTTTCAAATTTCGCTCGAAACAAGGTTTCGACTTTGTTCAAGATTGATTATTACTAGATTTGCAGACTAGATCACATACAGTTTCTTATAGGAAATCCATTTATTTTTCGAATCTTTAAGACTGTTTATTCAAGACTCTATTTACTTAATATAATATTATCATAATTAAACATATACAATTAACAATAACTATCTTAATTTATTGAACCGATACTTAATTGTCGATTCGTCATCCAATTATTTGTCATTATCCAACTGCAAGGGGAAGAAATATTAGGCCTTTATTAATTTCCAATATTTATGATATCATTCTCAAAACTAGATTAGTTTTGAGAATGATATCATAAATATTGGAAATTGTTTAAACTTTGTTAAATATCGTTTAAACTTTTTGAAAACTAATCAAGCCTTATTTAAAAAAAATCAACGAAATTTAGCTTCTTTACAATTAACCAACTAAACTATTAATATTAAGTAGACGAGGAAATAGAGCGTGAACTATTTTGTAGCGCAAATGAGAAAATTACGAAGCAAAAAAAAAACCGAAATTATGACCAAAGATAAGTTAATAATCACCAATTAACTCATTACTGAAAAACTTTTAACTGAATTACACCGTAATTTCCACGAGACCGAAAACGGTTTCAGATTAAAAAATTTAATCCACTCACACCGATTAATCCCGAAACTTCCACCGCATTTTACCACAAGCTAATTAGAAACGAACTTATTGGTTTCACATTTACAAGATTTACAAGAAATTGATGGAGTTTATTAAGGCTTTCAGTGGGCTCGTAAAGCTGTCACTTCATAAGCGATTGGTTTTTATTAGCTTATATTTCCGGGGCGCACCGGGTGGGCAGAAAGCAAACATCACAGACGTTCGTTCGTATTAAATTCCAAAGAAGTAATTTATCACGAGAAGTAATAATTGCTAAAAATGAGATCTTTGAAGAGAAAATTAAATATTAATAATAGTGGAGAGAGGAAAACGGATTTTTTATTATTATTACTTGTGATGAAGTGGTTATGGAGGGTGTGCTATAAATTTGATTTATAGTTGGGATATCTAGTAGTTGGAATCGAGTTATAGCTGCTCAATAAAATATAAATGCTAATTGATTTACTGAAGATCTTAATTGTCTGTTTAATAATGATTAATGGGGTGTAACGCGGTTTAAATAAACCTTCCGGTAATTGATTAGAGAATCTTTTGTGTTTACTCCTCTTAGTTTGAAAACAAACAAAATAAGATTTTATGCAAAACTAGAACATGTTTTCGTAAATTGAAAGAATTTAATTATTATCCACTAGTAGTTACAACGCGAGATTAAGCAAGATAATAAACGTTTTGACTAATTGATTTTATCGATTGGTTAAAGAGCGAACTTGTTTAATTTCTTAAATCGCAAACGAACGTAGTTTCACAGGAAATTAGTTTAAAGAAAAATTTAGTGTCTCTTATGAAATCTTGATAATTTTCTCTTGTGAAGACTTTGGAAAAGAATAAAAAAATATGGAAATAAATTCAAGAAATTGTTACCTGCTAATGCCTTAATTAAGAAAGGCAGAAGGATAAACAACATTTATTATTGTTCTATCTAGTAGTTAGGATCAACTAATTGCAAATATACAAACTTAATTACACATTCATATATAAGTACTAATTGCTCGTTAAGATCTTCCTTGTTTACTACGTTTTCCTTTAGCGCTCTAGAGTCTTATTTTACCCACAGATATTTCCTGAATTCTCAATTTCAAATCCAAAAGAAATAAATTATCTAATTTTTTCAACTAAATGAAAACTTTCGTAGTTTTTTGTTATAAAATCAAAGTACCAAGTACAAATAACCAAGTACAAAAAGCCGGGCTCGTAGACTACATCATCATCAACAATCACCTTATTAAAGTCCACTGCTGGACTGCCTCCCTCAATAGTTTCCACTGTCCTCGGTCTTGTGCTGTCTGCAACCAGTTGGTACTGATGCGTTTTAAGCCGCTCCATCTGGTGGGGGGACGCCCTCTATTTCTGAAGGCTTCCGATCTAGGCCTCCATTCAAGGATTCGTCTGTACATAACTCGAGTTGTAAGGCGATTACGTACTCGCGGAATTACACACTCGTGCGTAACTGTTCCGCCCGTGCGTAATACGCTTCTTACAATTCTCGTTACGTAATATACTATTACATGATTGTATCTATAATTACTATGTCTTCAACAATATCTTAATCGGATTCAAATTATAATTCTTTAGTCACAAATCAACGGTAATAATCCACATAGAAATAAAATTCAATACAAATTACGAGGAATAAATGAAATAAAAAGATGTGAGTAAATGTCGTTTTTATGAACGAAAGTTTGAATTCGATTTGGAGAATAAATAAACTGTTTTACTGCAGTTTTTATGTTTAAGGTGTAGTCGATATCAATCGGGTTAGCATGGTAGACTGGTTTAAACAAAAGGTAGCCCAGAAAAAAATCCCGAAAAAAAAATGATGGGAAATAGATGCTATCGGGAAAGGTCTTTTGATAGGACCGTCCTATCTGATCCTTTTAAATGCGAATTGAGAAAGGCGGCCCGAAGTGTTTTACACAAATTGTAAAACAACACTACATTAATAGTTGAAGTCCCCAGCGAGTGCACGCCGTTAAAAATAACGAGTCAACAACGACATAAAATGCAATCGACTAACGAGACAATAATTATGTCTCGGCTCCTTCGCGCAATTCCAAACTAAATTCAATAACTTCCACCTCAAGTATTAAATAACTTTGCTGTTTACTCGCACCATTAATTAGAAACTCCGATCTTAATTACGTTTTTAACAACTTATAAAATATATAACTAAAACATTTATTTTTTGTTTTAATTAAACTCTGGCGGATTCGGGATTTCGGGTGCGGATGGAATTGCGGGGAAGTTTGGGCAACAATTTTTATGGGGGTGTCTCCAATGACCAATGCGGAAATGGCAGGAATTGCGATAAAATTTATCGCTTTATTGTATAAAACGCGGTTCGGTAAAGTAATAAGATTCTCAAACATTATGGCCCAACATAGAATTTCAAACAAACATTTCCACAAATAAAATCAACCAAAGACGGAAAAGCTCTTTCTACGTGAAATGCTTACTAATTCTTCTTTACGTTTTTTTACAATAATCAAAAGTAAACCAAATACTGCAATAGACTGTCACGTGAATTTTTTGGTAATCAAACTTAAATGAAATTTAAATCAGGTTTTTATATTAAAATTTTAATTCATTTCGTAAACATTGAATATTCAGATTTAAAAATGTTGGAGTTATAAAAGGGATTTTTTTAAATCGCGTAGCTTTAACCGGCTGTAAAACAATTATTATCCCTGTTTTAATGGCTCCTCGCTGAAATAGATTAAAGTTGACCGTGGGGAAAAAATCGCAACCCTTTGATTGTTGTTTTAATTACGTAGCCCGTTAAGTTAATCGCGGTGCGGACGCCTTAAGACTCGTCCTAATTCGTATAAAGACTCGTCCTAAGACTTTCTCATTTTATGGGTTTCTTTTAAGAATTTCCTGAACGGCGTGTTTTTTTTTTATTTAAATTAAATTTAATTGGATAATTTAAGGCGCGACGTTGCAGCAAACTTCATTGCGAGGGAAATTTCTAATTTCATGTATTATTTCGCCTTACAAGTTTTACAATTTTATGCTGGGGAAAAGATGCTCTTGGTAGAAGTTTTAAAGCTTGAATATATTTAAGGGTAAATAATTCCTCTCACTGAACTAGTTAGTTTCGCTGGGAAAAAGGAGAATTTATATATTTTTTTGCTTGCTCTTCTGCGTTTTCTCGATGTCCATTTCTTGCTGCGGGATCAAATGTCAACGTTGAATTAGATTTTTTGTTCTGACAAGGGTTTCTTTGTTTCGTTTAGAATGATGTAGCAGCAACAAAACTTTCATAATATACTTTTATATTGCTTCAAAATAAAATTAATTTCAATCCTTCAAAACAATTTTTCTTTTTGTTCGATAACAAATCACAATGCAACGATGCAATCAACTCAAAAGTTATTTGAAAATGTGTCCAAGAAAAAATTCGGTACTTACGTATTAACGCCACCACCGCTATATATTAGATCGAGAGTTCGCGCTGCCGCGCGTTTGTCATGTTTTATCTGTCCGCTTCGCGGCGGGCAACCTAATCTAAGTATTTTGAGTTTTAAAAATGTTTTAATTTTAAATAAAATTAAATTTTATGATTTATCCTTTGTTTTTTGGTAGTCCTAAAAAGACTCATTAGTTTTATAGAGCTCCGGAAAGGTTGAACATATTTATATATTCAGGACGTGTTCCAAACTTTATTTCAGTTAGGAAAAAGTGCCGCGTTTAATTATAAATATTTTGTACATAAGTTTAAAATTAAATGATGTGTGATAGGATTAGTCGTAATTATTTATTGATTTTCTTTGTGAATCGTATAACAAATTTTGTGATTGATGCGTGTTTTTCAATTCGGGACAATGTCTGAGGCTCGTCGGATATTTCGCAATTCCAACGGCAACATTTCATTTATTTTATTGACGTATGTATTGCACGTAGCGTAAACCGTGTATAGTTGAAACACAGCACGGAAGGGAATCTAAATTATAAGCTATCGGCCGTACGTTTCGTTTTAAAATTATTGCACGGCAAAAGCTCCACTTATTTAAAGTTGCGCTGCGCGGGTCGGTATTAATCATCCCTTCGACGTTTCCACAACGCCGAAGAGGAAATCAACAGAGAATGATTTACCTTCAATTATTACGTATAGTTTTTTTAGTGGAATGTATTTTATATCGTCCGAATTCAATCAGTTAAGAAGGCATTTATAAATGTATCCCAGAAAGCAATTCTCTGCAGCTGAAAAAAAATATCTGTCTTGTTTCTGTTATTTCTGCTTGGTTTATTTATGGTCAACTTTCTTTGGTGGTTTTTTCCTCAACGTATTGGGTTTTATCACACGTGCCAGAACTTAATTTACTAGTTTTACAAGAAATTATTTGTGGATGAAGAAAAAAAAAAAGACCTTCACTAACAATGAATTGATAAATTCACTATGTTTTAAGGGGCTATACCACTGTGACACTTAAAAAAATATTTTTAGTCTTATTTCGGTCGTATTTTTGGTCTTATTTAAGAGTTCATACTTTCAAGAATATCCTGTGAAAATGTCAAGGCCGTATCTCTAATACTCCCCGAATGGCAGCCTTCTAAAGCGCAACCGCTCGCAGGAATAAAATTCTGCATCTGCTTGGAGGCGATAAATTTTTGGATTTGGAGGCAATAAATTTTTGGAAAACTTATTTTGTTATATTTTTCACTAAGTAGATCTTTCTTTTCCGAATTATTTTTTCTGAATTCGTATGAATTTTTTCGGATTTTTTCTTATATTTTTGAAAAATATTTTTTCAATAATTTTTCGAAATTGGAAAAAAGGCAAAAAGATAATAAAAATCTGGGAAAATTTAGGCGGATTCTGAAAAATCAATTCACTTATTTGAAACAAAAAAAATAGGTTTTCCAAAAATTTATTAAAAAACATTTTAAAAAAAATAAATTTGTTAATAACTTTTCGACATTATTATTATGTAAAAGCAATATTTCCGACATCTTTAATATATATGAGATCTTTTTCAGAATTTTTGTCGTATTCGGAAGTAGGGTAAACCACCCAATCGTTGACACTCCTCCAATTATTGGCAGTTTAGAGTTTGGGTCGAGAAAACAAGGAAAGCATAGATTATTCAAGTTTGTTATGCATTAAAGAGTAAAATAGTTTTATTTTTCTGTTAAAAATTGATAACAATGTTCCAATAACCTATATGGCGCTTTAGAAACACCAACTAACATTTTGTGCTGGTGATATGGTGTAGTTATTTAGGTTTTTTCTTAATGTGAGCGCTTCATTAATCATAGTACATCGTAACAATTCGCTAATTGATAGTTCCGAAATAATTTGATATACTTAATTATACCTATAGGCAGTGGATTCTAAGATTATTTCTTGAATATCTTTATCACATTCTATTAATTACATGTGCCAACATATGGAACAATAATTTCATCAAAATCCCTTTATTGGCATTAGTGCCAATAATAGGAATTTTTCGAATATTATCAACCAGCGAGTTTATGATGTATTTGTAAAGGTTTTAAATAAATGATTGTTTCTCCATAGAATTTTTTTTTCTTCAATAGCAATTTTCAAATGTTGGCCCACAGTGCCAATAGCACAAGCTAATTATTGGCAGTAGTACCCATACTAGAATATTGAGTGCTAATAACGGGTTTTTTATTCATTTAGAATACGTCGTAAACAATGAAGAAAGGAAATGAAAAAGAAACCGATAAAAAGAAGTCAACAGGAAGAATAGAAAAAAGTAACCGAAAACAATATAGTGAGGAAAGTGTAAAAAAGGCCTTAGAAGCGATTAAAAATGGCATGGCCAAAAAGCAAGCGGCGAAACAATATCTGGTTCCTCGAGCTACGTTACAATTTTAGATTAAGAAACCAGATCATAAACCTCAGCCTGGCCCAAGTCTAGTACTTAACGCAGACGAATAGAATAAATTAAATAATTGGTTAAATGTTAGATATGCAAAGGGTTTTCCTAAACGGAAAGAAGATCTTTTGAATAGCGTATCAGAATTTATTGAAAAAACTCAGCTTACTTATGCCGCCAGTGAGCTTTGTTCCTCATTGGATATTGTGCTCATAGCACTTTATCTCAATTGCACTCAATTACTTCAGCCTGCAGATGTCTCAGCTTTTAGACCTCTCAAAGGTGGTTGCCAAAAGACCGTCATAGAGTGGCGGCGTGACAATCCATCTTGAGCTCTTACAAAAGTTGATTTTGTGCCACTGTTGCAAAAAACTATTGATAAATACGTAAAACCAGATACAATTATTAATTGTCTCCGGGCTATTTCCACCGGGCTTTTTCCACCGGTCTTTTTCCATAAGAATCAACATCTATAGACTATTAGAAATACTTTGGGAAGAATATGAAGAATAAGTTCGAAAGTGAAGCAATACCGGAAACTTCGAGAATGATGAAAGAAAAGGATTTTCTTATTCAGACTGATTAATATTTTGTTGGTAGGTAAGTACTAAAGTTATAAGATCTCAAGGACAGACATATAAGTACTGATAAAGTGAGATTGCTAAACCGAGCAGAATAAGAGAAATTGTTTATATTATAAAAGTTGATTTTAAAATAATTTTATTAAAACTTTAAATACTTTAATACCTAAATAAAAGCAGATATTTACCTACTAAAACACTGTTTTAATTATACTCTAGGTATAGATAGATATTTCTTTTATTATTAATGATTGGTAGGTACCTAACTCCTACTATACCTACATGCCAATAATTAGACTAATAGATGCCAATATTGAGAATGTCTATGCCAATAATAGGATTTTCTGTAGTCTTTTGGATTGAAGTATAAAATGTTTATTCAATACTATTCAATCACATCAAAACGGTTATAAAAACAAAGATTAAAGTATTTTCTTCGATACTGGCACATATTTTGTCTACTAGCTCTTGTAAATGAAATTTTATGGTAATTTAATTTCAGACTGATACGAAGCTCACTCTTAAAGTGCCAATAATTGGGTGGTTTACCCTATATGAGGTTGAGAAAATGTAGGCCGAACTTCCTTAACTTTAAAAGCGTTTTTCTCGAAATGGCATTTTTCAAATTTGCCCCTTTTGTAACTAAAAGAGAAATTGTCCGATTAACTTGAAACTTGATCTAAGTACTCTTGAATATATCTACTGTACCGTCAACTAGGATATTTTGGATTGGATGAAAATTGACGATTTGGCATTTGGCAAAAAACGACCATTTTTTAGGCAAAAAACTGACTTTTTTCATAACTACGCCATTTTGTCAGATTTTGATATTTTCGGATAATCCTAGTTCATGGTACATAAGATACCTAGTTTAACGAAAATTTTTTTTTTCGGGTTCAGCTACTCAATCGGCTTCAAGAGGGCAGTGGAGGAACTTTTTTTGGCACTTCCTAATGCAGCGCATAAGTCGCTTGAATGTTAATATTTTTCTTTGAAAAAATTGTGTAATAAAGGCCAAATATAGCCAAATATGTTCTCAATTTCCTAAAACATTTAATTGAGTACTTTTCTTCCAAAAAAATCGCGAAAATCACTCAAATTTTCAGCGGTCACAGTGATATAGCCCCTTAACCACAAATATACTATGTAAAAATATTATATAACATGTTATTCATTGTTATATAAATTTATACACTTAACACTAGTGACAAGTGTATACATTATTGTAATCGTTTCTACATAATTTTGTCTATCTATTATTTTAGTTGCTTCTACATAGTCTTGAACGCTCCTAGAAACTTTATTTAGCCAAACTAATTTAGTCATTCTAGACTACATAGATCTACTTGCTCTGTTCCAAATAGTCTAGTCTGTCTAGTATAATAATCTGTGTACAAAATTTGTAACGAAAATTGACATTTTTGAATGATTATTTATATCTTGTTGAGTTGAGATTTATATCTTGTTGATTTTAATAATATTAAATAGTAGCATTTGTATCTTTTCTTCGAAGATTATAATTTCTAGGAAATTATTGTATACATATCGTCAACTAAGTTAACATCATTTGTATAACTAATCTTTCTTTAACAAACTTTCTTAAAAGCAAGTGCTTCACTAGCAAACACCACGACTGACATTAAATTAAAAAAAGATTTCTTAATGTAATTCAATGTTAGTCGTGGTCTTTGCCAGTGAAGTAGTTGTTTTTAAGAAAGTTTGTTATTTAAAGATTATTTATACAAATGATGTTAACTTTGTTGACGATATGTATACAATAATTTCGTAGAAATTATAATCCTTGAAGAAAAGATACAAACGCAAATGTTGAATATTATCAAAATCTTCAAACTTTCTCCAGATTGTGTTTTCTCCAGGAAAGGGCAAAAGTGTTAATTAAACGCTTTTGAGGTAGAATTTTGGCAAGTGATAGTAGTACGAACTGCAGGAAATCAATTCGCAATATAATTTTCCTGTTTGATTTTACATAGAGCATTAAAAACATTGATTAAAAACGTTATTACATGAGTTCAACGAATATAATATTATCTGAATATATTTACGGATCCCTAAAATTTCGCCACGGAACCCTGCGGGTCCGAGGACCCCTAGTTACGGACGGCTGTTCTAGAGTGCATAGATCTACCTACTCTCTTCCAACTAGTCTAGTCTGTCTAGTAATATAATCGCTTCTACATAGTCTTGTCTGTCAATTATTGTAATCGTTTCTACATAGTCTTCTTTGTATATTATTGTAATCGCTTTTACATAATCTTGTCCGTCTATTATTGTAATATTTTCTACATCTTACATCTTTACTGTCTATAGAATCTAGTATGTCTATTACATTTTGTCTGTTCAGGCAAACTAGTCTAGTTAATCTAGGCTGCATAATCCGTTCCAAATTGTTTAATCTGTCTAGAATTATAATCGTTTCTGCATAATCTTGTCAATCTATTATTGTAATAGTTTCTACATAGTCTAGTCTGTCTATAATTGTAATCGTTTCTACAATGTCTCGTCTGTTTATTATTGTACTAAGACTATGTTGTGACATATATCTGCTTGAAATTATTTCTATTCTGTTTTTATACAGTTAGATACTAATAATTATTATTATTTTATTTGACAAATTCAATACGTTTAATCTTTTTAGTAACACGTGCCACAACCGCTGTACTTCAACCACACGTTAAGGTTTACACACCATTTCTTTTAAATAAAAAAACGTATGCGGTCATGGTACCCCCGTCAGGAAAAAAGTTCCTCGCGCATTCAACATAATCGAACAACTTATCTTTTTGAATTATTATTAAAATAATGAAAGTGCACACAAATATTTTGAATGTATGTTCTGGAAAATATGAATAAACAATATAAATCTCCATATTCAATCCCACTACAAAGTATTTATCTTGGACAAGTTGGATTTTGACATGCATTTAAGTGAATGGTGAATTAAATGGTGAAACAAAAGGTGAATTATAAAGTTGCTGTCGAAGAAACGTTGCTGATATTTGACGTTGTAAAATTCTTATAAGAGTTTCCAGCAATATTTGTGACATGATGCAGTAAGACATTTGGCATTGAACATTCATCATTTTCCTCGTATAGGGCTCGGAATGATTGAGAACTTGGACTAATTACTTGCTGAGCTTCAGAATTACCTGATGATTGAATTTAATTATTCAGAAAGTGACTAACTATTACTAACCTCCGTTCCACAATAAGTGAGCTATTTAACCTTTTTAGAAATTACAAAATAACTGAGCTATTAACAAAATTTAAGAACTTCAACAATGGAAACATTTTTAATTAATAATTCTGATGCAACACATTAATAAAGTACAATTATTACAATTTTCTAGTAGTTAAAAGTGAATTCTGCAATTCTTTGGCAGTATTAATGATATCGATGTTGCAATTGATATTAAGCGGAAACTGCACTTCACTACGAAGTTTTTCTTTAGAGATATGTTTTAAATTAGGTTTTGGCATTTTCTCGCTAACCCCAACTGTTTCAAGAATTTTTAAACAAAAACTGTGATTGTAGCTGGTCTCAAAAATCAAATAAAACTGTTTATCACTAGTACTACTATTAGCAAACCTCAACTTAATAACAAAAACATCCTATGTTCGTAGCGTAGTACGAAATACTATATGTTTATCGTTAAAATTTAAAAAAATGTTATTACAGTACAGTAAATTTCAATAAAAATTGAAATAGCTCTCTTATTATAGTACTTTTTAAGTGTAGTACTTTTTAAGTTTCTTCATTATTTTTTATTAAAATAGGCAGTAATGAATCTTCTTTCGATGATTGTAATGATTCAGGTTCAACACATTTCCTCTTTGATTTAAATTTATCTTTATATATTGAACGCCTTCAGCATGTTCTAAATCTGTAGTTTGTAAAACTTGTTTTTTCTCTGTCGATACTCTTTTTGACGCTGAGCTTGTGATTTCACTATTGACTCTCTAAAATGAAAATGTCATAGTGATATAGTGAAATCGTATGTATATCGTATACCGTAATCAAAAAAAAAATACGTTTCAACAATTTTTATTTCTTCTTCTTGTTTAGTTTTAAGGTTATAAACAGACCACGCTTGTCTGTCACTCTGCTAAAGAAAGAGAGAGCACGCATTATAGAAATATACACTGAGAGGAAGAGAAAAAAAGAGAGCAATATCGATATAGAAATATACACTGAGAAAAAGAGAAAGGGCGCGTAACGTACAGCGTACGAGGACAGCGTACGAGGACATCGTACGTAACGTAACGTTTTCTGCCGAATCGCTCCTACCGAGATCTCCCTAAAGAAACTTCGTTCCAATAAAAATATGACTCTCAATAATGAACTAATAAAATATTTTCCTATTCGCTCCACACAGCAACAGCAGTAGCGCGAAAGGTGACACTTAAGAACTTCATGACCAGTTACGTCAATATTTAGCATTTATTTGACACAAATAATGATCTTACTCTCGAAGAGGTAAGGGAGTTTGAGTATCTGGGTGCGACAATAACGGTAAATAATAACAACAGTGCAAAAATCAGTAGACGCATTATGTTGGCAAATAGGTGCTATTTTGACTACAAAAATCAGGCTATATAGAACACTCATCATACCAGTCTTAATGTATGGATCGGAGACATGGACACTGACAAAAAGAGATGAATCTCTGTTGATGATCTTTGAAAGAAAGATATTGCGAAAAATATACGGGGCAATCGAAGAAGACGGTATGTGGAGACGCAGGTATAACTTCGAAATTTACTACATCTATAGACAAGCCAATAACAAGGACATCATAGTAACTACAATCAAAATCAGCAGATTGCGATGGGCAGGCCATGTGAACAGATATCATGACAATAATCCTGCAAAAAAGATCGTTAAAGCAGAACCTATAGGCAGAAGAAGGCGAGGAAGGCAAAAGCTGCGCTGGAAGGATGGTGGTAAGCGAAGACACACAAAAGATAGGTGCACCGAACTGGACAATGTAGACCAGAGACAGGAATGAATGGCGAAAAAAGCTGGAGAAGGTCGAGACCCTACTATAGGGTTGTATGGCCATTGATGATGATGATGACATGTATTTTGCTAACTAAAGAAGCGTTTTATTATTTTACATAAACTAATAACGTGCATAAATTAAAAATAGATTCAGGATCAAAATATAAACTATATCTTGCTAATGTGTAACTTTAGAGCGAAATAAACTAGAAAATCGTTTTCAGCACTTGGATTTCCTTCGGGTAACAACATCGGGTAAAAAAAAAATCACGAGAAAATTTTCCAAAAAATTCGTCAAAAAAATCATTTGAGCCGAAAAGAATTCGGATTTACTCAATTTTCTCAAGAACGGCAAACGACAACGAAATCTTCTACACACAGAAACTACTCAATAAGACAAACAATTCGATGTGTAAATTGTTCTGAAAGATACAATCAAGAAATTTTAAACTGAAATTTTACGATTCTCGATTTGATAAGTCGATATCTCAGAAACGGTTGCAGATAATCAAAAACGGATTACGGCATCGTTTTTCAAAAGGTCATTTTCCAATTAACACACTCAGATTATTCGCGGGAAATTCATGGCTTTCCAAGATCTCTACACGAGCGCCGAAATTTTACTCAATTTTAGCAGGCGATAGTGAACAAAAAGAACTAGCGAAATACAATTTGCATGTTTGTAAGAAGCAGCAAAAATGCTTTCAGAAACGTTTTTAAATTTTGCTGTAACTAAAAAAAGAAGGATTTTAGCAAAATCGATTTTCTCGCATTTCGTCGTTTCCGCGGTATTAACTTCCCGTGTCGATGGTTTTCTTATGGATTTCTTAATCGAAAGCTTCCTAAGGAATAATATATATCGAATCGATTGGTGAAAACTAAAAGTCTCTGTGTTAAGCCGTTCAAAGGTTACGACAGCGTGAAATCTACCGGAAATGCGAAATAGTGCATTTTACTGTATAGTTTAAGTGTAGTGTACTTGCTGTATATTTTATTAAATTATTTATTTTTCTTTTTGCCTCTTGTTTTTATACACTATTATTGGAGACGTAGTTGTCTTTTTTGCCACGGATGGCGCTAAGCGCGGTTATGCTCGGAGTGAATGCACCAGATAATTACTACTTTAAGATAAATATCGTCTGAAAACAAATATATTATTTATTGTTAACTACCTAAACTCCATGTTGAAATATTCTGATTTTATTTTGCAGTTACGCGTAACTTTATCTTGCAGTTCATTAATTTTTGGCGCGGGCTGTCTTAAGCGAGTGCGAGTCACGGCTAGGCGTCGCGTCGGCAGCGATGATGGATCTGTTTCGAGCACTAACAGACATTTTTCGAGCCAAAATTATCAATTAAATTATCAATCTTTGTCTCGCGACGCCATCAAAAACCTTCATAAAACTGATCGATAATAACTTACTTTCACACAAAACATAATGCTTCATTTATATTGATATTGTCTAGAGGCGATCAAATTTATTAAAACATTAATCGCCTCTAGACAATCAATCTTGCGATGGATGTACAACATGATAGTGAGATTTAAGTGGCAGTTGCGTGGGGAAGTAGAACCAGGCTGGTCTCTATAAGAAACAGCTTGAGATGATTAAAAACTGGCATATGTCTGCATCACGGGGGTGATGGGGTCATGCCGGACAGCAGCTACGGAGCTGTTGCTGGGTCTGACACCGTTAAACCTTGTCGCCAGATCGGTGATTGAAACGTTCAGCAAAGAAGGAGGTAGAATAGTCGGAAGCAGAGACCGGAACAGCCCCATACATTTGCACAAGGACTGCGGTGATAATGATATTTACTGTGTAGATATCATATTATCTGAAACCCATTATAATATCAGCAGTGTGCAACTTAACAATCAACATTTCCTAGATACTTTAATGACTTACAAAGTCCTTTCCCGGCCTTGTTTGAAAACGGCCATTAACTGTAATCACATCCAAATAACAATCGAAACACAATAACAAAATAAAGACAATCCCTTTCCCGACTTCCTAGTATAAATACAAGAAAGCCCTCCACACCAAGTCAGTCAAGAAGAGGAAGTCAAGAAGAGGCAGTCAAGAACAACAAGTCAAAAAGGGTCAGTCCGTAATCAGTATTTAGTAAGTAAAGTGAAAACCTGTACAGTATATATAAATTGTGTATGACCTAATAAAGCCCCGTAAAGTTAAACAAACGACTTCTATCTTGACTCCGTGCCCATTGCAACCCAGAAATATCTAGGAAAATTTTTAACCTAGTTATTTTAAAAAAAAAAAAAATAAATAACTAGGAAACTCAACTGGTGAGTTGGAAGCTCAAAACCAACTCACTCCCCTTGCTGGAAGATCGTCCACAGCTCAAAGCCGCGAGCGGGTGCCCAATCTCCCAGAATATAAGGAACAAATGGTGGCAGAATTGCATCCACATTGGTAACAGTGGTGGTCCACCTACCATCGCAACCATAACATTGGTGTCAGCATCGCAACCATAACAGCGGAGTATTGTTCCGCAAGAGACAAAATGTAGCAAAATACTCGAATCCCACCCAGATCCTAGAATTCCTAAAGGAATCAGGACTAGAGGAGGCGCTCTAAATGGGTAAGTATACCAACGTTTAGAGGAAGAGGGTGGGATACATATTACTAGAGAAATCTACAATCTACATATATCAAACGCCACGCCAGTTAGACTTGCCTAGAATGTTAACCAACGTCGGAAGAAAAATGGGGAAGCATTAAAACAGTTCCAAAGAGTACTATCGACAGCTGCATACCAGAAGAGAGAAGGCAAAAGAAACAAGCATGGATGACGGACAACATAATTGAATTAATGGAAGAAAGAAAAAAGTATCGAAATAAGGAAATGCAAAAATATAAGGAAATTCATCGAAAGATCAAAAAGGAAATTAAGAAAGCGAAAGAAGCAATGCTTAACAACAAATGTGACGATATCGAAGAACTGGAAAGGAAACACGACACCTTTAACTTGCATAAAAAGATAAAAGAGGCAGCAGGAATACGAAAGCAGCAACATCGTGGAATCATAGAGGATGGGAATAGAAAGACAATAACAGACATAGGGGCTAAACTTGAGAGATGGAAGGAATACGTGGAAGAAATGTTTGACGAAGACCAACGGGGCGACACAGGAAAACCAAGTCAGATATTAAAGGTCTATCGATTACAAGGGAGGGAATTATTCATGCAACAAAGCAGCTAAAGAACAAGAAAGCAAACGGGGAAGACGGTAGACCAGCTGAGGCTATAAAACTCTTTGCTAATCAATACATTGACGACATACAAGACTTGTTTAACACTATATACAAAACAGGAGTAATACCACCATAAAAAACTCAACTCAAAAAAATACGACAAATATAGAACCATTAGCTTAATGAGCCACGCTCTAAAACTATTCCTTCGGATAATTCATGGACGAATATATAATCAATTAGAAGAACTCACAGGTGACTCTTAATTCGGCTTTAAAAAGACATTAAAGAAAATAAATAAATATACAACTAGTAAATTGTAGTAAACATTCTTCTTCTTCTCGATGTGCCTTATCCTCTAAGGATGTAGGCGATCACATTAGCCCATTAGACTATAGTCCATTCTTTTTAAGAATGCAGTAACTAGAAACCTAATTTACACTATGATAAATGTTCAATCTAGATACAAAATTTGGCGCAAAATTCAAATATGGTTACATGAATATAAAATTGGTAATTTATTAATGGTCTGATTGAATATCTTAATATTATTGAATAACTTATACAATACTAACAAATAAATGGAGAAAAACGCAAAAAATCTAAATGAAACAAACAGATCAGATGACAATTGTGAAGTGACGCGGGAGCCATTGATAACTAACAGCTGCAAATTAATGTGAAAAGAAAGAGAGAAAGAAGGTTGAGATGAAGCAGTAAATATCGTCGGTGTAAACTTCTCCTCGATTTAAGCCAATCACGGAACAAGGTCAAATAAGCCCTAACTTCCCTGTACTGCATTCTTAAAAAAAATGAACTATAGGTACAAAAGAAGCTCTGTTTGGTGTACTTATTGAAAGATGTCGAGATTTCAATACAAATGTATACCAATGTATATTTCATAGACTTTAGCAGAGCTTTTGACCTTGTGAACGCATTGTGGCGTATGAGGGTGTAGAAGCTACTGATCTTCGTATCATCTCAAACCTATATTGGAATCAAACTGCCAAAGTAAGAATAAAACACAATACAACAGACAGTATCAATATAAAGAAAGGAGTAAGACAAGGGTGCATTCTGCCACCTCTACTGTTTAATGTATATTCGGAGGAAATATTAAAAAAAGCACTGGAAGACGCAACAGATGGTGTTATTATCAACGGCGAATGTTTCAATAATCTGCGATACGCGGATGATACGGTGATCATGAGCAACACCGAAGAAGGATTGCAGCGGCTAATGAACCGAGTAGTTTACGTCTGCGAAGAATATGGCATGAAACTTAATATAACTAAAACTAAAATAATAGTCAGTAAAACCATTAATCAGTAAAACCCCAGATGCTAGCACTGAAATAACTGTAAACGGGAACATCCTGGAAAAAGTGAGGAAAATGACATATCTGGGCTGCGTGCTCAATGATAGCTGGGATCATTCGGTTGAGATAAAGGCTAGAGTGGAGAAGGCAAGAGCAGTATTTAACAACATGCGCAATGTGCTGTGTAATCTCAGGCTCAACCTAAAAACCAGGCTCCGTGTTCTGAGGCCTGGAGGGCTTTGAAAGGTGTTGCTACCGCAGGATGTTTTTCCGAATGTTTTTGTGAATTCCTTGGACAAGCCATACTAAAAACATTGAGGTCCTAAGCCGCATGTAGAAACAAACAGAAATAATAAATACTGTCAAACAGAGAAAAACAAGCTACTTTGGACACATAATGAGTAGCGACAAATACAGAGCGCTTCAACTCATAAATGAAAGAAAAATGTGGCCAGGCAGAAGAAGGAATTCATGGCTGAAAAACTTGCGACAATGGACGAATATGTGATGGGCTAATGTGATCGCCTACATCCTTAGAGGATAAGGCACATCGAGAAGAAGAAGAATGAATGTTTACTACAATTTACTAGTTGAATATTTATTTATTTTCTTTAATGTTAATTTCCGTTATGTTTGGTTTATATGCAAATATTGTAAATGTCAGAGAGGATAATAAAAATGTTTTGCTTTCGCAGTAAAAGTTATGATTATAATTATTTAGGGTATAAAACGGTATAAGTGCATGGAATAAGTTTCCTAAATAAGTAATGAAATCGTTCTTATTTGTATGCATAATAGTGCGAGTTAAACTGGTATAAAGTTCTCATTTACATTAAACTAGATGGAAAAATTACGAAAAAGAAGGTATATATCCTACGCCCGTAAAAGTGTTTTGGATGCCTGCCAGCGGACTAGTATTTTATAATATAGCACTGGAAAATCCGACGCATGGAACTTATAACTTTGTATTAGGGTCGGAAGAATTTACAACCTTTCCGACACATAACATTTGTTGAATTTCACGAAAAAATTTAATGAAATTTTAGTGAATATTACGCACAGAAAATAATATAATCCTACAAATGTTCTGAAATAAACAAAAAGCTATTTTGCACCAATTTACTGTTTAAAATTATAATTAAATGTTTCATATATACAAATAAAAATTTGAAATTCGTCTTTGATATTAAAAAAAAAATGTAGATTTGCTGTGAGAATTTAATTCAAGTGAAATTCACATGGAAGATTAAGCTTTAAACCAATTTCACGATAGCTTACACGTTACACCACTTTTAAATAAGGATTAAGCTTTAATATATAAGCCCTTTTGGTAAATTTAGTATCAAAATAAAGAAATGTGTTTAATTTATAATGGACCGGGACGTTAATTGCGGGGAAATGGATCAATTGGGGGCAAATAAATTTAGTTTTGGGAGTTTTGGCTGATTCAGGTTTTAAAAAACTTTGCTAAAGCCCGGTTCAATATAAAAAAAATTAGGTCATTGAGCTTTAATCATTAAGAAATACGTTTAGAAAACTTTTAATTCACGATAGAAAAAAAAAGTAATTCAACGTTTATTCGACCAAAAATGAAATAAAAAGGACTGAAACCTTTTTTATGTTTGCACTGAAATATTTTCTTAAACTACGCCAGAAAACTTTACAAACACATCTCCTACTGTAAAACTGCCGCAAATCTCTTTTTCATTTTACTGGTTTGCCTTTTATATAATATAGAAATTAGTGGAGCAAATTAATGTTTGCTTCGAGCAATAATCGCTTCTTTTTTTACTTCTTTTTTTGCTACTTTAAGCTACACTTTGTAAAATATTTTAAACGTAGTAGCTGTGCAGAGTTTATTTACACTGAAAAATTTTCTCAAACCGCGCCAGAAAACTTTCCAAACACAAACATTTTAATCTCCTACTGTACAACTGCAACACATTTCTTAATATTTTTGGCTTGCCTTTTATACAATATAAATATTGTTGCAGCAACTTAACGTTTGCTTAGTGTGTTTAAAAAAATTATTTTTAATATATTAGGAACGGATAAAGTAGAAATAGAATAAACCTTTGCATATCTTATTTCCTCCAATATTCCCGTATGGATTTCATTCAAACTTTGCACATCTATTACTTATGAATCAAATTAAAGATATTGAAAAGTTTGAATGCAATTGAGTGCTTGGTTTCACAGTTATTGGTTGTTGCGGACAAATTTTCTAAATTTCAACGTCGTTTTCAAACGGTCGACCTAGTCTTTTCGTGTGAAACTAAATTAATGTTTTATTAGTACATGCGGATGGAATAGTTGAATAGGGTGGAAAAGTTGATGAGGGTGAAATGATTTTGAAAAGTGTATATGTAATAGTTGTAAGAATAAGTGTAAGTGTATATGTAATAGTTTTAAGAATAAATGTAAGTGTATATGTAATAGTTGTAAGAATAAGTGTAAGTGTATATGTAATAGTTATAAGAATAAGTGTAAGTGTAGATGGAATAGTATATAGAATCTTGAGCATTTTGTAATTGTACAATATATATATTTAAAAATTTTAAATATGACTCGTTCATAAAAAAAATCCTGTGTCAAGGCTATCGACCGTTAAGATACCAAAACATTAATTTCATTATTAAAATCAATGATCTATGCAGAACTGATAGAATTTTTCATATATCTCTTACAATTTTCAAGCAGTAGCTTTGAATTTATTTCCAACGGTTCCTCTTTGACTTTGTTGTGCTGCTGCCACCAATTTATAAAATATTTTGCAAAACTGACACAGTGATTTCATCGTCTGATCCTTTCTCTACAAATCTATACAATTTCATTGTTTCACCTGGAGTGGAACCTATTAAGACGATTTTTTAGTGAATCCAGGCACGTCAATCGGGTATTCTAACCAAAACCGATAACGAAAATTTCAAACAATTGTCAAAAAATGTATTAACGTTTGAAGAAGTTTAAACATGAATGTCCGTAGGAAGTACTCCCTGACAACATTTGAACGCTCCACCTTTGCGGGGACGCCGTGGTGAATAATTTTTCCTTCAAAGGTTTTCTGCAAATATCTCGTCAATGCTTTAAAAATTGAGGCTTGAACCATCATATGTAGGACGTATGTAGCTACAAAAAGAATTCATTGGGAATTTTGCAAAACCGTTCGGTTTAGTCACAAAAGTGAAAATTGTAAACAGGGATTTTTTTCAATGTGTACGCCTTTGGTTCACGCTTCACGTATCCGCAAATCGAACTTGATTTGTGCGTTAACATTCAATTTACACATATTTATACGGGAAGGACGGAGTAATTCACTTGTGTTATCGAAACGGCTAGCGGCCGAATCATGTTTATCAGAATTATCGATGAACGTCTGATTTATCAATGTCTGTTCCCGATCATTTGGTCAAAAATTCAAAAAATTCAATTGGTCAAAAAAACCATTTTTCGCGGTGGTAGTTGGTGTCAACTGACTGACAAATGGGCTGACATTTGTGTTTGCGTCCTGCCTGTAGCGTCAGCGTGTTTTCTTGGTGAATTCTCGGTACAGAAAAAATCAAAAATTCGAATAATCTTGCGACGGGACTTGCAGGTGAAAGTGCGGAAATGTGTTTGCCACCGATTGGTGTCTTTCGTTGCAACGTAAATGTCGTTACAAGATAATTCCGATTTTGACGAACCCGTAATTTGAGCAATTTTGGAAAATTCACCCCGACAGAACCGTGGGGATGCGAAATTTACAACCCTTGCAGAAGAGTTAGAATTTGCAAATTGCCGCGGTAAAAGTTGCTAAAGTTGAAAGACGGATGAAGTATGACGCGTGAAAAATGGGCGAAACGTGCTAACTTAGTTTCATAAATAAAGGACACCGTACAAAAAATTCTGCAAAATTCGCGAGCACCTCCCAGCTGAGAATCCATTCATATTTAACGAATTTACCCTTCGGCATTCCTCACTTATCACTTACAAATCCTACAAAGACTAAATAAAACTAAGGAACTAGGGAACATCATCAAAAGTCGGAAACTCGAATATTTTGGACACGTTATGCGGCATCATTCAGGGAAAGATAATGGCAAAAAGGAGTGTAGGACGAAGGACATCATGGTTAAAAAATCTAAGCACATGGTATGGCAAAACAACAGCCCAGCTGTTTCGTGCAGCAGTCGACAAAGTTAAAATCATGAACTTATTAGCCAACATCATGGTCAACGATCGAAGCGGTCACGACACTTAAAGAAGAAGTTCCTCACTCTATTCCTAGTCGAGATTTACTTTAAAATAATTGATCTAAAAATATTAAATTTAACTAAACTGAAATTTAAAAAGACTTAATTTAGGTTACAAATAATTAGATATTATTCCGTTAATGAGGGATCCCTGTCGAATTTAATATTCAACCTCCGGTCAGGAGAGACTACCCTCTTAATTTAACCATAAGCGGTGGAAAGACCCTAACTAGAATGTCCTTAGTAGCTGCAAACGAACAAGATACGAAACCCGCCCTGGACTTTGGGCGTCGGTAGATGAGGTGTTTCTGAGAGCTCATCAACCGGAGGCCGGCAGACAAGCCCAAGTGCTTGAACAAGTCCTTACTCATAGAAGGTCCAAGTCCAAGCTCATAGAGGGTTCCAGGCCCATAAAGGTTTTTTTTAATATAGGGGGACGTAGCAAGCACCCCTGTGTTAACTTAGCGAGTGAACCTTCTGAAACCCAAACATCTTGACACTGCTCTACGCCTAACTTCAAGATGCCGCTTGTTTTACAATGTTGTCTATGATGTAGCTTACTTTCCCCATCCAGCCATGCTGAATGAAGGTCTGGTTTAGCCATAGTCTTTCAGCATTCTGCCTTTTCTTTTCATTCTGCTCCGTATAACTAAGAAGACCTCTACGCAAAATGTAACACTCGTGAAGGCGAAAACGGAAGACATCCAACGCTTTTATGGCATCAATTACGAAATAAGTGTACTGCTGGTCGACTAGGAGAAGGCGAGAGAACGCTGGCGGAGCTACTTCGAGAAAATGTCTACCAAGGAATTTCCCCATCCACCAATTCCACACACCTCTCCTGTTGAAGAACCAATAAAGAAAGTCGACCAATAATGATCGCCGAAGTTGAGGCTGTTCTGAAAGGGATGAAACTGCGGAAAGCCACCTGCCCTGATGAAATTTCGGATGCAGCAAGATGGTTTACGCAGAAAAGGGAATAATGTTCCTATCTTGTGTTCCGATTCTAACATGAACCGTATAGTGGTTCTAAGTTTTAGGTCCTTTGGTAGGGTGTTCCACTCTGTGTCCCGCCTACTACATATGTAGGTGGTGTACATTACGCTGTCCTCTTCCCCGCAGTATTCGGAGAAGTAGATTGCTGCTGCGAATACTGCGGGGAGAGGACAGCGTGATGCACACCATCTACATATGAAGGTAAGCCTATCTTATGGAGGTAACCTAGTAAGCGTTCGTGTCCACTGAGTGCTTCTATTAGATGGTAGTTTAGTGCTCCGTGTTTCGGAGTTACCCATTGTCCATCCTTTATTAGCACCCATGTACATTGTCCCTTATCGCTTGCTACCTACTACTAAACTCCTTCTGCCATGCCCGTAGTAGTTCAGTCCGTGCCATCCTCTTGACTTGTTTTTTATTAGCAACTGGTTCGATTTCTTTAGCTGAGTTTTTTTAAGCCTCTCTTCCACTAACAACTCATTTGGAGGAATTCCTGCTATTACCAAGGACGCCTCCCTTGATACAGTTCTGTAAGCGCAACTAGTTCTAATTGCTACCATTCTCTGGACCGCTGCCAGCTTGTTTTTGGTGGCTTTCACGCTCATAGGCTCGTAAAGACTGTCCACGGCCGTCGGCGAGCTTCTCCTTAAAGTCGGGTTTATAGTGCAGCACTAAGTAGTTGGTAAACTCCATCTACGGCTAAATATACGATAGCCACGAGACCGATAGCGAACAAGTACCGTGAGGGAAAGATGAAAAGAACTTTGAAGAGAGAGTTCAAAAGTACGTGAAACCGTTCTGAGGTAATCCTACGAAACCCGAAAAGTTAGAACGGGGATATTCAACGCGTCCGGTCGAAGGGTGACCCGTCGTGAAAGATGGACCAAGGAATAGCATTTGCGCGAGTTATCAAGGGTATAGTGATTCTAGGTTTTAGGTCCTTTGGAAGGGTGTTCCTCTCTGTGTCCCACCTACTACATATGTAGATGTTGTGCATCACGCTGTCCTCTTCTTCAAAGTTCTCTAGCAGCTATCAGCAGCTCTGCCTATCTTGTGGAGGTAATCTCGAAAGCATCCTTCTCCACTGAGTTCTTGTGCTAGATGGTAGTTTAGTTCTCCGTGTTTCCGATTTACCCATTTTGCGACATCCGTTATTAACAGCCTTGTCCATTGTCTCTTATCGCTTGCTACCTACTACTTCTGCCATGCTCGTAGTAGTTCAGTCCGTGCTATCCTATTGACTTATTTTTATTATCAATTCGTTCGATTTGTTTAACGGAGTAGATGCTAAGCCGCTCTGGCACTAGCAACTCAATTGGAGGAATGCCTGCTATTACCAAGGACGCTTCCCTTGATACAGTTCTATAAGCGCTACTAGTTCTAATAGGTTGCTTTCATTTGGTGGCTTTAACGCTCATAGCTAACGCTCATACGCCCGTAAGGCTGTCCATTCTCTATTTCTGCTTGTGCAATCTTTTTCATTTCTACTTGTTCATCCTTTTTCGTTTCTTTTTATTTCTTCCTGTTTATCCTTCTTCGTTTCTTCCTGTCCTTATTTCATCCTTTATTTCTGCCTGTACATTATTCATCGTTTCTTCCTGTCCATCTTTTTCATTTCTTCCTATCCATCCTTCATTTCTTCCTGTCCATCCTTCTTAATTTCATCCTTCATTTCTTCCAGTTCATCCTTCTTCGATTCTTCCTGTCCATCCTTTTTCATTTCTTTCTGTTCATCCTTCTTCATTTCTTCCTGTCCATCTTTCTTCATTTCATCCTTTCCATCATCCTTCATTTTCTCCTGTTCATTCTTCTTCGTTTCTTCGAGAAGATTCTTCTTTGTTTCCTTGTGTCCATCATTTCTTCCTGTTCACTCTTCCTGATCATTCATGCTCTTACTCATTTCTTCCTTTTAGTTCTATCAGACCAGTGAACAGCGAAGCAGTCAGGTTAGGTTAGGTTATGTTGTAGTGCGAGAGGTCTGTAAGCGTATGTAAGCCAGAATCCCAAATGACCAAACCAGTAGTACTCACCATGAGTAGCAACAAAACACAAAAGAAGGACTATCAATTTCGGAAATCGCCTTGCGCGCGTCTTGGGAGGATAGATGCGGCCCCGCACTCCTGAGGCGTCTCGTGCCCATTGCGGGTCGAGGCACACCGAGAGCGCAAAAGCTGGGACCCGAAAGATGGTGAACTATGCCCGGTCTGAACGATGTTCACTGGAATCGCGACCAATGGCACTTGATCGTTGTGCGTAGTGGCTGGTCTTGTATTCCGTGTACCTCTGTTCTTGTTTCATGAGTATGGTAAATGTTGAGCATGATTTCGTTTGTGTAAGTTGTTTGGTCATTTTTGTATTTTTCTTGAAGTGCCGTACTCTCTCCGAGAGCGTAGCCAACCTATCGCGCATACTTGTTGCACGCATCATCCACAAATATACGGGACCTACAATTTCATATTTCCTTTTTTATTTCATAATTCGTTCCTCGAAAGCGAAACGTGCTAACTTAGTTTCATAAATAAAGGACACCGTACAAAAAATTCTGCAAAATTTGCGAGCACCTCCCAGCTAAGACAAAAAATTAGCCTATGGCACTATCCGGTCCGTTCTCCATCTGCCATTGTAGGACAGGAAGTTGTGTCATTTGTACTTTTGTAGATCTTGAATGCAGATTAACATCCTACCAGTTTCCTTTCATCTGCACATCTTACGGAAGATACCGTCGACCTTCATCGAACGGTGTGGAAGAAATTGCAAAATTCCACCTCCGGTTAGGCACCCGCAAACGTCCAGTTTTCCAAAAATATTTACCGCACGGCAATTTTTGCAAATAATCGCGCGACCTCTTCGAAGACCCAAAGAGCAAGAACCCGCGCATCCGCATCCGCAAACGGGAAGGCGCTCCGTTCAGCGGTCGGCATGCAATAGAACCTCAAAGAAGATATTTTCTTGCGATTTGTTTTCGCTTTTTCGCAATTATCTCCAAATTTTCAGAGAAGACTGTAAAATTCGAGGTAACAGTTTTGTGCGAAAAAAATCGGCGCTCCTAATAGCACATTTTACGTCGCGATAGATCCAAAAGGTGGCCAAGAAACCGAAATTTCGTTCTCGCGCCGCAGTCCCGCCGCCTTCGGCGGCACCACAATATCTCAAAGATTTGTCAATTTTCTGGGGTTTTCTAAACATTTTTGCCCGGCAAAATTTGTATCGAAAATCACTCAAAACGTCCGTTTTCATTCTCCAAACCCAATTTGACGTGTTTTTCCCGCCCCCCTCACAGAAAGGCGTAAGATACTGTGGCGACAACGGGCCATGAAAACGTATTTTAGTTTTCCGAGGGCATTACATTAATTACCCAAATACTTTCGGACAAATTTCAGAAAATATTTTATGAAGGTTTAATCAGTGTAATCCTCGGGAATATTACGACAGGATATTTTTCTACCGAGAATCGGTAATCACCAAAGCAAGAAAAATAATCAACCAGAGGAGGGACCAGTATATCTGGACGTAATATAAATACTGGGACCCCAGAATAAACAATTAAGTCAAGGTACGAAGACAGGCCGAGTACGAACGCCTCTGAGGCATCAGTTCCAACCAAGTTTGTTCCAGTAATATCCAAGTTCTTCGAATACGTGCAGCTCCGACATTTCCTTAATACAGTGTTTGTATCTTTTGTATATTTTTATATTATATGATTGTAAATAAATTCCTCTGCAAACCGTGAGTGATAGATATTTTTATTTCACGGCGTATCACCCACAAATTGGTGACCCCGACGTGATCGACAAGAGGAATCCGGTCACCCGCAAATTGGTTACCCCGACGTGATCGACAAGAGGAATCCGGTCACCCGCAATACTAAAATAGTATATGTAAACTAGTACATGTGGATCGTATTTTTCGGAATGGAATAGTTTTTGTGGATGGAACAGTTGAAAAGAATGGAATAGTTGCTAAAGGTGGAATAATTGATGGGGGTGAAATTGTATAATGAATTTTGACATTTGTATATGAAAGAGTAATCAGAATTGCGAGCTGCGCGATTCTTGTATCAGCTAAGGTTGCAAGATGTACAACTCCTTCTGCACAGAATATTAACTAATAATTCATCCGTCTCAAATGATTTTAATGCTGTCAGATTTAAAATAATATAATAGAACACTTTTGAGGTGTACTTAATCATATAATGTTACCAATTGTCTGAAATCAAAGTGACTTTAATTTAAGGAGTTATATTAGAAATGAAAAGTTCCCAACGTTCATAAAAAGGTTACTATATCTAACGATGTGATATTAGTTACTAAGGTGTACAAAATGAACGATAAAAAATCAGCTGTGGAGTAAAAAGTTACTGAAAATCTCACTAAAACTTTCATAACCTTTAAATTGATTAAGTGACATTGATTTTGTCAACTTTGACGTTCAACATAACCCACATATTGTTTTAATCAAGTTGGTATCTTGTGTTTTTGAGTTACCAACATACTCAAACATAATCTCACCAACTATTTGTTAAAGTTACATTGTTGTCTTTTTTTCCGTCAAAATTGCAAGCCTTAGTTACTAATTTCACTTCATCATATATAGTAACCTCCTTTTATGAAGGTTGGCAACTCTTGATTTCCAATATCACTCCTCCAATTATAGTAAGTTTTCTTTTAGACAATTAGCAACACTTAGCAAAATTATGTTACTAAAAGTTTCACCAAAAAAATAATAACCAATAAATTACTCAACTGACGTTAATGTCAACTTTGATTTAATTTTCATGTATTTCTTTATTTAAAAAATCCAGTGTCAAGGTTATCGGCCATGAAAATACCAAAATGGTCAAATTGTTTCAATAGAAATATCTATGATCTTAATAGATCTGAAAGAGTTTTTATTACATCTATTGCAGTTTTCGAGTTGTTGCTATTTGAATCCATTAGTATCAGTTCCGGTTTGACTTCGAGGGATGCGTATGTGGTCTGGATTTCTATGGCGGGAAACCTAATCTGCGGGGGTTAAACCAACGTTATAACTGTGTAACTGACAGGGGTTAAACGCGCTGCCGCGGGTATGTGGTCTTGGACAGAAAAAATAAATTCTGTGTTAAGGCTATCGGCCACGAGAATACTAAATTTCAATAGAAAGATCTATAAGCTACGCCGAACTGAAAGAATTTTGAATACAACTGTCCAAGTTTTCAAACTATAGTTATTTGAATATCTTACCTCGTGTGCGACTTTGAGTTTGAGGGGCGGCGACTGCCGCCAGATAAAATATTTTGCAAAACTAACGGAGGGATATCATAGACTGACTAATTCTCTACAAATGTGTGAAATTTTATTGTTCCACGTTGTGTGAAACTTCCTAAAATAATTTTCCCCTTCTCTGAATTTCGTTTTAGATTTTTTTCATTTATAAAAAAAAATCGGCCAAACGATTCGCTTTGGAAAAATGAAAATGACACAACTTTTAGATGAAAATGTGTTCAATAAAATAGCGTTAAATGCATGTTTCTTAGACTCCGGAAAATTGGACAAAAAAATATATTTGCAAGTTTTCAATGAATATTTCTTAATTAAAACAATTATGTGTCCAGGCTATCGGCCATCAAAATACCAAAACGTCAATTTCAATAGAAAAATGTATAATCTATATAGATCTGAAAGAAATTTTAATACATCTCTTGCAGTTTTCATTTTATAGTTATTTGAATTTATTAATTTCTGTTACGTTCGAGTTTGAGGGGCGGCGGCCACCGCCAGATAAAATATTTTTCAAAACTAAGGGGGGGATATTATAGAACGACTAATTCTCTACAAATGTGTCAAATTTTGTTGTTCCACGTTGTGTGAAACTTACTAAAATATTTTTTTCAACAAATCCAGACATGTCAATCACGAATTCCGATCAAAAACGAACACGAAAATTTCAAATTATTCAAAAATTGCAACAAAATATATTAATCCTAGAAGGATTTCAATGAAACTTTTACTGATTGTGGGTATTCACCAGAAGTAACTGCTGATAAAATTTGAACGATCCCACTCCAACGGGGACGGCGTGAGGAATTTTTTTTGCATAAAACCTTATTTGCAAATTACTCGTCAACGCCTCAAGGTGGAAAATTATAACCGGGATACCCGTATGTAAGACGTCGGTGTCTTAAGAAAAAAAAGAATTCTTTGAAAATTTTGTAAAAACCTTCAGCTAGGTCGCAAAAGTAAAAAATATAGAATTTAAAAAATTTTAGAAGGGTGTACTTCTCTGAATTTCGTTTCTCAATTTACATGGGTTTAAATGGCTCTTCCGCCAAAACGGTTCGCATTGGAAAAATTAAAATGACATAACATTTAGATGAAAATGTGCTCTATAAGATAGCTCTAAATGCATGTTTCTTAGACTCCGGAAAATTGGACAAAAAAATATACTTGCAAGTTTTCAATAAATATTTCTTTATTAGACAAAATTATGTGCCCAGGCTATCGGCCACGAAGATACCAAAACGTCAATTTCAATAGAAATACGTATAATCTATATAGATCTGAAAGAAATTTCAATATATCTCTTGCAGTTTACACTTTATAGTTATTTGAATTTATTAATTTCTGTTATGTTCGAGTTTGAGGGGCGGCGGCCGCCGCCAGATAAAATATTTTGCAAAACTAACTAAGAGATATCCTAGACAGACTAATTCTCTACAAATGTGTGAAATTTTATCGTTCCACGTTGTGTAAAACTTACAAAAATAATTTTTCAACAAATCCAGACATGTCAAACAGGAATTCCGATCAAAACCGAACGCGAAAATTTCAAAATATTCAAAAATTGCGAAAAAATATATTAATCCTTGAAGGATTTCAATGAAACTTATGCTGAATGTGGGTATCCACCAGAGGTATGAGTTGACAAAATTAGAACGCTCCCACTCCAATGGGGACGTCGTGAAGAATGATTTTCTCGTCAACAATTTTATGGAAATATCTCGTCAACGCCTCAAGATGGAAAATTATAACCGGGATATCCGTATGTAAGACGTCGGTGTCTACAAAAAAGTATTCTATGCAAATTTTGTAAAAACCTTCGGTTTGGTCGCAAAAGTAAAAAATATAAAACTGAAAAAATTTTAGAATGGGTACCCCTTCTCTGAATTTCGTTTTTCAAATTACATGGGTTTAAATGGGCTCTTCCGCCAAAACGGTTCGCTTTGGAAAAATGAAAATGACACAACTTTTAGATGAAAATCTGCTCTATAAAATAGCGCTAAATGCATGTTTCTTAGACTCCGGAAAATTGGACAAAAAAATATATTTGCAAGAATTTCTTTATTAAAAAAATCCTGTGTCAAGTCTATCGACCACAAATATGTCAATTTCAATAGAAACATGTACACTCTATATAAAACTTATGTAAACTACATAAAACTTTATGCGTTTGTTAAAAGAAAGTTAAAAGAACTATAGATCTGTGTTAAAATTATTTCATCCAAACCCAAGGAAATGAGGCATATGATTTTTCAAAGACGAAGCAGAAAAGTAGACGACATTTTTAAGTTCATGCAGCACATTTCAATAGGCCTCAATGAGCACTATTCGATTTTAAAAAGAAAAACCGGATAAATTTAGAGATGGCTTTTTCTTCAGCCGTCAAGTGATAGAACTGATCGTTTTTCAACAATAACTCTTTTGTTATACATGCTAGGAAGTCGCGGAATACACTTTTAGATTCCAAATTAAATGTGCAATTTTCAACTATTCTTGTAGGAAAGTCATAATTGTCACCGTTTGGAAAATGGATTTTAAATCACCAGATGACCCAAAAACTTACATCGTCCCCCATGTAAAATTTGCCGAATTTTCAGAATGTCCAATCAGAAATTTGTAAAACAATAGTTTTCTTTTATAAAATCAGTAAAAACTCTAATTAAATATGGCCGAGCTTACTTTTACTCAAGTAAGAGTGTGAATTTGCAAGAATATTCAATTGTTTCTAATGTAGAACTTTCCAACTTTAACAAATCTGAGAAATAACATTTTCCCGTGACACCATTCACCACGGAAATTGGAAGGAAACTTCTGTGGGGCGGAGTTGACTATGCAACCGTTGCTAGCCATCCCGAATCCTGGAAAATGAATCGCATTTAAAAAAAATCCTGGTAAAACGGTTTGCAAAGGAATGATAAAATTTGCCCCGCTGCTAGAGGAAAGTTTACTCTATCGATTCATGCTACAAGAATTTATTAGAAATGTAGGGAAATGAAAAACGCAAATGTTTGAAAATCAAGTAAACAGTTGGAGACCGCTGGATCGTCAGCCGCAGAAAATTCATGCACCATATTTTAATAAAACTTGATGAGTTGTATTCGAATTTGTATCGAAAATGCCGATAAATATTGAAAGGCTGTTCCTTCCGTAGTGAAATGGTAATACTGAAAGTTTTTCCCCAATAACTCTGTTGCTATGCCTCCGAGGAAGACGCGTGTTCTACCGTTGGAATCAAAATTCAATTTAAAAGCTCCAATTATTCTCAAAAAAAACTCGTAAATATTGCGGTTTATGAAATAAATTTTTAAATTCAAATGTGAACGGAAGCAACTGTTTCTGATGTAAAATGGTCTGAATTTTAAGAATCTGATAAAATAAAAGTGTAAAATCTTTGCTTTCTTGTAGAAATTTGTGAAAAATTGCGAATTTTGACGTTGCTATGTGTTGCTAATCAAGAGCCAGAGTCGCCGAAATCAGCAATTTAGAGATTTCAAGATATCTCTTTGAATTTGATTTGAATTTCAACCTAACAATGAGCGAAAAATCAGAATTTTGATTTAAATTCTTTTTTTAAATTATATCTTCTCATAATTACACGTATAATCATAAACGGATAAACTTCAACAATGACATTTGCACATAACCTGAGCGAAAATAGTGTCAGAATGATCAGCTGTAAGTGTAAATTGGCGATTCAGCGGCAAGCAATGGTCGTAGTATTTTTGACCTGGAGTGCGAATCCGTTGATGGATTAGAGAAATTCAAACGCCATACTGTTGGCCTTTTCACCGGGCATGCACTTGTTGGACTGGAAATGTAATTTTTCTTTTTCGCGTTTCCGTTTGAAGAGGTGAAAAAAAGTGACTTCGCGAATTGGGGCCTGCGGAAGGTCCCCGGAGGTGTAATGCGCCGAGACTGGTGTCGTTCGAAAGTAGACACGTGGGGCTATAATCCCTGAAAAGAGCAATACAATTCTAAAACATTTCACCGAATATTGGAGGTTTCAATTTGCTCAATTTTGAAAAATTCGTTTCGAGTTTGGACGGGCGTCGAGACCCCCAAATGCGATCGAGCGATGCGTCGTTCCTATCGCCTTATAGACCCTTTTGTTCTATATTCAGAAACCACCACCGCGAGGCCCTGCTATTTAATTTAGCGAATCCTAGGGGATTCTCGCGTACATATGCAAAATATGGTTTTTCGGGCCTCCCGGCGCCATCCGGCACGCAATCGCAATTAAACTCCAAAACAAACTTAAAGACACTATGCCGAATCGAATGGTGCCGGTCCGGTCCCGATCCGACTGTTGGGTATTCCAGGAGAGGGATCCCCGCAAATTAGGTGAAAAAAACAGCGCGTTTTTCCGATTTTTGTGTTAAAATTGACCCAGAGCGGCATTAGGATGCCGCAGGTCCCAGAATCTTCTACCGCCCTTTGCGGGTAAACATCTCGCATCGAACGAACCGGTTTGGAGACACGGCGCTCTTCAATCAAGAGTACGGCGTCCACAGATGTGATGAAAAAAACGGTTTTTTTTCGCTTACATTTTCCGCCGCACCGGGTGAACCGACGGTCGCGTACTTTTCCGCATGACGTCAAAAAACGTGAAATCGACGCGGCAAGAGGAAGCAGTAAAAAAATCGAGCCGCGGACCAAAATTGCTCCTCAAAAGTGCTAGAAACGATCTCCTGTTTTTGGCACCTGGAGGATGCCGTGTGGGACTTGCGAGCGGCAGACAGACACGGGTCGAAGGCCCGTTCAGTTTTACAACAGAAAATGACAATTTCCCGTTTGGACACGCAAGAGGAACGGAGTTTTTACGGAAAAAGTGAAAAATTTAAAACGCACCAACAGCCGCCCCCTGCGGGGGCGGAACTTGGTAAGGCTCATCAAAAAAAACGTAATTTTTTGTTCAATTCATTGGAAAAAATTCAAGACGAAAACCGCATTTTTTGACAATTTTTCTTAATTTTCAAGAAATCTTGACTTTTGACCCCTTTCGAGTTCAGTGACGGTACCTTACTCGATTAGTATATTTCGACGAAAATTAAATTTGATCGCCTTTAGACAACATCAATTGTGCGATGGGGTGACAACCCCACATTTTTCTGCACACCATTAGAGCGCATTTGGTTTTTCCTACTACTTCCTCAGCGTATCTGTTCCATAGGAGTTTGCTATCTAGTGTTATATCCAGATATTTTATCTCCTGTTTGTATTCTACTGCCCTCCCATCTATCAATATGGGCTGTATGAACTTTAGTCTTCTCTTCCGAATTAAGGGCACCGCCGTGGTTTGCCTCGGGTTGAGTTTTAATACCACTGTCTGACGCCATCTATTAGTTACTTTGAGGCCTCTCTGTAGGATTTCAAAGAGCGTTCCCTCAAAGTTTCCTTTGGCTAGGATGTCTATGTCATCGGTGTAACCTTGAGATTTAATGTCTAAACACAGCGCAATGCAAAAATTCGAAAATATTTTGTTAATAAGCGTAAATAATTGTGTTAATGATGAGGCGATTACATTTAGGATTTATTGGATTTATGAATTGAAATAATAAAACAAGCGATTGTTTACTTAGGAGCATGTGAACATTGCAATAGACCTTTTCATAGTTTAAATTTTTTTGTACGCATGTGTCAATTTGCGCCATGTTATACGTTAAAAATTGCCCGAATTTGTTGACGTATAATTAAATATGTGCCCGAAACTTTCATATTCCCACCTTTCAAACTTGACGGATGCGCATGCGCTTAACTAACCGTGAAAAGATCTATTGTATTTGCAATTTGGTATAAAACGAAATTAGTCCTAATTAGGCCAGGGTGAATGCTATGCGAACGGCGACGCTCCAGAACATTTTAATTCAACCCGTATTAAATAAATGATCTTAAAATGAACTCCTCAATTGTAAAAAATCAACTTCGCCAAGTTGTCTTGTGCTCTTCGGGTTACGTGTCCAAAGTATTTTAGGATGCGTCTTCGACATATTATGGACAATCGGTCTTGAATTCCTATTTCATGTATTATCGATGCATTAGTTCTCAGTGCCGTCCAAGGTATCCGGAGCATTCTACTCCAGTACCACATCTCTAATGCATCTATGAGTTTTCTGTCGGAGGACTTGATTGTCCACGACTCAGAGCCGTATGCGAATATAGAGAACACTAATGTTTTAACCAGGGACACTTGTACTTTAACCAGGGACACTTGTGTTTTTTTATATTTGTCTGTCTTTCCATATCTTGACTAAGTTGGACATTGCGGTTCTAGCAATCGATATTCGTCTTCTAATTTCAGCATCCTCCCTTCGCATCCTCCCTTGTTAGTTATTGATGCTTCCAGGTAAATAAATTCCTCGACAACGTCGATGTCATTATGGTCAGGTCTTTCAAGAACTGGTCAGGTCTTCTTCAAGGACTGGTCAGGTCTTCTTCAAGGACTGATCAAGTCTTCTTCAAGGATTGGTCGGCTCTTCTTCAAGGACTGGTCAGGTCTTCTTCAAGGACTGGTCAGGTTTTCTTCAAGGACTGGTCAGGTCTTCTTCAAGGACTGGTCAGGTCTTTTTCAAGGACTGGTCAGGTTTTCTTCAAGGACTGGTCAGGTCTTCTTCAAGGACTGGTCAGGTCTTCTTCAAGGACTGGTCAGGTCTTCTTCAAAGACTGGTCAGGTCTTCAGGACAGCCTCCAAGGAAACGCAAACATAGATGGTGGAACTCGACTTGCGATAAAGCCCGAGAGTTATCGTAACAATCGATTACAATTATAACACAGGGCTATTGTCCAAGATTTTTTTCTGCCTAGCAATTGAACTACTTAAGTTTATGTTTTGACTGTATTTAATCTACTACTAACAAGTTATGCTAGTCCTTATTACCTAGTTTTAGAGCATCTAACAATAAACCGTTTTGATGTTTTCTTTCTTATTGTTAAAGTGCTCGTATTTTCCATTGATTTGTTTTCGAACGGCAGCGTATAAATTTACTTATAACGTAGAAAAATACACGAAAAACTATTAAATGAACATATACAGAGAGTTCAATCAAAGTTGAATTGTACAGATTGTATTGACAGTTCCGGCTGAATGAAATACGTCCCAGAAATGAAAACACAATACTGCACTTTTACAACATATCGGACCGACGGTTTAACTTCCCTCCAAACAAAAGTCTCCATACAAACACAACAAAAATCTAATTATTTCAAATCTCTTCTCATTTACTACCCCATCTATAACTCTCCATTTACGCAATCTATCTTCAATGATAAATTAAATTTCGGCAAGCAAAAACAACTCGGTATTAATTCATGAATCCTCCCACATTCCCTCTGTCTCATTTAACAAAATCTCCTCCGTACATATATTTACATTTGATTTCGGTTTTGGCAAAGCTATAGATACAAATTAGCTTTCGATCTAATTTCTACAGGGGTGGTTTTTGCCCGTGGCTTACAAATTAATTTTATTAGGAATTAATGGGAAAGGCGGCACCGCTTAAAGTGATCTTAATTTTAAATTGTTAATATAGCATATAGGTTACTGTGTGGGGGCTTACAAAGGCGCATGTAAGATCGTTGAAATTGCTGTTTTGCAAGATCAAAGATGAGTGTTGTTCGATATATTAAATGTCAAGTTTTAATAGTTTCAAATTAAGTTGGTATTTGTCGACGAAATTTATGTTTTGGAATATCTGACTTGTTTGATATAACAATGCAATTAAAAGTAAAGCGAACGTGAATTAGCATACGAAGTTAATTAATGGGTAAGCCTACTGAAATTTTAACACCCTGCTGAAATTTTAAAACCGCACAGCTGAAACTTTTCATTATAAATATACAATTTTTTTATCGCGCTAAAACTTCGCGTGTATTATGAACTTTTAATTGCTTATACTCTATAGAACAATCTTTTTAATTAGCCCTATATTTTACGTCAATCAATTCTGCGTGTAAAAATGCGATTCTTAAAGCATTTTAATCGCACGAGCATTTAGAAGAATATATCATTGTTGTTTTTTCCTAATAATTTTTAATTGCAGTCTTTGTCGCTTTGAAATCTCATTGTGTCGGCGTACGGCTGTTTTAGCGATTCGAAGGAGAAATATTTTCTGTCGAGCTAAAAGGTTCGAGTTTATTAATCTCGAATAGCTTTTGTGCTAAGTAATTAATTTTAAACGTTCCTTAGTTTGTAAACAAATGCTTTTTGTTGCAGAGAAAACAAACAAAACCATTAAATTGGCTCTAGATATCATTAAAATTTGTCATTAAACAGATTAGCATATTTTAATTTGTAATTGTAACGAAGAAATAGTTTAACCTGTAACAAATTTATTTAACAGTTTGTTTTAAAAACTTTGATATAAGTAGAGATAAAAATAAGAAAAAAATTCTTTTAAAAACACAAAACAGATTGTAATCTGATCAGTCGCTTTTGCTTCAATATAAAATCTATATCCAAATAAATTCCTTCTTTAGTAGTATATTACGTAACGAGAGTTGTAAGAAGCATATTACGCACGAGCGGAACAGTTACGCACGACCCGCGTGGCGGGGAGTGCGTAATTCCGCGAGTAATAACCTATACTTTATCTACGACCACATTAATTTGTTTCTTTTTAATAAGAAAAATATGTTGGATGTAACAAATTTATTTCTTATTAGGTTATGTTAATTTAATTATCATTATTTAACATTATAATAAACAAAGAGATGTGTTTTCATTTATAACTGTTACTCGACATAATTTTACTTGAAAGAAATGAAAAGAAATACGTTCTTAATAATAATATATAGGGTTAATGATAAGTTTTGGTTGATAACACACACGTGCGTTTGGTTTACTATTCGTTGATTGGTTGAGAACCCTATATATACCTTATTATTTAGTACTTATTTGGGTTAAACTGAAATAAGAGTGCTCATAGATATAGGCAACCCAATGTACGCAATTTCAATTTACGTTAGTTAGTTCCGGCACGGGGGGCGCTGAATGTATGAGCACGTAATAGCAGCTCTCAACCAATCAACGAATAGTAAACCAAACGCACGTGTGTGTTATCAATCATAACTTATCGTTAACCCTTTCACCGCCATGGCGGGAGATGTGACCCGGGGCCCCGAATTTATACAGCGCCGTCCCGGGCGATGTAACCCGGGGTTTCTTTTTTTACCAGCGCGATCTAGTTTTGCGCTGTTTTGCGCTGGATTACTAAACGAGTAACTAGCCGTCACTGTAGCTGAAGGAGGAGAGAAATCGCGATTTTTTGTAAATTAAAAAAAGAATTAAATATTACGTAATTAAATAATTTCACCGACCTGCCGTCTCCGGTGGCAGCTGGGTGAATTTTTCCAGGTTTTTCACTTTTTTGCACACAACTCGGGCAGTTTTCGTCGCGCAGACGTGGTTCCGGCGTCGGTGTGTCCGGAAAGTCGCCACACATCGGACAATCACTTTACTTTTCGACATTTTTACTTAACATTTTTGCAAAATGCGAAAAACTTACTTTCTTTGCAAAATATTCGTCATTTTTTGACGCCTAAATGACGCGATCCTGAAGTCTTATCGAAAATCACCGTACGTGGAATCTTTCGTCTGTTCTTTGGCTACAAGAATCTGATGCACGGCTGCCACCGGTCAGCGGACACCGCCGCAGGCGGCGTTTTAATCGGGCGACCTGGAATCGCAGAAAATGTGAATAACGTCGCTGACAAAAGTCGCGCAGCGACGAGAATGGTGTCGGAGGACGCGTCTCAAAGCTTTCTACCGGAATCATTTCGTAAATTTCATTTTTCCCACGGCATAGGCATTTTTGCCATGACCTCCGTAAAAGTTGTAATTTTTGTAATGCAAACTTTTGGTTTTTTAACCTAAATCGCCAATTCTCGACGGAATCGCAAATTTGTATCATTTCTGAGACGACTGACGTGTGGCGTTTCGCGAATTTCACCACGTGAGTTTTTAAAAAGGTCACATTAGACTTTTTATGCGGCGGATCTTCGGTGTTTTAACCGCGCGTCTTCGATGCTTTAACTGTCTGTCCGTCCGCACGTCCAGAGGGTGAAACCCCACCGAAAATCGAGGTTTTTGCAAACGTCCCGACGGAAGCGGAGGCGACAGCGCAAAACGGGATTGCACATTTTTCTCGTGTAGAACCGAGAGCTCCGTCGAGCGGTGCAATTTCCGCGACTCACCTCCCCCAGGTTCGAACGCACCAGACCGAAACTCCGAATTTTGAACCTTTGAGGCGTATTTTTTGTCGGATCTAAAAAATTCTTCCAGATCGATTGACTGTCGCCGCGCCACTCTTTTAGAGCCCTCGCTCGCCGTCCTGCGACGTCCCGTGCACCTGTTGCAAGAGAAAATGCAACTTTTTTTTGCCGATTTTGCAATCAATTCCACGGACGCCCTACGTTTATTTAAAGGGCTCCAGGTCGCCGGTTAGATTCCTTCTCTTGAGAACACATGCCCGCAACTATTCCGGCAAGAATTTTTAAATTGCGACGACTTTTTGCAAATCTGCGGCAGTTTAAAACAAAGAGTGAGCTAAAAGTGAAAAAAAACAGAGTCGTTTTACAGTGGTACCTAGAACGTCCGAGCAAATTGACGGATCGGAACGGAACTGGCGCTGTTCGATCGGGCATATAACCTATTAGTTTGTTTGGGAGTTTAATCCCGATTGTGTTGAAGATGGCGTTGCGACGCTATAAAAACGAAAAACGTCAGGACGTCCAGGAAAACTCCCATAGAATCGCTAACTAAAGCTTTGCGGGTACGGTTTCTCGCGATTCCGGCAGAAATTTGAACGTTTTATCTTTTAGTGTTAACGGCATCACGCTGCGTCGTTTGCAACCGTCGCGACGTCCGCCGAAACTCGCCGCATTGCATGAAACAAATGACGAAAGTAAAACGTCCATATTTTTGCAGTCGCCCGGTGAATATCCTGGATTTTTCAGTGGATTGTAGAATGGTGTTTTGACTTTCCGCACCAATAATTGGACGTCGCTACACCCACTTATATCTGTTAATCTGCACAGAGAAAAACTTGAATGTCGATTTGGGGTACCAGGATATCGCGTTTTTGGAATTCCAAGTTGACCGGCACCTGGGCCCTACCGAGACGCGCATTTTGGTACCGGCGCTGCGTCGCTGCGTTCACAGAGTCGCCCGCCACAATTCGAAACGTATCGGCTCTCCTTCGCTGGAAATTGCTGTTACTCGGACCGCTACAGTTTCTGGGCTCAACGACTCGAAATGCACGCGTTCGATTCGGACAAACGCCCGCGCCTCTTTTACTTTTATGGCTTCGCGATCCAAGCTGTCCCGATCCAGAAATATTTCCATAAATGTGCAGGGTCCACTGTAAAAGAGCACCTTCAAGTTTGCCGCCGTCTGCGTTCAACATGCCGCGGCGGACTGCCCAGTTTTCGATGAAGTTCTTTAGATTGAACCTATGGCTTTGCGGCAGTGTAACCGACGCCGCGGCGCCCGGCGTTATGGAGGAGCAAAGGATTATAGAGCAGTTCTATTTTGCAAAGGGGTTGCATAGGTAGGTAGGTTGGTAGGTTTAAGTGGCAGCTAATGCTCACATAGGCCTCAGATGGGCCCGTTGTGTTACCACAGTACTTGGAGTACAACCCTCCTCAGGGGATTTTGTCAAACCATTTCGAGCCGTGGATGAACCTAATGAGAGTCTGCGCATCTAGTGATGCGAGGTCAGAGAGATCATCCAAGAAAGGTCGGCCTAAGAAGAGCAATCGTGTTGCGGTCAGAGAGGGGCATTGGCATAAGTAATGCTGAACACTCTCCTCTTCCTCCTCGTCCAGGCAGCCTCTGCAGTAGTCCCGCTTCGCTATGCCCAGTCTCTCAGCGTGCTTGCCAATGAGACAGTGTCCCGTGATGACTCCCACTGCCAGTCTGATATCGTTTCTTTTTAGAGAGCCGATGTTGGTGCTTCTTTTCCTGTTTCGGTGAGGCCATATTTGCCTGGTTATCTCGCAGGTGTCTTCATCCCTCCACCTTCGCTCCGCTAGCTTCGAGGTTATTTCGGCTATGGTCTCCTTGCACGAGGCAAATGGAATACCAATATCCTGTAATACTTCGGTTGAGTGCAGGCTTGTGCCGTTCTTTGCAAGCTCATCCGCTTTCGTGTTATCTGGGATCCCGCAGTGGCTTGGTACCCACATGAGTCTCACGTTTGTGTGTGCTGCGAGCTCATTCAGCTTTCTCCGACAGTCAGAGACCACTGTTGAGTTGGTGCACACGCACCAAGGGCAAAATGCAAGGGGTTGCATAACTACCGGAATTTTTATAAATATAGGCGCTGTGTTTTATACCTTAAAATTGTCATGGCAGTGAAAGGGTTAATCGCGGACTGTTACATACGTGTGTGTTATGATGTATTTACATAGTCCACGAACTGGACAATAATGGGCATTTACAATAGTGGTCGTAGATAAACAATTTTATTTATACAAACATCTACTAGCTGCCCATAATAAGCCTAAATCAAATTAGTTCGAAACCAAATTAGAACTATCCGAATAAAATTAATTTAATTCCTCCCTCCAAATCATTCCATTCAATGAAATAATTTAAACAAATACTTCCATCGCGTTAACATTCATTCACTGAATTCGTCAATGATTTAATCGTTATTTTGTAACTCTTGTCGAACACGGCGAACAAACGCATCGAGCATGAATTTTCGCGTCTGCTCGACAAATTTAATTGTCAATGTTTCCAACGAGAAAATGATTACGTTTTATGAACAAAGTTCAACAACAACATACTAATTATCAGTTGGGAAACATTTGTCGGTGTCACTGTTGTCACTGTTGTAATACTAAAATATTACATGAGAAACAAATATTTTTGTCCCAAACTAAATCATATTTTACACAATCGGCTATTCGCTCCGAGCGCAACAGCGCTAGCGCCAAAGGTGACACTTTTAAGAACTTCATGACCAGTTACATCATTGTTTAACAATTATTTATTTATTTTTAACATTTATTGGTATGTATTTTGCTAAATAAAAAAGTTTTGTATTAGTACATAAACTAATTAAAAATTAAAGGTGCATGCATACATTGAGAATGGCCAAAATATATGCTATATTTTGCTTATGTGTAACTACATACATACATATCTCAGCACTGTAGGCACTGTATGTGTAACTATATAGCGAAATAAACGCTATAATATACGCCTTTTTAAAAAAACGGTAAACAGCATCGAAATAATTTTCGGCACACTGAAACTACTCGACAAGACGAACAAGTCGATGTGTAAATTGTTCCGGAAGATTCATTCATCCAGAAATTTCAAACTAAAATTTTACGATTCCTGATTTGATAAGTCGATATATCAGAAACCGTTGCAGATAATCATAAACGGATTGAGGCATTGTTTTCATAAGGTTATTTCCTATTGATACACTAAGATTGTCCCCGGGAAATTCACCACTTTCCGAGATCTCTACTCAAGCGCCGAAATATCTTAAAAATTTCTTCAATTGCAGGCGAGAGTGAACGGAAAGAGCTAGCGAAATATAATTTACATATCTCTAATCAGCAGAAAAAAAGCAAAATCGCGTAGGCTTTATTAGCAACATCCTCCGTAGTAATTTTATATCTTGGTGATGCTGGATATGCTCTCTATTACTGGAATATATAATGCAGTGGTTCCCCCAAAGTATGTTCCGTGGAACCCTGGGGTTCCGCGAAAAAAACTGGTAGTTCCACGCGACAAATTTTATTTCTTTAAAAAAATGTGTTTAATTTAATATATTTAGATACAATTTTTTCGGAAATTTTACAATCGACAAACAAATTTAATTTGAAAATTTTAAACAAGGTGACAAAATATAAGGTAAAAAAAATAAGTCGATAATTCCAACCAGAATATCAGTTTAGGAAAATTTGTAGCTGGGTAAGTACAGGTCGACATATAATTCAGATCGTATACAAAGTTTCAATATGAAAAGAAATACTGTAATATCTAACTAAAACATAAACAAAATATGTATATTGCTGCACCACCTGAATGGTATTGATGCTGCACCACCAATGGTGCGATTGTATGTCGCAAGGTGATCTTTTACATTAAAGTTTTATAGGCGTATTTTTTGATGGATCTAAAAAGAGAGATCTAATAAATTTTCATTTATTTTAGTTTATATCTTTTATATTTTTATAAATTATTTCTAAGATGATTTTTAGGGTTCCGTACCGAAAAGAGAACCCTTATAGAATCACTTTGTTGTCCGTCTGTCTGTCTGTCTGTCTGTCTATCTGTGTGTAAAAACAATTTTTCTCAGGAACGCGTAGAGGTAACAAGTTGAAATTTGTATCAAATACTCGGGTCTGCGGTCTCTTTCAGCTGTAAAAAAATCAAACTTGTAAGTCAACGCGATCAAAAGATATGACCGTTTATGTCGCATATTTTGCGATTTCACAAGGGAATCAAAACCTATAGGGTACTTCCCGTTGACCTAGAATCATGAAATTTGGCAAGAAGCGGTGTCTTACAGCACATGTAAAGAGAAAAATCTGAAAACCATAAATATGTAGTTTAATTACAAGAAAAATGGGAATTTACTCTTAGAAACTTATGAAAATAAACTAATGTGTTGCGTGGTATTGTCAGGCACCAGAAGCATATGGGTTGCATACAGTTAGGTCCTCCTCGGTTATGTCCTTATCGGTTAGGTCCGAAGGTTAAAAAGTATGTGTCGGCACCAAGCTGTCTATTCTGAATTTTCTTTGTTTATATTCGTTATGCATTTCATCAGATACGCTCTATATACATAATATATACAGGGTATATATTATGTCTAAAGTTTGCTTGTTTATAACCGACATGCGACATACTCAAGTTCCGTAACATCCTGTACATATTATATTTCGTCTAATTTTTGTTTATAATCTACATATAATTAAATCACGTACGCCCTATATTTTTTGGTAGTCAATTGCCCAAAAGCAGTCAATTGAACAACTGAATGTTAATCGAGTATCGAAATAGATCTAGAAATAGTTAATATATTAGTTTATACTAGATCTAGAAATAGTTAGATCTTAATATAAGTTAGTGAATAAGTGTAATAGTAAAATAAAGTTTTCTTTTTGTAAGTTTAATATTATTTGCGTTATTTAAAAAAAATACCCTGTATACCTTGATACAGGGTATATAGGTATACAAGCAAAATTGAGCAGTAAAAACAAATAGTGAAGTTCCAGAACCCCTAAACACTCCTAGTGAATGGGGGATGTATGGTAATAAAATATAGGGTAGAATTCCATCGTACGACAGCGACATCTTGAGGTTATGCTTGCAGTGGTACTAAGATGGTCGTGATTTCAGGAGGGCCACTTGTCAAGGTAACTGAATGTGCTTGTTACGTCCTCCACAAAACAAAAAGATACCTTACTTTCAAGTTTGTACGGAACCCTCGGTGCGCGAGTCACAACTCGCACTTGGCCGGTTTTTTTTGAGATTTGTTTTATTCAATAAAATTTGAAACACAAAAAAAAAACTTCATTTAATATCAGATAGTAAACTTTGAAAAGTTGTTTAAAAATTATTTAGGGTTCCAGGATCAGTGGCAACAAATTTGGGGGTTCCACAACCAAAATAGTTTGGGAACCACTGATGTTATGTAATTGTAGATTTGATAGTTTTGACTTCATACTAGACAATGTAAGACAAGACTAGACAAGACCAGACAAGATCAGCTAAAATCAGATCAGATAGTAAACTAACCAGATAAAGACAGAGAGAGATTAGACAAGATCTAAGAAGGTCAGACAAATTCACATGTGAAAAAAATTAGGTAAGACCAGACAAGCGGAGACAAGTATTACACAAGAATTAAATACATACAAAAAACGAGTATTTATATATACAGATGCAGAACACACAATACATAATAGAACCCTACAAACTAGAACAATTTATTTATTACTAGTTTGAATAGCCATTGATGAGTAATGGCTATCAAAAAGTAATTGTTCTAGTTTGTAGGGTTCTGTCTCGTTAATTAGATTGAATAATTTTTTCTTTAACTGTTTTAAAGGGCTATACCACTGTGACACTTAAAAAAAAAATGTTTTTTTTGTATTATTTAACAGTTCATATTTTCAAGAATATCCTGTGAAAATTTCAAGGTCGTATCTCTAATACTCCCCGAATGGCAGCCTTCTAAAACGCAACCGCTCGCTGAAATAAAATTCTGCACCTGCCTGGAAGCTATAAATTTTTGGATTTGGAGGCAATAAATTTTTGTAAAACTTATTTTTTTTCTGAATTCTTCTGAATTTTTCTGAATTCGTATGAATTTTTTCGGATTTTTCTTGTATTTTTGAAAAATCATTTTTCGAAATTGGAAAAAAAAGGCAAAAAGATAATAAAAATCTGGGAAATTTTCGGCGGATTCTAAAAATTCAATTCATTTATTTGAAACAAAAAAAGAATAGGTTTTCCAAAAATTTGTTAAAAAACATTAAAAAAAATCCATTTGGTAATAACTTTTCAACATTATTATTATGTAAAAGCATTGTTTCCGACATCTTTAATATATATGAGATTTTTTTCAGATTTCTTGTCGTATTCGGAAGTATATGCGGTTGAGAAAATATAGGCCGAACGTCCTTAACTTTAAACGCGTTTTTCTCGAAATGGCATTTTTCAAATTTGCCCCTGTTGTAACTCAAAGAGAAATTGTCCGATTGACTTGAAATTTGGTCTCAGTACTCATGAATATATTTACTATACCGTCAACTAGGATATTGACGATTTGGCATTAAAAAAACGACCATTTTTTAGGTAAAAACGGATTTTTTTTCATAACTACGCCATTTTGTCGGATTTTGATATTTTTCGGTAATCCTAGTTCATGCTACATAAAATACCTTCTGGTTTAACGACAAATTATTTTTTTTCGGCGTAATTACAAATTGTCAGCGGTCACAGTGGTATAGCTCCTTAAGTTCACTAGTAATTGGATATCCTTTGATCTTGGAAGCAGGTTATGTAATTTAATGTGGCTTTTAGCAGTGACAGTCACCTTATGTTGTGGTGGTGCGTAGAGTTTTCTGCTATATCTTGTTTCTCATATAGTTTGTTTAAGAAAGCGAGCAAATAGGTGTGAAAATGATACTTTTGAAGATATAAGTTCCCTTAGGCCTCTTGTACACACACGGTTTTTCGTAAAAATCTACGGTTATTTCGCCGTGTGTAAGCACGGTCGTCAGTGTGGTATGGATCACAGTGGAAGCTTGTTCATATACACGGCAGTAGCCTCTGTCTTTCGGCGCGCCTTGTTTACGCACGGTGTGATTTTCATCAGTGTTGCAGCGCAGTATATGTGAGATTATCGACGGCGCCGGACATTTTCACGGTTATGTTTAAAATGAACATAAATCAAGAAATATTGATTACATTAATTCAGGGTAGGCCTATAATATGGGAAAAGACTATGGAGGAATATAAAAATATGCGGCTAAAATATGATGTATCGAAAGAAATCTTTATTCATTTAAAGCAGTGTTTTTTAAACTTATTTCTCTCATTGCCCACCTGTGATACGCTAAAGTTAATACCGCCCCCCAAATCTGAAGGATGAGATTGATGTAGTGATATCCATTTATCTAATTGAGGTTCAATTTTCGTGAGGTTTAAACATTTTTTTTAAGTTAGCAAATATCTAGTCTATTTCTTAACTCGACTAAGTATAATGTTGGAAAAGCTATGAATAATTTCTACGCGACTTTCCACAGATGGATAGATGGATAGTGGTCAATTCTGCAACCTGACTAACTCTTCTTCCAAAACCGGGCCTGCGTTTTCATAACATGAAATTGATGTTATTATCTAATCAGGAACTTCCAAACCAAACAAATCTTTGATTCTCTTTTTCATATCATTATATAACAGGTCCAAATGATTTGTGAATATTAGAATTATTATTATGAATATTATTATGTTCATCCGGTATTTCTTGAGTTTCCTGAATTTCCACCAGATTTGGGAATTGATCAAATTGACGACGAGCCAAAATGTTTTTAAAAAATATTAATTTTTCCAACTGCCCCCTATATCGCTTCCGGGCTACCTAGTGACCCCCAAAACAATATCATCGCCCACTGGAGGGCGATATCGCCCACTTTGAGAACCGCTGATTTAAAGCCCACATTTGAAGATTTCTTTTGCTTTTACTTTATTTTTTGAGTTTCCTGTACATGTAATAAACAATAATAATCTTATTGTTATAAGGATTCGTGACGCACGTCCTGCAGCATCAGATTGTGAGCCAAACTCGCATCTGCCCGTCGTCTCGTCCGGTGGTTTTTCCATGTCGTGCACAAGGTAGCACGGTTTCTTAACAGTACGGCTAAAACGCCGTTCGGTTAAGAAACCGTGTCCTGGAAAAGTGGCTTTAATCGTTATTATATTGGCCTTTTTAAAATACCCCCTGCATGACTCTTTCTTTTCTTTTTTCTTAAAAGTTTGGTTCGATGTGATTACCGGGTTTGCCGACTCTTGGAACACTGAGGCCTATTGGTAGCCTATTGTATTCTATCACATTCACTTAGGCCCAGAAAACCTGTTGTTATAGTAAATTGCGCTAATTGACATTTTTCACATTTGTCTTTCTGGAACAAATGCGGCCGGCGCTGGGAATAGAACTCGGACCTCTATACTCGTCAGTTAGCGCTCTAACATGAGGCCACGAGCGTCACCACTACGCCACTCGCGCCGGCAAATGACTCTCTACTTCAAATTGTTTTTCTATTTTGCGTCTGTAATGGACTTTTCGGCGATTTTCTATTTAGAAATGGCATAAAAGGGCGCAAAATAGAAAAAATACTATAAAAAAACTCGTTCGTAAAGCGTTTTTCCGCACTTGTACATTAGAAAATACGATACTTATTATGATGATACTAATTATGATACGCAGGGCCTGTTTTTGTATTCTCAACAAATTTCTTGTGTGGGAACCATTGCCCCAAAACATAATTCCATATCTTAGAAGAGAGTGGAAGTTTGTGAAATACCGTAAAACATCTGTACCTACATATGAATGTAAGGACCTTATTGTCGGCACGAGTGGTTTAGTGGTGACACTCGTGGTCTCATGTTAGAGCGCTAACTAACAAGTCTGGTGAGGTCCCGAGTTCTATCCGCAGTGTCGGCCGCATTTGTACCAGAAGTCAAATGTGTAATTAATTAGCGCAATTTATAATAACATCTAGGTTTCTGGGCCTATACGTGAAAAATGTGGGCAAAATAAAATAGGCCACTAGGGCGCAGTGTTTAAAGGGTTAATACCCGGTATCCACAAAACTTAAAAAAGGACCTTATTGAAAAAGTGGCTTTGTTAAGATTCTTAGTTAGGTGGCTGACTTGTGATGACTAGACAAAACTAGGCAATATAACGCTAGATTAGACAAGACCAGCCAAGATGAGGCAAGGCCAGACAAGACCAGTCAAGACCAGACCAGACAAAACCAGACAAGATTACAGAAAACGAGGCAAGACCAAACAAGACCAGACGAGACCAGACAATACCAGAGATAAGTAGAAAATACCAATAAGATTTGACGCGATAACGATGGATAAAACTTGATAAGACTGGACTGGAAAATGCAAGGGAGGATGTACAAGAACGGGACTAGATAACTATTCAAAATTGGTCAAAACCAAGAAGTATGATGATATATTACCGTAAATAAAAAGTCTAATGGGAAAGCTAGAAATGTAGAATGTATATTCCTAGAGTCAGAACATATAAATATCGTTAAAATACGTGTTAAAGCAGATGGTAGTTAAAGCTGGCGGCAGTATATTACATTAAAAGGTCTGAGATAACGTTGCACATGTAAGGCGCTGGTGCTATTTTAAGCAGGAGCTCACTAACAAAGGCCTCCCAAACCAACTCTCGTAAAATATCGCACTGTAATTAGCAAATAAGGCTGCATAGCTAATTTCAAAAAGGTTTTTTTGTTTGTTTTGAAAGCTTGTTCATGAAATTATAATTATTACGAAAACATGAAGTTTAGATTAGTAACATCGCAAAAAGAACAAGATATATAATATGAAGAATAGACTAGCAACAACACAAATATTATTAATTTCTTCAAGTTTCCAAAGTATCCTTAATTATCTAATAAAGTTATTAGATCAGGAAGGATTCCTACATATTTTAAATAGATTCAAATGTTAATAATCGATTGATTGTGAAATTTCATGTTGAAACTTCATTTCAATATTACCGATAAAAAGACAACTTTAACAAATAATTTATGTTTTTATATTTAATACGTTGACGCCGGCGCTCGGTTTTGTGTTTAGAGTAGCGGCCGGCGTGTAGCACCAGTTGTACACGCCGGCATTAACGCGTTAATAAATTTAGATACAGTCAAACCTGGATAAGTGAGAACTAGGTAAGGGAAAAAGCTCTATAAATGAGAGTCATTGCTTGGTCCCGTCATTTTTAGGCTCTAAAACCTCTTTGAGTGAAAATTAAAAACCTCTATAAAAGAGAGTCGATTATTTATGCGAGTCGGTTTTTAATCAAAGAAGTTTGCGGCAAGCGTTTGTGCGATATCCATACGCTCATAAGTGGCAAACGTGTGGATCGGGCATAATAAGTTAGTTTGCGACAAATCTCTCAAGGGTGAAGACGCATTTCAAAACGCAATCTTTTTAAATACCCACGTAATGTCTAAAAGAAAACTCCAAGTGTTGTCTCTAAGTGATAAACTTAAAATCGTGAATGCGTTTGAGTGTGGGAAATCGCGTAGTGAAATTCAGAGCGAGTTTGGTCTACTGGAATCCACCTCTTATAAAATTATTAAATCAAAAGATTCTATTAAGTCTCAGTGCTCTGAGGGACACGGAAATGTTAAGAGGAGTCGACTTCCCGAGTTTCCCGATATCGAAAACTGCCTTTTAGAATGAATGAAACAAACTCTCGACAAGAATATTGCCATAGATGGACCCTTGTTAAAACAAAAATCTAAAGATTTTGCTTCAAAATTGAGAATTCAGAACTTTTCGGCTAGTAATGGCTGGTTAGAGGGTTTTAAAAGGCGCAATGATATAGCTTTTAAAAAAGTAGCCGGAGAAAGTAAATCTTTGGACCGAAGCGTGTGTTACCAATGGACTGAAGATTTGCCTGGTTTCTTAAAGGAGTATCATCCCGACAATATTTAAAATGCGGATGAAACTGCTTTGTTCTTCAAGTGCCTTCCCGATAAAATATTTACATTTAAAGGAGAAAAATGTCATGGAGGGAAAAAAAGTAAGGAACGTCTAACTATTCTTCAATGCGTAAACATGACCGGTACAGACAAGCTCCCTCTTTTCATCATTGGCAAATCAAAAAGACCTAGATGTTTTAAAGGTGTCAAGACTCTACCTGTTGATTATACCAATAATACAAAAGCTTGGATGACAAAGATATTATTTCAAGATTGATTGAAAAAAGTAAACAAGGAAATGAAGATGAAAAGTAAAAAAATCCTGCTTCTTATTGATAACTGTGCTGCCCATACGGAATTACCAACATTTGAAAATGTAAAAGTCAATTTTTACCTGTAAATACCACCAGTAAACTTCAACCTTTAGATCAAGGTATCTTACACACATTTAAACGCTTTTATCGCAGAGAAGTTGTTCAACATACTCTTAGGTGCCTCGAAGCAAATCATAGCCCGGATATTAACGTACTTCTAGACTTCGTGAAATTTGCAAGGAAAGCATGGTATACAGTAAGTGATGTTTCTGTCAAAAACTGTTTCACGAAAGCCGGATTTTGTATCAGTACAGATAAACGAGAATTTCTGGGAGAAGATAATGAAGTTAACACTGGACCTAGCAATGAGGAATGGATCAAGCTTATGGCTCAAGAATCTATTGGTGATGTGGTAACGCCAACCTTTTTGATGAGATCTCGATGATTTTGATTTTGTACAAATTAACGACGACCTGGCTACCAACGGAGAATTTACCGATGACGATATCGTGCCGAATTATGTGAGGACGTGTACTGACTAAAATGACAGTGAAAATGAAACCGACCGATCACAAACTTTGGATACAGAAGTTGAGAACATTCCAAAGAAGAAAGAAATTTTTAAGGCACTGGAGAAGATACACAAGTTTTTTGAATACTCGGCGATTGTTGATAAGACAATATTCGACAAAATTTATAAATTAGAAAAGCATGCACAAAATGTAAAAACGGAAAAACAGAAAAGGCTAACGGATTTTTTTTGAATAAATGTGTAAAATTGATTTCCATTTTTTAAATAAGTAAATCTATGTATATTACATGTACATACATATATTTATTCATTCCATATTTGCTCTATCGTTTATTAACCTCTATGAGTGAGAAAGGCCACTAGTGTACCTCTTTAAGCTAGGAACTCGGGTTAGTGAGAAACCTCTATAAGCGAAAAAGAATTCGCGGTCCCTTGAGCTCTCACTTATCCAAGTTTGATTGTATTATAAGAAAACATAGATAATAAATAGTTAGAGTTGGCGTACTGAAGCAATGCTAATGCACTTTTATGCAATTTTAAAATGTTGTCTTTTAAAATAGGACATTTTTCAAAATTATTAAGAAATCTTTTTCAATCAATTTACATTAATAATTATAACCCACAAACCATTTTTATTGAATGGGTTACATATGTCCCAATAGACTCGAAGGGGTAAAATAAAATTATTTTTTAAATAATAATAGAAATAACATAAATAATATATCTGATAAATTCTGGGAACACTTGAAAGATTTTATCTCAAAACTTCCAGAGAGGCACGCCGTCATACTGCTTGGTGCCTTCAATGCTCAATTGGGAAGAGAGCAAAAATATAGAAACATAGTGGGCAATTATTCGACGCAAAAGCGATCCAATCGCAACGGAGAACGATTGGTGGATAAGTCCTATGACTTTTTGGTTGATCATGAAGTCTACAGCCTTCAAACACTTGCGCCAAGGAAGCAGAAGACTTGGATTTCACCTAATACCAACCTGGGTGAATTCCAGATAGATCATGTGGCCATTTCACGAAAATCTCAAAAGGAAATATAAAACGTGAAGGTACAAAGAAGCGCCAATCTGGACTCACACCACTACCTCTCAAAGATCAAAATAAGACTCCAGCCTAGAAACACTAGATTACACAGAACCTCCAAAATGGTAAGATTTGAACGAACAGTCAAGAAATAATTCAGAGACTGAACAATACAGATCTAACCAGCTATGACCAACTGAAGGAGACTCTTGTAAAGGGAGCCAATGTATTCGCCTCTCTCACTAGAAGAAGGAAGCATTCGTTGTGGATTGAAGACTGTGACAATGCAATAGCCCAAAGACAGACAACCTGGGTGAAGTGGAATTCTAAAAAGACCAAGGAAAATTGGCATACATTTTTGGAACAAAGAAAGATTACAGCCAAGATAATTCAAGGAACCAAATGAACCTTCACACAAAACCAAGTAACCCAAATCGAAGAGAGCTTTGCTAAGAATAACTCCAGAGATTTCTTTGGAACCTTCAAGACTCACAAGGCAAGCTGGATTATAACGACTAGGAAAACTGCCACCTTTTGGCTCATAATCAGTGCTTTAAAAATCTACTCAACAGTGACCCACCCAGCGAAGACTTCGACTATAAAGAAACCACACCAAACCCGGACTCGATGCCCCCTTCATTGGAAGAAGTCGGCAAGATCATTCAAATTCTTATGAATAATAAGGCAGGTGGCGAGGATTCTATCGTTGCTGTAATAAGTCAGACATTAAACAATACAGATCTAAACAGCTAGGACCAACTGAAGGAGACTCTTGTCAAGGGAGCCAATGTACTGGCCTCTCTCACTAGAAGAAGGAAGCATTCGTTGTGGATTGAAGACTGTGACAATGCAATAGCCCAAAGACAGAAAACCTGGGTGAAGTGGAATTCTAAAAAGACCAAGGAAAATTGGCATAAATTTTTGGAACAAAGAAAGATTACAGCCAAGATAATTCAAGGAACCAAACGAACCTTCACACAAAACCAAGTAACCCAAATCGAAGAGAGCTTTCCTAAGAATAACTCCAGAGATTTCTTTGGAACCTACAAGCAGACACTCAGAAAATACACTTAAAAGACTCACAAGGTAAACTGGCTTATAACGACAAGGAAAACTGCCACCTTTTGGCTCAGTACTTTAAAAATCTACTCAACTGTGACCCACCCAGCGAATACTTCGACAATAAACAAACCACAACAAACACGGACTCGCTGCCTCCTTCATTGGAAGAAGTTGGCCAGATTATTCAAATTCTTTAGAATTATAAGGCAGATCGCGAAGATTCTATCGTTGCTGAACTGTGGAAAGGTGGTGGAAACAATGCCGTGCGCAAGCTAACTGCAATCATCCAAGACATCTGAGAAACAGAGAAATTACCACCCGATTCGAAATCTGCTCTGATCCATCCGCTACACAAAAGAGGAGATTTTACTGATGTAAACAACTACCGTGGAATTTCTCTCGTCCCGGTACCATACAAGATTCTCTCGAAGGTGTTACAAACAAGGGCAGAAAAATCAGCTGGATAGTCAAGACTCAGGACAAGCTTAAGGAAGACCCGATCTTGTATTGAACAGATCCTCAATCTTAAAACTGTACTTGCATACTCCAAGATGAGAAACCGAAAGGTGGTCGTCGTCTTTGTTGATTTTAGAAAGGTCTGCGATTCCATTGATAGAGAAACGCTTAACAAAGTCCTCCAGGAACTAGGACTAGACAAGAAAACCCGCAGACTCATCCTAGAAACTTTGACCAACACCCATTCCAAGGTTAAATTTAGAGGCGAGATTTCAGAAAGCTTCGAAATAAAAACTGGAGTGAGACAAGGAGATAGACTTTCCCCACTTCTCTTCAACTGTGTCGTTGAAAAGGTTATGAGAGAATGGCGCAAGGAACTGATCCATTTGGGTGCTCAGAGTGGTATCTACCTGCGACGTAAGAACGATGAATTGGTTGTAGATTGCCTGGGCTTTGCAGATGACATGGCACTGCAATAATTCAGCTTCAGGTAAAGCTTCAGGTAAATTGCCTCAGAAAACAGGCTGCCAAAGTGTCGCTGGAGAAAACAGAATTCTTCACCAACATCAGAGAAGCAAACAGAGAGATGTTACTAGAGCAGGGAAACATCAAGAGGACTGAGAAATTTAAGTATTTCGGCGAATGGATTGAACCCAACTTATCAGAAAGAGCATCATTATCCAAGAGATTCAACAAGTTAGAACTAGCCTATCGACTGACTAAGAACACTTGCAACAAGAAATGCCTGTCACGCAATCTGAAACTTAAGCACTACACATCAATCTTACGACCAGAAGCATTATATGCCATGGAGTGTCTTTCCTTAAACCGAAGAGGTCTGGTAGAGACAATGGAAATCAGAGAGAGGAGAATCCTCAGGAAGATGGTAAATGGTGGCCCGGTAAAGAAAGGTTGCCCGGTATGGTGTCCCGGTAAAGGAAGATGGGGAATTTCGAAGGCGCAATAAAATATTGAGATGCTCTCTGACTGTGCAAGTAAAAGAAAGAAGGGTAGCTTTCTATGGCCACGTTGCAAGACTGCCTCCAAACCGACTAACCAACCGTTTGTTCACCTTCTGGCAAAACAAGAAGGTTTGTACCACTTGGTTGACAGAAACCGAGAAGGATATTATAGAACTGGGAATAACAGATCTCAAAAACAGACAGTCTGTGAGACGCACCCTGAAGGAAGTCCGTGGATTTCATGAAAAACCTCGAAGGAAAGATACCCCCTGGACAGAAGAGAGAATGGAGTTACACCGGCAGAAGATGCTGGGCAAAGGTCAAAGCCCAACAGTTGAACAAGCGTGGTCCAAAGTAGGCCTATTCGAAAGAAGAAGAAGAAGAAGAACAATAGAGAAATATATAAAAAAAATAAAACGTTTGATACTTAACAAATAAATGAATTTTAAAGGATTAAAACTTGAATTTTAGGTATTGAGACAAAGCTGACGAGACGGATAACGTGGTAAGGATGGATAGGCCTTTTTTACTTTATTTAGGAAACTTGTACGTTCGGATAAACAAGTAAAATAGTTATTTATGAAATTGTGTGCTGTGATTGATTCGGGTTCAGTGAATGAATTATTGCAAGAGTGTTTAGTGAATGCGTCGATGGTAATTGATAGCCGACTTTTTGTGCATTTATATTTTACTATAAAAATAAATTACACTGCAGTGGTACTTCAAAAAAATAAAACGGAGGGAATAAAACAAAATTCCAGCGCGGTAAATTATAATGGCGTATGTGTAATAAAAGCGAAATGAGGAAAAATTCTGCGAAACTTTCATATTCGGTCCGCGCAAAAGATCTAAATTAAACCTGGTTAATGCCTAAAAAAAAAAACTTTACCCAGGTAAATGTACAGAAAAATAAAAGAAAACGCGAAATGCAATGTGTTTTATCTACTTTATTACGTTTTGTAACGTGCAGACGTCAAGTGATTTTCTGCCAGCAGTTTTATCCACCGACCGAAACGACCTTATCGGCGTCATATTACGTGCTTTACTGCCGCCATTGCAATTAGGCCAATTAGCGCATAAAACAATCCATCGACTGAATTAATTACATTCGAATGTGTTTCAGCTTAAACGTACATAAATCACAACTTATACACACACGTCATTGTTACTGAAAACTTGAATAATTACGTCCGCGGCCCCCATCAGCTTTTCCGACTACCAGAATTAATACCGAAATATCTGTAATAATTATCACATCTATTACACGAACATTAACACAACCGCTTCTACCCCAAAACATATTTACCCAGACGTCATTTTATTTCAAATTTATGCCTGCATAACACTCATTTGACTTAATTGCACCACAATATTTCTACCACCAAAAGACACAACAAACCACATAAATTAACTCGAATAGGAACCAACTGTTTATTATTGCTTTCGTCTTTTCGTAAAGTTGGTTCAAAAACGAAAATTCCACAGAAATTGCGTATTTTACGCGAAGATATACTGATTTTTTAATAATTGCGAATATGATTCCGCTTCTTTACGTCAACGTGAAAGCAAAATGAAAGCAACAAATCAGACGATTATAGTGCCGGATGGACTGTCTGTGACAGACAAGTCCCGTGTTATAACAATGAAGAGTCCTCAAATGCTCATTCAAACATATTGCTCTGGACATACGCATGATCAGCCCTGAAGGTTGAGAAATGCTGTATACCCACTGTCTGCAACCATGTAGAAAACATGTGAAAACAAAGGTGTAACGAAGGGTTACCAATATAAAATGCGAGAACAAAAAGACTGGAGCAGAATAGATCCCAACCAAATAAGTCTAATCGATACCAGACGAAACCCAACATATATGATTGATAATATGATCAATACTGAATCACTGAATAAAATACAGAAGACTGATCAACATTGACTGAGAACATTGATTTGGAAATACAAAACCACTGTTTAAAAAGAGCTAAAGAAGCAAAGTTCCTAGGAATCCAATTGGAAGAGCATCTCCTCTGGACAACCACCATACACAAAATTAGTCGGTTACTACATCGGAAAACATTCCAAATTAAACATCTGCGCAATCTGGTGAACAAGGAAGACCTGCTAAGTTGGTATTTTGCCGAGGTGCAATCCATATTAACATATGGCATTATTCTATGGGGAGCTACATCACTTATAGAAGAAATACTTCTAGCACAACAAAGCATTGTCTGAAATATAGTGGGAATAAAAACAACAGAATCGTGCAAACCACATTTTAAAAATTGAAATATCTTGACAATAGTCAATTTATATATACTGGAAACTGCCTCATATATCCACAAAATTCGCAATACTCTCAAAAAACACAAGAAAGGGCTCCAGGTCGCCGATTGGGTTCGTTCTCCTCCGAACATTTACGAGCAACTATTGCGGTAGGAATTTTTAAGAAAAATGCGCAAGAAGTGAAAGAAAACCAGTAGCTAGAATGACCGAACCAATTGACGGATCGCAACTGGACCGGCGCCGTTCGGTCGGGCATAGAACTTATTAGTATGTATGGGAGTTTAATCCTCATTCCATTAAATATGGTTTCAACGTTTCATTTTTTCTTGTAAAATCAAATTTTTTGTTCCCCTCATTGACTAATCTCGTCATATCCCGGGAGATTTCCGTGCTCTCCTTAGCCAAAATAACAAAAATCTGGAGCTCACGTTTCGGACCCGTTTGGGTTTGAAATACAATGCACAGCGTACGTTCACAGCATGAAGTCCATCGACGCACGCATTTACATCTCTGCTTCTCGTATGCATGTAGCTGTACGCCACAAAACGACGTTTTTTGGACGTCCAGGAAAACTCGCGCAGAATCACCAACTTAAGCTCGCAGTAACAGTTTTGCGTGATACCCGCAGAGAATTAAACGTTTTATCTTTTAGTGCAAGCGCCATTGCACTGCGTCGTTTGCAAGCGTCGCGACGCCCGCCCAAACTCGCCCTATAGCAAGAAACTAATACGTCAATATTTTTGTAGCCCCCCGGTGAATGTTCTGGATATTTCAGTGGATTGTAGAATAGTCTTTTGGCACCCATAATTCCCAGAATCCAGAATCGCGTCGCGACTCCCACTTATAACTGTCAATCGGCACAGAGTAAAACTTGAATGTCGTTTTGGGACACCAGGATGTCGAGTTTTTTACATTCCAAGTTGAGCGACACGTGGGCCCCGCCGAGAAGCGCATTTTGGTACCGGCACCGCGTCGCTGCGACCACTGAGTCGCCCGCCACAGTTCGAAACGTATCGGTTCCCGTTTACCGGAAAGTGCGGTCAGTCTAACCGTTACAGTTTCGCCGTTTCTGGGCGCAGCGACTCAAAACTGCACATCGAATCGGAACAGATTCCCGCGCCACTTTTGTATTTAAGGGTTCGCGATCCGAGCCGTCTCCGTCGAGCTGCCGACGTTGGAAAACATCAACCTTTTTTGCACGGTTTTTTTTATATTTGCTCCCAGAATTAAACTTTCGGCACAGGGCGATACCACCCACCACTACGCGTATTTTGGTACTACTCTCGGCTTCTTGCGTCGCTCCCTTCGTCCGGTGCGTCCGAAATGCAGACAAAAAAATCATAACCGCCTCCTTGGCCGGAAATTTGCGAGTTTGACGGTCATCGGCGAGAATTTGCGTCGCGCAGGATAGATTCGGGAATCTAAAAAATGGATCCGCACTTCATTAAGGCCCCCCGATCCGGAAATATCGTCATAAATGTGCAGGGTGCACTGTAAAAGTGCACCTTCAAGTTTGCCGCCGGCTGAGTTCAACATGCCGCGGCGTACTCTCGATTTTTCGGCGCAGCTCTTTAGACTGAACCTTTGACTTTGCGGTAGTGTAACCGGCGCCGCTGCCGGGAGTCATGGCGCCGAGTTATGGACGAACAAAGACGTGAAGATTTCTCGCCTTTTTCTTCAACACGTCCGCAAACCACCAAGACGTGGTCTATCCAGAACACTGACGAACCGTGTAGTCTGGTCTTTTTTTCTATCCAGACTGGGAGTTTCGCCGTTCCGCGGGGGGAGTTTGCGCGGGGAGATTTTTTCAAAAAATCTCTAAAAAAGCAAAAGTCGGGACTATGAAATTTTCTCACTAGATGGCGCTGGTAAAAAAAACCGGGCTACATCGCCCGGGACGGCGCTGCATAAATTCAGGGCCCAGGGTCACACCTCCCGGAATGGCGGTAAAAGGGTTAAATAAAACATAGAATAATTTTGATATCGGGCTGAAGTTTATTCCAGGTATAGTACACATCTTACAATTATGTATGGAATTCAAAGTCGTACATATGCCACCACGAGCACGACGGCAGCGATCGATTCTTTGGATCCAATTTTCAATCACTCTTTTAAACATACAGCTGGAATGTTTGCAATTTCGCGTTCGATATTGCTCCTGAGCTCCTCTAACATTGTTGGATTGTTGGCATAAACTTTCGACTTAAGGTAACCCCATAAGAAAAAATCCAACGGTGTCAAATCGCATGAGCGAGGTGGCCATTCGACTGGACCATTTCTCTAGATTGCCCCATTTTCCTTTCAATAAATTAATTGTTTGACCAGCTGTGTGGCTGATGTAAAGTCCATCCAATTCTGGCCAAAAATAGTCTTCCAACATGGTACTACAGCTAACTCCATTGACCATAATATAGCGATTATGCTCATCGACGAAAAAATACGGTCTGGTACAAAATCCACACCACACGCTCACTTTTTGTGGATGCAATGTCGTCTCATAAAGCGCATGTGGGTTTGTTGATGTTCAAAATGCATATTCTGCTTATTGACAAAGCCATTAAGCCAAAAAGAAGCCTCATCGCTAACGATCATTTTTCGATTAAATTCAGGACTTTCTCCAAACTTTTTGCAAAATCGAGAAAATTTCGTCGCTTTAAATGATCCAGAGGTTTCAGTTCTTGGGTAAATTTGATGATGTAGGGGTTCAGCTGGACATTTTTACTCAAAATTCGCCATAATGTGGTCTGAGAAATTCCTAAATCTTGTGAACGACGTAGAATCGACTTATTTGGTTCATTTTGAACTGAAGCTCTTCAGCTGCAATATTTTCAGTACTTCGACCGTTGCGTTGTCTTTCTGGTACAAGAACATTCAGTAATGAATATATTGATTCAAATTTATACACCATCGAATGCACAGCTTATCTGGTGGGACGATTATTACGACCAAAAATTGGAGTAAAGTTGTGACTTCCGACTCAGAATTTCGGTAGTGAGTTTTAATGATTTTCAAACGTTGCTCGTTCACCATGATATAAAATGTAAGCCTTGGCTGACTTTTTGAATTTGACATATCATAAAAACGTTTGTAGGTTATGTTCCGTATTATAAAACAACATTGTTATGTCCCTATTGAAAAACCCTGTAGTTAAGCTTTCCTTGTAACTGTTGAGGTATATAAAAACAGTGTGTGTGTGTGTGTATTCAGCGATAGAGCAGAGAACATTATAACGACAATGGGTTACATTATCCATACATATGACACAAGAGCAAAACACCACCTTTGTCCCAGGAAAACAAAATTAAACTTGTGTTCAAAAGGACTTATATCAAGGAAATTAAATTTACAATAAAATACCTCATTTGGTAAATAAATAATTTGAATTTGATCAATAGTGAACAACCGACAATATGTACAAGACAATAATAGACTGGAAAAGTCTGGACAGGTCTAGTCTATATTCAACAAGACTGGACAATGTTGGACAACATTTTGATCATAAATTGGACAAGAGAAAAGAGATTGGAAGAGATTAGAAGATTGGAAAAGATTGAATATGACTAGATAATGTCAAGACTTGAAAAGTCTCCATAAAATTAGCACTCGTCTCTTTCGACAATTCAATCTATGGTCGAATTATTTTGATATATTGTGTTTATTGAGCAACAAATTAACGAAAAATGAAGTTTCTTCTATCTCTGCAATATTATTATCGTTCAGGGATGAAAAGGTTAAAAGGCGGAGAGTGCCCACTAATATGGCGGAAGTTGATGCTTGCGTACAAAAAAATTTCAAATATTAAAAGGTCTATTAGGAATTTCTTGGGAGAGAAATACATCCGTAGGGTGAAGATGGCACCGGGTGTGACCGTCTCAAACTCTGCCAAGCAAAAGGATGAGTTGATCATCGAGGGAAACTCTCTGGAAGATGTGTCGAGGTCTGCGGCTTTGATTCAACAGTCTACCACGGTTAAAAGAAGGCTATGCGTAAATTCTCGGACGGGTTGTACTTTTCGGAGCAGACTACCGTTGTACAAGATGAATAAACTTGTATTTGATTTAATGATCAACGAACCAAATTAATTTAACGAATTAATTTTCTCGTTGTGTATAATAATCGTTTCGTTACTTAGGAGCTGGCCACGGTAATACATTCGTGGTACTAGGAAGTTTTCCACAAGGAATATAATGGAACAATTAGAGCAGCCGAATTTTAAACCGAGAATAGTAAAGTAATGCGTACTATAATATACATATCCACATATTCACATAACTTGCCGTAAATGCCGATTTTAGGTGGCACGTAGAGAACGTTTCGAAGATGTCGCCAATAGGCGGAAGTTCACTAAACCGTTTAACACATTCACTGCTGCCGTGACACCGGTAACCCGGCGGAGTTTGCATACTTTTTTGTATATTATAGACCAGCACGCCACTGGGACACCGGTGACCCATTTCGTGAAAATCACCTAAAATAGATTTATGGGACCTCTAGAGAAAGAAAATGAATACCAAATCATTATAACTATCGATTTTGTAAAATGATTTAAATCGGCGATACAGGAAAGTCATAAAATCAGGCGCGGCAGTGAATATGTTAAGAGTTTGGTCCAAGTAAACACAGAGTTTCGTGGATGCTGTCAATAGGTAGTACATAGAGAACGTATCATGACCGATCCAAATTGGCGGCAGTAGTACATGCATAACGCTTCATGACCGCCAACAATGGACAGCAGTAGCACCCAAAGGGTTTGTAATGGTATTCGCTCCGTACACAACCGCGCTTAGCACCACCCGTGGCCAAAAAGACAACATACATACATTATCTCGCATTTCCGGCAGATTTCACGCTGTCATAGCCCTTGAACGGCTTAGCACAGAGACTTCTAGTCTTCACTAATCGATTAAGCGTTTCCAACTTAGTCTGAAAACTCATACAATATTCCCTAAGGAGCTTCCAGTTAAGGAATACCATCAACACTGGGAGTCTTCAATTTATGCTATCTACTTAGTCTAACGCAGGCCTATCCAACCGTTTTGTAGTGGCGATCTAATTTTGTGTATATATTGTTGCCAAGGTCGACGAAAACCCCCCACCGGGGGTCTGTATTCCCTAAGGGGTTAATATTCCCTAAGGAGCTTTCAGTTAAGGAATACCATCAACACTGGGAGTCTTCAATTTATGCTATCTACTTAGTCTAACGCAGGCCTATCCAACCTTTTTGTAGTGGCGATCTACTTTTTTGTATATATTGTTGCCAAGATCGACGAAAACCCCCCACCGGGGGTCTGTGGCCATGGAGTGTACCCACACCCCAACGCCCCAAGAAAATGAAAATTTTGAGAAAATGCTAAAATAACATATTGCCATTTAAAAGCTGGTTTTCATGTAAAAATAACCTAATACGAAATTCGGAATTAATTTTTGTATGTAGATTCTTGTTCTCAGGGCTGCACTTTTAGTGAATTAATAAATTGATAGCCAACTAATTTAAGATAATGTTTTTTTTTTCGGTGTACTTTTATAAATTCATTGCAGTCACTTATCTCACTCTAGCAAACGTGTAGCTTCGCAAACATTTTATAAACGTTTTGTAAACTTTCGTAGTTTTTCGCGCATCTTATCGCTTTTAGTTTTGATTGTTTGAGTGTTAAAGTGGCCCTAAATTTATGAAAAGAGAAGTGAATATACGAGTACATACATGTATCTAAGAACGATACGAGAGTTCTACAAACCAAGGACAACACCATGCAGAGACCGAACAGGACAGCGACCAAGATAAAATCCAGGATATGTGGAAAAATCATTTCGAAACTTTGCTGAATGATACCAATAGCGGTACAGAACCAACGATGCAGGAAGACCAGGACGACCAAAACGCTGAATAGCCTATGGAAGGAGAGGTACTCCTAAACTCTCCATGAAGTAAAAACAGCAATTAAAGCCCTGAAAAATAACAAAGCTCCCGGAATCGATGGTATCAACTCAGAACTGATAAAAAAGGGGGGATAAGCTGGCCACCTACATGCACGTACTAATAGAGAAAGTAAGCGACGAAGAAACAATGCCGAGCAAATGGGCACAAATTATTATGTGCGAACTACAGGGGTATCTCACTGCTAAGCAGCCCATACAAAATCTTGACCACCATCGTAAACAACACACTGAAACTGCTGTTCAAACAACATCAAACTGGGTTGAGACCAGGCAGGTCCACAACTGATCAGCTATTCACCGTAAAACAAATGTTCGAAAAAGCATGGAAGAACAAGCTTACGACACGATCAACCGCACAAAGTTGTACACGACGCTTAAGGAACTCGCTAAGGATACCAGGGAGACTTGTACGCATGACCATGGTACGGAAAATGGATGAAAAGTGTACGGCAAAACTTCGCGTACAGGGACAACTAACTGAAGAATTCACATACGCGCAGGGACTGAAGCAGGGAGATGGATTAGCACCGACCCTGTTCAACCTGGCTCTAGAACGGGTAGTCAGAAAAACTGGCATCGCCAGAAACAACTTACTTACTAACAAAACTGTTCAGGTAGTGGCATATCCCGACAACATCGACATCATGAGTCGAAGCGTAGACCCTCCTGAAGGAAGCAGCCAAGGACATGAATCTGGGCTGAAAATTAACGTAACAAAGACTAAAGTGCTAACGCAGGCAAGAACAACGACAATAGCGATAACAACACAAGACAACTTAGACCAAGTCAGCAGCTTCCGCTATCTCGGGTTGATCCTAGAAAACAACGGAAGCGAAGAGCAGAAATAAGAGCCAGAACCACAGCGGAAAACGGACCATACTACGCTCTCGCACATATTTCCGATCAAAACACATGCACAGAAACTCAAATAAGAATAAGAGTGTACAAAACAATTGTCAGATCAATATTCACATACGACCGCGAAACCTGGGTCTTGACACACATCAGTGGCAAAAAAATAGATATCTTTGAGAGGAAAGTATTGCGTAGAATACTCGGCCCAATCTAAGACGAAAATGGGTACAGAATACCATACAACAAAGAGCTTTACCAGGCCTTGCAGGACCCGCCAATATCCGCATATGCAAATATACAGAAGTTACGATGGGCAGGCCATGTCACAAGAATGGATGAAACTGCCAAAACGGCCTCTCCAAGGCAAAATTTCAAATAGAAATCATTTTAAAGTTTGATTATTTCCAATTCTAGTTTATCCTGATTTGAACAGCCCTGGTCTAACGGTTTTGAGAAAAAAGGATTTTCTAGCATTTCCTCGTTTCCGCGGTCAAGACTACCCGTGTCGAAGGTATTTCATAGCTGAAAGCTTCATAGGGAATATTATATGCGTTTTCAGACTAATTTTGGGACGCTGAATCGATTGGTGGAGACTTGAGGACTCTGTGGTGAGCGGTTCAAAAGTTATGACAGCGTCAAATCAGTTCGAAATGCGAGATGGTGTACAGCGAAAAAATATATAAAACTTGCTAATTTGTAACTTTAGGGCAAAATAAACTGGAAAACCGTTTTCGTCACTTCGATTTCCCTCGGGTAACCATAAGAAAATCAAGAAAAAAATTTTTCAACAAAAAAATTCCATCATTTCGTTCGAAAAATATGAGCTTTTTCGGTTTTTTTCGAGAACGGTAAAAAGCAGCAAAATCATTTTCGGCACGCAGAAACTACACGACAAGACGAACAAGTCGATGTCCGCAAATATTCTATAATTCGTCGATGAATTTCAAACTGAAATTTACCGGATTCTCGATTTGCTAAGTAGATATCTCGGAAACGCTTGCAGATAATTAAAAACGGATTGCGGCATCGTTTTCAGAAGAAACAGAAGGCGAGGAAACAGAAATCAAATACCCTAATTCAACCAAATGTTCAAGAAAACTATTATTACCGTTTCCATCTTCATATTTAGCTGAATGTGGATTTACTGCTGCAAATGGTTTATTGGCAAAAAAAGAAATCGTCTGGATATAATACAACGGGGAGACTTGTGACTGAAGCTAACCAAATTCAAACCTAACATAAAATCTCTGTGCAGCAAGCATCAAGCGCAAAGGTCTGACTAAATTAAAATAATAAATTAATATAGAAAAAATTTTTCTATATTAAAATCTATTAAAATTATATCGAATTTCAATTTAAGTTTTTCATTATGTTTTGAGAAATGACTACAATTTCCTAGTGATTTCTTCCTAAAACCTACCATTTAAGTTTCTTATTTGAACAATTCAATTTGTTAATATTAAAAAATATTTATATGTTACATAGGTGGTGTAAGAATTTAAGAAAGGCTTAGGTGAGGCATAACACAAAAAGGGTTGGAAAACACTGGTTTAGCATATTGCTTCAGTTTTAAAAACTTCTTCTATTATCCAATTTCATACCATAACCTCATAGGTAAGGTTTTAAGTGTCAATAAAATTATTTTAAGTAATACACATTTATGAGATTTTGCGGATTAATACCACACGCAATAAGATATAAACTGTCTTCCATCCAGTCTTAAATAATATTTATAAAACATTTTCGCGTCTTTCCACAGACATAAACTACGAGTTTCTAATGTCTGCAAAAGTAATTTTAGCAGCATAAAGTTATGAGTTTGACTAGATTACTGAAATGTATCGCGCTTTGCATACATTGTAATTTTAATGAAAGAAATAAAGCGAGTTTTACGATGGAGATGACGTTTAATTTTTTTCCTTGTCTTGAGAACCTGTCGTTGATATCGAAGGTCTGGACTGTATGTTGCATTAATAATTCGCTCATTATATATTTTTTGCGGGGTTTTTTCATTTTGGGGCGTTGACAGGCTGCCAAAGAATATATTTCAAGAGGCGAGAGGGAAATTCGTTTAAAATTTCATGCGAGTTTGACAATTTTCAAGCACCCATACACACGCAGCAAAAATATTTATTTTTGCTAGCATAAGCTAAAATCCCGCCGTTGTTTATAACCGCAGAGAAATATGTATAACAGGGGAATTTCTTACGCGTATTTATAATCATTATGTTTCCTTTTTCATTTTTATTTACACCGAATTCTTTTCTTGAACAATTTTTTTCCACATAAACATATTTCGCATTTTTCGCTTATTCTCCGCAAAACCAACATAAAACAAGACTCACTTAAACAAATCACACATCTCCTCCTTAAAACACGTTTCATTTTCTTACATAAAACATTTTACGCAAAAACAAGATATATTTCAGCAATCCGCTGAAACTTTCTACTTGCAAAGTTAATTTTACATAGTCTGCGAGGTCTTAGTTTATGTCAGAAAGAACAAGCCTGAAAGGTGAGAGAAAAGTAAATTTGAGATAACACCGAAGCGTAGAAATTGGATATCCAATACCAAATCAACGGGATGAGTGCAAAGCCCGTAGGGCTACAATAAAAACAATTCGAAGTAGACAGAACTCACAGAGCAAGCACCAACAATCAAACGATAATAGATATAAATGAAATAATATAACAACAAAAAACTACACGAAATAAAAACTCTATTATATTGACGTCACAAAATGGGTCAGATTTGAAGTAATAGACCTAGGTAGGCTTTGCAAGATTTCTGACTTTGCAAGAGATCTAAATAATTTAAACAAATAAATAATATTACACAAAGTGGATAAGTTTTATTAAATCAGTCAATATTATATAGGGTGTTAGGTAAACCTGCGGCAAAAATTCCTTGGCCTATTCTAAAAATATTTTGTCGTATGACGATTTTTGAACAACCCTTTGTTTCGAAGATACAGGGTGAACAAAATTTGCGACAGTAACAACATTTTATTATCAAAAAATACATGTAAAGTTGTTGTCAATCATGTCAATCTGCAATAAATGTACGAAATGACTTCCTCCATCCTGGATACAAGCATTCAATCTTCTCCACTTGTGGGAAATCCACTTGTATGTTAGTGGATAAAACAGCCGTTCCAAGTTATCATCAATAATTTTTTGTACTTGATAAACTCATGACCGTACCACATACTTTTATTTATATTAATGATTTCAAGAAATATCGAATATAGTAGTCGCAAATTTTGTTCACCCTGTATCTTCGAAACAAAGTAGTTTTTCAGAAAACATAATTGGACAAAATATTAAAATAGGCCAAGGAATAACCCCTTGAATTTTTGCAGAATATTTAACTAACACCCTGTATATTAAATGTAAAGGACTGTAGCGACCTACAATGTTAGTTCAGAGTAATTATTTATCAAATTAGATAAACAAGTCAAATTCGTAAATAGTTCGTTAATTAATAAATAATTGTATATTTATGTATAAATATTTAATAATTAATTTCGGATGAGAGCAATGTGCGCGGCTAAGCGGAGATAATCTGTAAAACAAATATTTCCTGCGAGGTTTTACACGGAAAGCCCGGCGTATCCGCCACAATGGAATCACGATTTCCGGATTAGACTCTCTCTCGCACAGGGAAAGAAAATCAAATCTGAGCCGAAATAAAATAATTTAATAATTTTAATCTATTTGACAACGCGGACTGTAACAACATTCAATTAAAGTTTTCAGATCGGTGAGTCTGCGGGGTAATTTTGCGCGGAGCAAAAGCACGTTTTAGATATATTAAATAAATTCGTTGCCCCGTGCTTGTCATTGATAGAACCAATAAAATGAGATATGTAATAACAGGTTTCTATATACACGAACTTAATCAATTCACCTTATAGTATTTTCCAGTCCTCTGCCAGTACAAAGCCCCATTTTCTATTACTATTTCTCACAACGATCCACTTTCTCAAAATGTGGGAAGGAATTTCAAAGGAAGGAGAATCAGAAACATTGTCTATAACAAAGTTTCTGATTTAATATCTTCCCATACAGCATTCATTCTTATGCAAAACTTCTTTACACCAACCGAAACCTGTATTATAACAATTGTCAATTGTTGTAATTTCAATATTAATCCATCAATTCAACGCCACATTTTACAATTTAACAAACAAAGGTACGCAATACATCACACATTTTTGTTTGTTATTTAGAGACAATTTACTTATTAAATCAATTTCGTAGGTCGTAATCCAACCGAACTTAACATAAATATGAATTCGCGGCGAATATGCACAAGAACCCTTTAAATATTCATATACATCTCTTTGTTTTCGACGCTTGAATGGGCTATTCAACACGCCTCAACACCTCAAAGCTTCACACCGAGTGCATGAAACACAAACAAAAATACTTTAAAATGTCATGTATAATACGAATATGTGTATATAGCCCTCGGTTTCGCTTGCGTGGCTTTTTATATCAGTCAAATTAATTCCGGTCAGCTATGTTTAGCGAATATTGTGAATAATATGAAGACTAATATCAAGATACACTGTAAGATTTGAAAATTGTTACGAAAATTATAACAGTTATTAGTCTATGAAAACTAGAAAGACAAGTCTGCCTAAATTTGTATATTGCTCATTGTCTACTCTTGTCTATAGAGCATTATATTTGCCTAGTCTTATCTGTCTACTCTTATTTATCTAGTCTTGTCTGTCTAGTCTTATACCTATAGTCTCTAGTCTAGACACAAGACATAGTCAGTTTTTTTTCCTGGCTGTGTTAGTCCAGTCTAGTCTTGTCCAGTCTAGTCCAGTCTAGTCTGGTCTATTCCAATCTAGTCCAGTCCAGTCTAGTAGAGTCCAGTCTAGTCGAGTCTAGTCTAGTCCAGTCCAGTTCTTTTTTAAGCGTACGTTGCGTAAACCTAATGATACGAATCGCAGCATCGAGTACCGAAGAGCTAAGGCCCTTGTACAACGCCTAACCCGCCAACTCAAGAACGATTGGTTCCAGCAAAAAGGCAAAGAAGAGTTGGCTGATCAGAAGTACATTCTACAAAGCCATAAATATCGTTTATGGGCCACCTTGGAATCGCAGCTGCCCCATTAAGAACAAGGAAGGGGTTTCGTTGAGGCAGGACTCTGATATAACAGAACGTTGGAGAGAGTACTACCCCGAGCTTCTGAACACTACATCAACTGTGCACCTACAAGCTTTCAACCAAATCCCCCAATTTCCTGTGAGGGAGGAGCCTAGCTCTTTACCCAACATCTGATGAGATTCGCATGGCTAGATAGCTTGCCAATTGAAATCTATAATTGTGGTGGTACTCCCATACTTAAGAAAATTCTCACCCTGATTAAACAAATATCTGGGATTCTGAAAAGTCTCCCGCTGACTGCAATCACTCTAATTGTCAATATGTACAAGAGGAAAGGGGACAGATCAGATTGCACCTATTACCGTGGCATCTCCCTTCTCTGTGCAGCTGGTAAGATACTGGCAAGGTTGATCTCTAACCGTCTACAGCCTCCTTTAGAACCCACCACAGAGTCAATTTGGTTTCCGCCCGCACAGATGGACAACAGATATGATCTTCACACTTCGACGGCTCCAGGAAAAAGTGAGGGAGCAGCATTCTTCTACGTTTGCTATTTTTGTGGATCTACGGAAGGCATTCGAAATGGTAAACAGGCAAGACCTGTGGCAAAAACTCTCAAGATTTGCCTGTCCTGCAAAGGTAGTGAATATAATTGCCTATCTTCATATGGTCAACGAGGCACAAGTTATTGCAGGTCGAGATATCACCGGCTCTTTCAACATTTCTAATGGCGTAAGGCAAAGCTGCGTATTAGCACCTCTTCTTTTTAATATTTTCATGACTGCGTTTCTCTAATGCTTGGACCGAGTGCTTCAGGACCGTGGTATCGCTTTGACAATGGATTACATAATCTTGCACGTCTTAAAGTCCAGAAAAATGTACGCAAGAGATCCCTCGCTGAGCTGCAATATGCAGATGACCTTGTTATTTTGGCCAACACAGCAGAAGAAGCGCAAAGTATGATTGACACATTCTCAAATGTATATGGCTCACTTGGGATGGAGTTAAACACGTCCAAAACTCCTTATTATCAGCTTTCATCCACCAGCAGCATCAGTCACTCGTAGATATATATCTATAGATGGAACTCTTATGGAGACTGTGGAACAATTCTACTACCAGGGAAGTCTAGTGACAGCGAATTGGACCTGCATGCCTAAATTATCCACCGTCTACGGTGTGCCTTGCATGAATTCTTTACACTCCGGGAGAGAGTCTTTGACTGCAGTGACCTGACCATACACACGAAAGTCCTAGTTTTCAAAGCAGTTGTCTTATCCATCCTACTATACGGTAGTGAGTGCTGTATTGTGTACAAAAAGCACGTTAAGGCGCTTGAAATATTCAAAATGAGACAACTGCGATATATCATTCTCCAACAAAGAAATTCGAGAAAGAGCCAACTGCGACTCTATAGAGAACACCTTGGCGCGCAATCAACTGAATTAATTAAATAACAATCAACTAAACGCTGTCTAGGGCATGTGTGCCAGATGTCCGATGATCAGCTTCCAAAACAGATCCTCTTTGGTAAGCTATCCCATAGTCAGCGATACCCTGGTGGCCACCTGAAGAGTTATAAAGATGTCATTCAGTCCGAAGTAAAGAAGGCCGGAATAGAGGACACCTGGGAATTTCTATGTCAAGACAGAGGCTCTTAGCGTAACATCTGCCACACTACTTCCGGCATATTCCCTACACGCAACACCACCATAAGATCAGGCGACATCGAACCAGTTGTATGTTCTCAATGCCAACGTACCATAGCATCGGTCTCTGGAGCCACCAACAGGCCCATGAGCGGAGGCGGCAATGGCAATGAGGGACGAATCTTGGGCAACGAAGAAATCCCGACGACGACGAGGACGACGATGAGTCAAGTCTAGTCCAGTCTAGTCCAGTCCAGTCCAGTCTAGTCCAGTCTAGTTCAGTCTAGTCCAGTCTATTCTAGTTCAGTCTAGTCCAGTCAGGACCAGTCTAGACCAGTCTAGTCTAGTCTAGTGCAGTCTAGTCCAGTCTACTGGTTACAATTCCCTCCGTTTCTCCTTCCATTTTTCTGAGTTTTGTGCTATTTGGTACCAGTTTAACCCTGGGTGACGTTTGATATCGACGCTCCATCTTATTAATGGGCGTCCCGATTTCCGTTTCTGGTTCCATAGTCTCCATTGTACTACCTTCGTGCTCCATCTATTTGTACCTCTGGCTACATGTCCTGCTCTGTTCTATTTCAGCTTGAAAATATGTTTGGTGATGTCTCGCACGTTTGTTTGTGCTGTGTGATTCACTTGTTGTGTGTGTGAATGGTGTTCTTGAGAGCCCATGTTTGTGCACCGCACGTGCTTACTGGGAAGATGCATTGGTTGCATATCATTGCTTTGAAGCTAAGCGGTATGTCCCGACCGAAAGCAGCTCACACTAGTCGTATTCTTTCATTTATTACTAGAACTTGATTAGCTTTGGGCATAGTTATTGTTTGACCCAGGTACTTATAGCCGTCCGTTTTCACGACTTCATTGTTCCAAATGTTATGAGCAAGCTCCTCATTGTTTGTCATATACTGTGTTTCTTGAAAATTAATTTCTAGGTCAATCCGCATGCATTCGTTCTCTGAAGTTTTTTACTACTTGCTATGAGCTATGAGCTATTGTTCCTCTTTGCAACTTGCTATCAGCACGATGTCGTCCGCCAGTATGAGGTGGTTTAGCCTTTCACCATTGATGTTGCTGCCTCTGTCTATCCAATTGGTGTTATTTACGGTATCCTGCAAGACCACGGTAAGATCTTCCAAGACATTATGTCCTTGCTCCGTGATTTCGTGCAGTCGCATCTGCGAGTTTGCACTTTTGTGTGTATTTGTTAATAGATTTGCAGAACGATAGTCTATTCTTGCATTCTTCAACGCTTGCCGTAGAGATCATATTGCAACCGTGAAAAAAAAGGTTTTTTAAGATCTACGAATGCTAGCCATAAGTGGTTAATAGACCTTTTCATCATGACATCATGCCCGAACTTTTTGACGTATAACCAGTGAAAATAACAAAATGTGCCCGAAACTTTCATATTCGCGCCTTTCAAACTTGGCGGATGCGCATGTGCTTAACTAACCGTAAAAAGGTCTATTGTATTCGTTTGCTTTCTCTATGAGATTCTTTCTCTCTCTCATAGTTTGAAGGTGTTCTGTGGTGCTGAACCCTTCCCTAAACACCGCTTGGCTTGTTCTTTTAGTTGATAGAAATCGAGCCTTGTACTGATTCGATTTGTAATTACTTATGCCACCAGTTTGCAAGTTTGTTCGAGCACATTGGTTTTCAAGGTTTTCGGTGTCCACTTTTTGTGCAACAGCTGTACAAGGGTCCAGTGACCAGGGATGCCTTCGGATTCAGTTTTACGGCTCGCGTACACCTAATGTGTCATCGGCCGAAGTTTGCTCGGGCGACGACGGCCGAACTCGGACGATTGAATCAAACACCTGTAAAAGAAAGAAAGCGCGTACACAAAATACACGACCGTCATCGGACGAGACGACGGATAAGGTGTACGCGAGCGATTAAACATTTCTGTCAATATTCCGTCTATGCCGGCCGCTTTTCTGTTCCTTGTGTTTTTAAAAGCAGCTTGGATTTCATAGCAGGGCCCGCTCTGGCGGTTACGTCGCCCCGAACAAAAAGAAAAATTGCGAGTCATATTACAATTTTTATTTTACTCGTAATCGTGTATTGCTCGTAATCTTACACTAGAGTTGGCAAAAAATTGTTTTAAAATTGTCAATTATTGTCTAATAAATCTCCGCTGTCTGTAGTTTGAACTGCAAATTATATTGCAATTTTTATTTTACTCGTAATCTTGTCGAAGTAAATAATATTACTTGTAGATTTTTACGGCGATAATAAAACGTTATTTATAGTTTATTGCGTTTTTACTGCCACTCGTAACGAAATACACAACCAATGAGCAATAGCTAATAACAAAAATTCGTGCGATATATTTCCGAAAATTAAAAACCGAGTTTCGCAATTATCGTTTTAATGAGGTGTTATAAATTTGACGTGTCTATCTGTCCGTCTGTCCGCATTAGTCTGACGCCAAGATTACACACTCATTTTTAACCCCGACTGACTGACCCGAAAAGAGGGGTGTTATAAGTTTGACCTGTCTCTGCGTCAGTCTGTCCGTTTCTCCGTCTGTCCGTCCTTCCGTATACGTGGCTGTTTATGGAATCCTAGCTCCTAAGCCGACTTTGATGCGGTTTCTTTTGTTTGAAAGCTGACGTGATGGAGAAGGTTCTTAGCTACAATTTATGAAGATCTGTGCAGGCGTTTTATGAACATCAGCTCATTTCCGTCTAGACAAAATTAATCTGCAACCAATTTGACACAAGTGTTTGGCTAGTTGCGTATATACAAACTTGTTATCCAAGTAAATATGTGTCTATTCGAAAAATAATACCGCAGAATACGTTATCACCAGTGGTGTGCTGGGAAACTGTTAACAATGAGCTCGCTGCTCGATGACCGCTACTTGGGGGAGAGCGTTTTTTTTTTAATTTCAAGGTCACACTTCCTGACATACATTGGCTAGACGCCTAGACACGACCAATAAGTACTTTTCTGCTCTTATTTGCTTGTACCTTGTCCACCTGTGTATGTAAGCAAGTTCTATTGCTTTTTTGAGAAAGGATGGTACATTACATGTTGGTACATTATTACATGATGGTACATTATTGTTAGTTTATGTGAAAGTATAAACACAAAATATAAATTCTTAAATAAAAACGATAACAAAATTTGGTCTATATTTTCATTATACAATGTATGTACCGTGTATTTGAAGAAGGACTCCCTTAGTTTGTATAAATATATTCAAGTATAAATTTAATTTTGAAATATAATGAAAAATCAATGAGTATATACAACAAAAGAGAGTACTTTCAAATTTTGTCACTGCACAGCACGCCTCAACTGAATCAAAGAGGATAAGTTAGGTTAGGTTATCCTAGCCTATCCTCTTGGAACTGAATTAAGCGAACTCAGCCCTAGCGCCGTCTCAAGGTCAAGCAGGCGTGCCAGCTGCAAGAGAGCAAAACTTGGACAGTTCATGAATCAAACACCACAAACTAGAATAGTGTGTATCACTTTGAATAGTTTCTATGACAAAACATAACTAGGGAGTTCTTTTTCAAACGCACTGTACATACCTAGATTGACATAGTGAAAATTGTAAAAGGCCCACGGGAGCCCGCTGCAGCACACCACGGGTTATCACATCAATTGAAAATTAGTTCTACGAAATAATCACGTAAACATAAATGAGTTAATATTATCATCTAACCAAAACAACTTTATCCTTGTTTGTAAACAATCCCCACCAATCACGTATTTGCTAGATTCTAGATATTTGCTAAGGAAATTTCAAACAAATTATTAAATAAAAGGAAAAAGTTCGAATAATAAAATAAAATTAAACATTTTAAGTAACCCCCGACACAAAAAAAGTGTAAAAAGTAAAAAAAATAAATTTCTCTCTTGCCCTTTTAACTTCATTAAAAGCACCTATTAATATTTTGATGATGAGCGTAGCCGCGTCGGGGGACTGCTAAGTAAATCAAATAATAAAACCAGAATACAAAGAAATGAAAAGAAAATTGATAATGAGAAAGTATGGATTATTCAATGACCTATTCTGGGTAGGCAACGTACATAAGTAACAAGTCAACAATATCCAATCGTTTAGTTTTCAATCTAGATTAATTTACGAAAAATTCGCAAAATAAACACAAGCGTCAACGACGTCTCTCAAGCAATGCCTCTTATAGAAGTGGTACAGTATCGAAACTCTGCAGGAACTTAGTAGACCTTGAAAGTAAGGAACATTGATACATCTAAGTTCATACGTACAATTTGAAACTAGTAGGTATTTTCTATTCGTTATACCGATGTAGGCATAACTAACTATACTTCTTCACATAGCGGTCCCCCGACGCGACCGAAATATTAATAGGTACTTTTAAAGAAGTTAAAAGGGCAAGAGAGAAATTTAGTTTATTGACTTTTTAAAAAAATTGTTTTTGTGTCGGGGGTTACTTAAAATGTTTAATTTTATTTTATTATATTTTATTTTAAATTAAATATTTGCGTTTCGCAATTATCGTTTAAATTAGACGAACCTTGTTTTTTTTGCCTGGGAAATATTGTAGAAATTTAATGAGATCAGATTGCACGCGGCGAAACAATATTTAGAGCTTTCTTGTTCGAGATAAAGCTGGAATTAGTGAAAAGCGCATAGCGCCGGAAATAATTCAGAAATGGTAGCGCAAAACTAGACTGTGTAGATAAGACCGCGATATTATACCACCAGAAATCCACACAATTCCGAAACTATTTACCTACGAATCTCCGTACAAATTGACAAAATTTACAAGTAAAAACAAATTGCTCAAATTCCACCGACCCCTTGCTCATTTATTGCGCTCAATTCCGTTCCAAACCCCGCAAAAAGAATACAATTAAAGTTTAATATTTAATTGGAACGAAGTTGTAAAACGACTCGTATTCTTACAATGATTAAAACATTCATATTTAAACAGAAAATAATTATCAAATCATTTAATACAATGTAACTAACTCTGATTCATTTCGCGCATAATCAACTTGAATAATTGGTGTATTACCAGAGTTGAAATATCTGGAGAGTATTTAGTTACTCGCGGGTACTAACAGACTTAATAATTACAAACTTAATTAGTAATTAGAGCAGAGGAGCAGAATTAAAATAAATTTAAGGGAACGGATCGCGGGATGGATCCAAAACCATCGGGGATGACAATCAACCATATGATATGATTGCATAGGTTCTCGTGATTGCATCCGCGTTCTCTGAGGAATTGTTTACAAAAGCAATCTCGTTGTTGACATCTTCAGCTGGCAGGTTTTGATGCGTCAATCGTCTTTGTTATACTACGTGTTACTATATTTGGTGCCCTTGCTTTCCGTGCGGTTTGTTGAGTCGTCTCATTTTTCCGCACTCCTCGGTTGATAGTCGTTTATTCTTTGTGTGTTTGTTGTTGGTGGTGTCCTAGTTGCTGGTGTCCTAGATGGCGTATATACGCTTGCAGACCTCTCGCGCTGCGCTCTGATTGTTTCGCTGTTCACTGGTGCCGTGACAAATCCGTGTATCGTTGTTCTCCATGTGTGTTGTAAAAGTTGGGCATCATTTCTCTTATTTAAGATAATTAATAGAAAAATAGAGGTCACAGTTGTGTGGTGTGAACGCATCCGCTTGACATGCACAAGATCCCGGATTTAATCCCCGGCAAAGCCATGAAGATTTTTCACGGAGCTATGCTGTGGCCACCTAGTGCAATGGCAAACTACCACGAGTAATTCTGGCAAGTAAAATCTCTCAACTAGAGCCGTTCGGAACCGGCGATAAACTGTAGGTCCCGTATATTTGTGGATGATGCGTTCCACAAGTATGCGCGAGAGGTTGCCTACGCTTTCGGAGAGTGTATGCGCTTCAAGAAGAAAAGAAAAAAGACCAAATAACTTAAACAAACGAGACGATGCTCAACATTTACCACACTCATGAAACAAAAACAAGGGTACACGGAAAACAAGACCAGCCACCACGCACAACGATCAAGTGCCATTGGTCGCGACACCAGTGAACATCGATCTGACCGGATGTGCCTCGGCCTGCAATGGGCACGAGACACTTCAGGAGTGCGGGCCGCATCCATCCTCACTAGACGCGCGCAAGTCGGTTTCCGAAATTGATAGTCCCTTTTTTGTGTGTGTATTTTGTTGTTACTCTCGCGCTCCGTTCTGATTGGTTCGCTGTTCACTGGTGTGGCATAACGCATTACTTTCATTTCGCCAATAGGTTTACTTGCAATGACTCGCGCACATGCTACACTCCTTGGTCCGTGTTTCAAGTCGGGTCGCCCGCGAAGCGGACGCGTCGAGTATCCCCGTTCGAACTTTTCGGGTTTCGCAGGATAACCCCTGAACGGTTTCACGTACTCTTGAACTCTCCCTTCAAAGTCCATTTCAACTTTCCTTCACCGTACTTGTTGGCTATCGATCTCGGGGTCGTATTTAGCCGTAGGTGGAGTTTACCAACTAAAAGCAACCCGACTATAAGGAGAAGCTCGTTCTGTTGAAGGACTTCGAAGAACTCAAGGAAGAACTGAGTAAGGACATGAATGATCAGGAAGAAATGAAGAAGGATGAACAGGAAGATATGAAGAAGGATGAACACGAGGAAACGAAGAAGAATGTACACAAAGAAACGAAGAAGAAGGAACAGGAGGGAATGAAGGCTGATGGAATGGATGAAATAAAGGAAGATGGATAGGAAGATATGAAGAACGATGAACAGGAAGAAATGGAAAAGGATGGACAGGAAGAAATGAAGAAGGATGAACAGAAAGAAATGAAAAACGATGGACCGGAAGAATCGAAGAAGGATGAACAGGAAGAAATGAAGGATGAAATAAAGAAGGATTGACAGGAAAAAATGAAGAAGGATGAACAGGAAAAAATGAAAGAGGATGGACAGGAGGAAACGAAGAATAATGAACAGGAAGAAATGAAGGATGAAATGAAGGAGGGTGGACAGGAAGAAACGAAGGATGAACAGGAAGAAATAAAAAAGGATGGACGGGAAGAAACGAAGAAGGATGAACAAGTAGAAATGAAGATTTCACAAGAAGAAATAGAGAATGGACAGCCTTTACGGGCCTATGAGCGTTGACTATGAGCGTGAAAGCCACCAAACACAAGGTGATAGCGGTCCAGAGAATGCTAGCAATTAGAACTAGTAGCGCTTATGGAACTGTATCAAGGGAGGCGTCCTTGGCAATAGCAGGCATTCCTCCAATTGAGTTGCTAGTGCAAGAGAGGCTTGCAAGAGAGGCTTTCTACTCAGCTAAACAAATTGAACCAATTGCTAATAAAAAAGAAGTCAAGAGGATGGCACGGACTGAACTACTACTGGCATGGCAGAAGGAGTGGGTTGCAAGCGATAAGAGATGATGGAGAAGGCTGTTGATAAAGGACGTCGGAAAATGGGTAACTCGGAAACACGGAGCACTAAACTACCATCAAACAGAAGCACTCAGTGGACACGAACGCTTTCGAGGTTACCTCCATAAGATAGGCTTACCTCCATATATAGATGGTGTGCATCACGCTGTCCTTTTCCCTGCAGAATTCGCAGCAGCTATCAACTGCTGCGAATACTGCGGGGAACATGAAAGCGTGAAGCACACCATCTACATATGTGGTAGTTGGGACACAGAAAGGAACACCCTAGCAAAGGACCTAAAACTTAGAACCACTATACCGTTCATGTTAGAATCGAAACACAAGATAGGAGCATTATTCACTTTTCTGCGTAAACCATCTTGCTGCATCCCATCGTTGAGAGCGCCAAAACTCTGCTGGAATTTCATCAGGGCAGGTGGCTTTCGCAGTTTCATTCCTTTCAGAACAGCCTCAACTGCGGCGATCTCAACTTCCTTTATTGGTCCTTCAACAGGAGAGGTGAGTGGAATTGGTGGATGAGAAAATTCCTTGGTAGACATTTTCTCGAAATAGCTCCGCCAGCGTTCTCTCGCCTTCTCCCAGTCGACCAGCACTTCACCTGTTTCGTTATTGATGCCATAAATGCGTTGGATGTTTCCGTTTTGGCCTTCACCAGTGTCAAGTTTTGCGTAGAGGTCTGGTAGTAGCTCTTCTTAGTTATAAGGAGCAGAATGAGAAGAAAAGGCAGAATGCTGAAAGACTATGGCTAAACCAGACCCCCATTCAGCATGGCTGGATGTGGAAAGTAAGCTACATCATAGACAACATTGTAAAACAAGCGGCATCTTGATGTTAGGCGTTGAGCAGTGTCAAGATGTTTGAGTTTCAGAAGGTCCACTCGCCAAGTTAACACAGGGGTGCTTGCTACGTCCCCCTATATTAAAAAAAACCTTTATGGACCTGGAACTCCCTATGAGCTCGGACTTGGACCTTCTATGAGTAAGGACTTGTTCAAGGGCTGGTCTGCCGGACTACGGTTGATGAGCTCTCAGAAACACCTCATCTACCGACGCCCAAAGTCCAGGGCGGGTTTCGTGTCTTGTTCGCTTGCAGCTACTAAGGACATTTTAGTTAGGGACTTTCCACCGCTTATGCTTAAATTAAGAGGGTAGTCTCTCCTGACCGGAGGTTGAATATTAAATTCGACAGGGATCCCTCATTAACGGAATAATATCTCATTATTTGTAACCTAAATTAAGTCTTTTTAAATTTCAGTTTAGTTAAATTTAATATTTTTAGATCTATTATTTTCAAGTAAATCTCGACTAGGAATACAGTGAGGAACTTCTTCTTTAAGTGTCGTGACCGCTTCGATCGTTGACCATGACGTTGGCTAATAAGTTCATGATTTTAATTTTGTCGACTGCTGCACGAAACAGCTGGGCTGTTGTTTTGCCATACCATGTCCTTAGATTTTTTAACCATGATGTCGTCCTTCGTCCTAGACTCCTTTATAAGGAGTCCCAAGTTCCTTAGTTTTATTTAGTCTTTGTAGGATTTGTAAGTGATAAGTGAGGAACGCCGAAGGGTAAATTCGGACCAAATAAGGCCCTCCAAATTTTGGCCGAATTGTGGCAAGCCTAATTCTAGCCTTAAATGGTTTAACTTAGGCATGTCTTTTGAATTCCTGACTTCAGCCTTATATGGATATTCAAAGACTTGCCAAAATTCTAACCCTTCCTAATTACGGCTTGTCCAGTCCTAATTAGGAAAGCCAAAACACCGCATGCCGAAAAAATCCAAGCTAGATCATTATTAGGAAACTCAAGCTAATGGTCTAAATTAGGACTTAAAAATTAGGACTTAAAACCAAAGACTTGCCAAAGTTAGGAATGCAAAATTTGGTCGCTATTAGGGAAGTCGGTGGCAAGGCCCCACTTAGATCTATCTCTGGCGTTGTTGAATGTAACCTTATATGGACAACCAAAGGTTTACCCAACTTAAATATATCTTTGGAATTCCAACTGCACATCAAATTAAGTTTCATTATCCACAACCTTTTACTACTTCCAAGAGACTATTTACCTTCTTGACCAAGACATAGCTCTAGTTTCTTACTACTCTTCCAATTACTTTAATAAAACCAAATTTGGACCACAGTTACATTTGACGCATGCAAGTGTAGTTTCTGAACTTGCTGTCTCAAAAGCAATTCAAATTCAGAAAAAGATTGCACAGGATGAAATAGAGAATGGACAGCCTTCACGGGCCTATGAGCGTTGGCTATGAGCGCGAAAGCCACCAAATACAAGCTGGCAAGTAGGTCCAGATCGTCACAGCGACTGAGGTTTCCGGACTGTTGCCTAAAGAGGAAACCGAATTTGGACCAGATTTGCTTGGGGTAGTCACATCCGATTCTTGTTTCCAAACTGCTGCCAAAAGAGGAAGCCGAACTCGAACCTCAATAAGCTAGGATGATAACATGCAATCAGGCTTTCCTAATTAGGCATTGTGTTACAAACGTGATGAGGGCCTTATGCCGTTGCCTCAGTTGGACCAAACACGAAATTAGGCACGACTATGCAATCCTTATGAAAGGTCCAATCCTTGGACAAATATATGTTTCTTGTTACACCTTGGAGGAGCATAGAGCCTAGACAAACATTCGCAACTAGGAAGCCAAATTTGGACCAGATTAGCGTGGGGTAGTCACATCCGAGTCTTGCATCCAAACTGCTGCCTAAAGAGGAAGCCGAACTCGAACCTCACTAATCAACATCCGCAATCGAGTCCGGTTCTTCGCCAGCGCCTTTAGGTCCAGCCAACTTTTCGAGTCGAAATCTCATCCAGAAATGTTCTTTTCTATGTTTGCGCTGGTCTCCATCTATGCCTCTTCCTTAGGATTTCCAGTCGAGAGCGATTCTGGCGATGTGGTGGTGGTCTTGGCTTATTGTATGCCCGATCCACCCCCATCGTCGCCGTCGCCCACCGACAGGACGCTTTGAATATCCCCGTTCTAACTTTTCGGGTTTCGCAGGATTACCCCTGAACGGTTTCACGTACTCTTGAACTCTCTCTTCAAATTCCTTTACCACTTTCCTTCACGGTACTTGTTGGCTATCAATCTCGTGGTCATATTTAGCCGTAGATCGAGTTTACCACCTACTTAGCGCAGCACTCTAAGGCAACCCTACTATAAGTAGAAGCTCGTTCTGTAGAAGGACTTCGAAAACCCCAAGGAAGAAGTGAGTAAGGGCATGAATGATCAGGAAGAAATGAAGAAGGAAGAAATGAAGAAGGATGGACACGAGGAAACGAAGAAGAATCTACACGAATCGACACGAAGGAAGAGGGCCTTATGCCGTTGCCTAATTTGGACCAAACACAAAATTTGGCACGCCTATGAAATCCTAATAAAAGGTGCAATCTTTGAACAAATATTTGTTTCTTGTTACTCCTTGGAGAAGCATAGAGCCTCGACGAACATCCGCAATCAGGAAGCCAAATTTGGACCAGATTAGCGTGGGGAAGTCGCATCCGAGTCTTGTTTCCAAACTGCTGCCTAAAGAAGAAGCCAAACTCGAACCTTACTAATCAATATCCGCAATAGAGTTCGGTTCTTCGCCAGCGCCTTTAGCTCCAACCAGATTTTCTTATCGCATTCTCATCCAGAGCTGTTCTTTTCTATGTATGCGCTGGTCTCCATCTATTCCTCTTCCTTGGAGGTTCCAGTCGAGAGCGATTTTGGCGATGTTGTGGTGGTCTTGGCGTATTGTATGCTCGATCCACTCCCATTTTCTGGCAGTGATGTCAAAGGCGATCTTCTTTAGATGTGTTACTCTCAACAGTTCTTGGTTAGAGATCTTGTCAGGCCCGTAGACACCTATGACTCTGCGCGTAAATTTATTAACTGCCACCTGCAGTTCTATTAATTCCTGCAATATTCTCTCAAAGTGAACACTCTGGCCTGAACTGCACTCCCCTCTTCCTTTATCTGACATCTCCCCTTTTTCCGACCTCTTAGCCGTCTGGATCGGTGATCGGTTTAGTTTAGCGTATCTTTCAAACGGGTTCATCGACTCACTGCCCGCTCTCGGACTGCTCTCGCATTCGTCCATTGCCGCGAAGACACCTTCCGCTATTGAAGCCGGTCTTAGCTACTAATTCCGCTATCCCTCACCAGATGCGCTTTGAAACGTTGCCTGGGCGCTTACCCTGTCGCGCCGCAACCACGCAAACACAACTTATCACCACGTGCGTAAAGTTTTTAACACGCTTGCCGCGATAACGACTTACTTGCAGCGGAGGATTTCCCGACGACAATAACTGCCTGAACAAAATAGACAAAACCGCCTTTCACTTCCCTCACGCTTAAAACACCCGCAATAGCAATTAATTTGCCGAGCACTCTCACACACGTCCAGCACCCACGAATACTAGACAGACTCCGCCACCTGCAGTTTGTCTTCAAGATATTTGGACATTTTCCAAGTTTCGCATCCATAGGGAAGGACAGATTTGATTTGTTTTCGAGTGCCGAGTGGAGTCCCATACCGGTTTTAATTCTCTGAATGCTTGCTGGGCTTTCCTAATTTGCATCTCGATATCGCATTCTGAACCACCGGCTTCAGTTATTAAACTCCCTAGATAGGTAATCGTTTGCACGTTCTCACCTGGGCAATCGCCGTTCTCAACTGGGCAGACGCCGTGTATCTTGGCTGAAGAACCTAAGGGATTCGTTCAATTGTAGCAATGTTCAGCTGTTCAGAGCTGCAGTCAACAAAGTGCGGATCGCTGTGATGATAGCAAACCTCCGATGACTTTATGAAACCTGTGATGATTGCCCAATCATTAATCATAAATACCATCTTCTTCTTTGTATTTATCTGCATGGACTACCAAGTCCATAGAGATAAATACAAAGATTTATGCAGATTTAACGATGTTGATATTCAAACCAAACTTTTCTGCTTCCGTTGAGAGCGCCGAGAGGTTTTCTTGGACGTCCTCTGTTAGTTATTCCTTAGCAGGCATATATCGTCCGCATTTATTTTTAGCTTTATGTTTTTCAATTAGGGCCCAAGTGCTATCAGAGATCGAATCTTTGCGATTTGACACAAGCTTACCGACCTTTACCATTTGCTATTTCTGTGAAAATCCTTCTTTGTTAACAGGAATTATATTTAGTTTTTATCTACTTAAATATATACACACATAGGATAATATATTCAATATGTAAATGTCTGCTAGTTGTCTAGTATGTGATGTATGCGTCTAGTTGAAATTTAAATAAGAATATGCTGCGCAAAAATTCGCACATTTAATATTCCAGTCGTACGTTTAGCACGTCTCGCGAGTTTCCTGCAGCTTCATATATCCATTTTTTTTGTCGCAACATTTTTCGATTTAGTTGGGATAATAATCGCCGGGAAACTTAGTTTTAATATTTCCTCAACGTTTTAGCACATTTCCGTGTGCAAGACACAAGCCGACACTGTGTTATCCTGTCGTCGCGAAATTGAAACGCATTCTGCGTGTGCGAAATTGTTTCATTTGCGGAGCAAATATCGGCGCCTTTGTGAATATTTCCGCGCTGAAACGTTTATTTTTCTTTATGTTTTTCGTTCGTTCGTTCAGACGTCAGTAAACACGTCGGGAAATTGTTTTGTCGCGCGATAAACGGGTAAAAAGCCGCGTGAAATATTAGGTGGGAACAGGAAACGTAGATTAAGTTCGCGTGTAAATATTGTGCTCGATCATCCTTTTCGAGAACGAAACTCCCGCAGGAGAAACGGAGGGAAAGTTTGATACATTCCCAGGGCACAGATTATTAAACCATTCATTGCTAAATATCAATTAATTAATTAATTTAGTTCTAAAATTTAAGGTTTTTACTTTCTGATAAACAAAAACTTGATCTGTAAAATCTAAACTCATCATCATTCAACCCATCTGAGTATTCTGCTAGACATAGGTCTCCCTTTCGTTCCTCCACTTCCTTCTGTCCTGTGCCAAGTTGATCCAATTTCCGGGTCTAATATCGTCAGACCATCTTGTAGGTTTTTTAGGACGATATATGCCTGCTAAGGAATAACTACCAGGATGTCCAAGAAAACCTCTCGGCGCACTGAACGGAAGCAGAAAAGTTTTGTTTGAATATCAACATCGTTAAATCTGCATGGATCTTTGTATTTATCTCTATGGACTTGGTAGTCCATGCAGATAAATACAAAGAAGAAGATGGTATTTATGATTAATGATTGGGCAGTCATCACAGGTTTCATCAGGTCATCGGAGGTTTGCTGTCATCACAGCGATCCGTATCTTGTTGACTGCACCTCTGAACAGCTGAACATTGCTACAATTAAACCAATCTCTTAGGTTCTTCAGCCAGGATAGTTTTGTTTGAATATCAACATCGTTAAATCTGCATGGATCTTTGTATTTATCTCCATGGACTTGGTAGTCCATGCAGATAAATACAAAGAAGAAGATGGTATTTATGATTAATGATTGGGCAGTCATCACAGGTTTCATCAGGTCATCGGAGGTTTGCTGTCATCACAGCGATCCGTATCTTGTTGACTGCACCTCTGAACAGCTGAACATTGCTACAATTAAACCAATCCCTTAGGTTCTTCAGCCAGGATACAGGGCGTCTGCCCAGTTGAGAACGGCGATTGCCCAGTTGAGAACGTGCTAACGTTTACCTATCTAGGGAATTTAATAACTGAAGCCGGTGGTTCAGAATTCGATATCCAGATGCAAATTAGGAAAGCCCAGCAAGCATTCAGACAATTAAAACCGGGATTGGACTCCAGTCGGCACTCGAAAACAAAGCCTCTGCTTCTTTTAGACTCTCAGGTCAATATTTTCTATGCCCATCTGTGATCAGTGGTTCTTGCGAGATGCCTTGCCCAGTTCCATTTTAAGTTGGTTATGTGTTCTACTATGTCTGCAACTCCTGTTGTTTGTTTTAACTATTCATTTGTCTTAATGTCCCTTCTGGTCACTCCTTCCTTCGATCGTTCTATTGCCCTTTGGACAATTCGTAGTTTATTCACTGTCTTCTTGGTTAACGTTAGAGTCTCGACTACATAGGTTATAACACTCATTGATCGTAGACTTCTCGTTTTAAACATGTTGGATATTGACCTTCTAGTTATCATCATCAATGGCCATACAACCCTATGGTAGGGTCTCGACCTTCTCCAGCTTCATTCAATCCTGTCTCTGGTCTGCAAGGTCCAGTTCGGTGCACCTATCTTTCGTGCGTCTTCGCTTACACCATCCTTCCAGCGCAGCTTTGGCCTTCCTCGCCCTCTTGTGGCTATGGGTTCTGTTTTAAGAATCTTTTTTGCAGGATTCTTGTCATCATATCTGTTCACATGGTCTGCCCATCGCAATTTGGATCACAATTACATTTGATGCATGCAAGTGTAGTTTCTGAACTTGTTGTCTCAAAAGCAACCCAAATCCAGACAAAGAATGCACAGGAGGAAATAGAGAATGGACAGCCTTTACGGGCCTATGAACGTTGGCTATGAGCGTGAAAGCCACCAGATACAAGCTCTCAAGTAGGTCCGGATTGTCACAGCGAATGAGGTTTCCGGACTATTGCCTAAAGAGGAAACCGAATTTGGAACAGATTAGCTTGGGGCAGTCACATCCGAGTCTTTTTTCCAAACTGCTGCCTAAAGAAGAAGCCGAACTCGAACCTCACTAAGTTAGGATGATAACATCCAAGTGTGGCTTCCGAATGTATATCACATCAGGCTTTCGTAATTAAGCCGGGAGACGGACGTGCGTTACAAACGTGATGAGGGCCTTCTGCCGTTGCCTCATTTGGACCAAACACGAAATTTGGCACGCCTATGCAATCCTAATAAAAGGTCCAATCTTTGGACAAATATATGTTTCTTGTTACTCCTTGAAGGAGCTTAGAGCCTCGACAAACATCCGCAATCAGGAAGCCAAATTTGGACCAGATTAGCTTGGTGTAGTCACATCCGAGTCTTGTTTCCAAACTGCTGCCTAAAGAAGAAGCCGAACTCGAACCTCACTAATCAACATCCGCAATCGAGTTCGGTTCTTCGCCAGTGCCTTTAGCTCTAGCCAAGTTTTCGAATCGCCGATCTGGCGACCAATCTGCCGATTTTGATTGTAGTTACTGTCCTTGTTACCGGCTTGTCTATAGATGTTGTAAATTTATATCTGCGTCTCCACATACCGTCGTCTTGGATTGCCCCGTCATTTTTTCGCAATACCTTTCTTTCAAAGATCATCAATGACCTCCTAGTTTGTGTCTTAATTTTCTAAATGCCACCCATCCTAAGTCTATCCGTCGATAGACATGTCCAAGTAACAATTTGATCTCATTGTGGCATAACACCTTCATCCACTCAGCTCTTCAATTGTAAGTTTTCAAGATTGCTTTATATCAGTGGTGGGCAAATCTTTTATCTCTCGGTTTCATTGCTGCTTTCCTTGGGAAGAACATGTCAAAGTAACAATCTGAGCTCATTGTGTCATAATACCTTCATCCACTCAGCTCTTCAATTGTAAGTTTTCAAGCTTTATATCATATCAATCATTTTCGAATTTAAGATGTTATGGAAGGATTTCTTAAACTGGCTGCAGTTTATGGTAGATGGACATTCCATCAAAATTGGCAGAGATAATCAGACATGCGAAATTACCAGACCCTACGGCAGAAGGTAATTTCGCATGTCTGATTATCTCTGCCAATTTTGATGGAATGTCCATCTACCATAAACTGCAGCCAGTTTAAGAAATCCTTCCATAACATCTTAAATTCGAAAATGATTGATATGATATAAAGCAATCTTCAAAACTTACAATTGAAGAGCTGAGTGGATGAAGGTGTTATGACACAATGAGCTCAGATTGTTACTTTGACATGTTCTTCCCCAGGAAAGCAGCAATGAAACCGAGAGATAAAAGATTTGCCCACCACTGATATGAAGCAATCTTGAAAACTTACAATTGAAGAGCTGAGTGGATGAAGGTGTTATGTCACAATGAGATCAAATTGTTACTTTGACATGTTTTTTCGCCAGGAAAGCAGCAATAAAGCCAAGAGAAAAAAGATTTGCCCACCACTGATATAAAGCAATCATGAAAACTTACAATTGAAGAGCTGAGTGGATGAAGGTGTTATGTCACAATGAGCTAAAATTGTTACTTTCACATGTTCTTTCCTTAGAAACGCAGCAATAAAACATGCACATAACACCTTCACCTTCTTGAACAGTTTCTCTGTAAGATTTATTGCAAATAAAGTATGTGCAAAGATGTTCTTCGGCACTAATTTACATTAACCCTAGCAGCCTAACCTTGGTCATTGTTACCTGCTCACAAACGCATTGATTGCGCTTTGCTAGCCAGTAAAATATGATTGGGCTTCTAGTTTTAAGATAAATGAGGCGTTGCGAATACGAAGGACGAACTCAACAAATAGTGGTTTCGAGAAAAACGCATATGATTTGTTTTATCCATTGCGGATAAAGGGCGAACTCAGCAAAGACTGATGTCGATTTTGATGAACTCATGACGAACTCAACATGAAACCTATATTTGCTGATTCTCGAGAGGGTTCTGATCCCATCCGCGAAAAAAAAATGACCCAATGTTGAGTTTCAACGCCTCAAATGTAACTTAAACCTTAGCTCTTCAATTCCCATTAACAGACATAATTCCAACTAGGATTCAACAAACCAAACATTAAAAACAAATCTTTGAAACGGTAAGAATTTATAATTAAAAAGCAGAATTCTAACAAACGACTTTACTTATTATTCATAAAATGCAGGTAATAAAAACGCCGCAGCCGCCCCTTTTTCTCTGCATGCAATTAGTTGCAAAGTTTTTGCGCCCAACTAGAATGCTAATTGCGATTTTTTCCTCTCCCTGCAAATCTAAATGTACAATTACAAAACATATTAACATAGAAATTACTTTCGAGGCAAAAAAAAATTTCTGCGTTTTAAACTTGATCATCCGGATGACCCTTCAAGCGTAAACAATATTGCCGGATTTCACCGCAAACAATAATTCATAATCTGAATACTTTCGCCACTTCACCGCAAAACCCTCGGTTGTATTTTTACTGTGCTTTGCCTCAACAGTTTTCCGATGCGGCTTCAACTAGCTCAGACATTTAACAATGCCTCAGCGGCTCTCAAGATTTACAAGTTATATTAATATTTTAATATTCCACAGGGAGCACAATAAAGTTTTACAGTGTTTGTGTATTTGACCATCTTGAGCATAATATTTGTGTTTTGCTTTATTAGGGTTCCGTACCGAAAACAGAACCCTTATAGGATCACTTTGTTGTCCGTCTGTCTGTCTGTCTGTCCGTCCATCCGTCTGTCTGTCTGTCAAGACCATTTTTCTCAGGAACGCGTAGAAGTAACAAGTTGAAATTTGTATCAAATACTCGGGTCTGCGGTCTCTTTCAGCTGTGAAAAAATCAAACCTGTAAGTCAACGCGATCAAAATATATGACCGCTTATGTCGCATATTTTGCGATTTCACATGGGAATCAAAACCTATAGGTTTTTTTTCAACTTCCCGTTGACCTAGAATCATGAAATTTGGCAAGAAGCGGTGTCTTACAGCACATGTAAAGGGAAAAATCTTAATACCGTAAATATGTAATTTAATTACAAGAAAAATGCGAATATACTATTAGAAACTAATGAAAATACACTAAAGTGTTGCGTGGTATTGTCAGGCACCAGAAGCATATGGGTTGCATACAGTTAGGTCCTCTTAAAGTTACCTTACTTACAACTCGCACTTTTTTCTTTTATGCTTAATTTGCTTCAAGAAAAGGAATAATTAATATTCTTCCAACCAGTTTCGCCTTTACTTAAATTAAAAAAATAGCCATGTTCAGGGAATGTACAGGGTGAACAAAACTCGATGTCTCTAAAAAAAAGTCTCTAAAAAGATAGCAAATTTTTTTCTTTGTAAAATTTGTTCAGAAAAATTAGCTTTTTTCAAGTATGCAAAAATATAGGTATGGTTCTGGGGAAACAAAATTCGATGACGTCATGACTCCAGTGTGCAAGTATGGAAAAATAAGTTTGGCTTAAAATGGTCCTTACTCAATCCCATTTAAGAACCTCTTTTCAGATTTTTTCTATCGTTTTTCGTTTTCTGAAGAGCTGAGACATCGAGTTTTGCTCACCCTGTACAATATGAACTGTTAATATTAAAAAATAAAACTTTCATTTTTTCGTTATATGTCGATCGTCAAATTCATTTTAGTTTTTTGTAAATACTTTACTATTTATTTTGGTGGTCATTTTTCTCATTTGTCAGTTTTGTCAATCAAATCATCATCAATCCTATCATAAAACATTTCAAAAATCGTCCTTGATGGGAGGCTGAAGTTGCTGAAAATCTTCCTTGATGGAAGTAAGGCTAAAGACCGATTCCAATATACGCGACACTCAGATACGCGACATCGCCTGTCAAATAATGATTACATTGTTTTAAATGGGCACATTCTCACTATGGTAACGCGACGTGCCAATTTAAAAAAAATAATCATTATTTGACAGGCGATGTCGCACGACGTCGCGTATCTGAGTGTCGCGCATATAGGAATCGAACTTAAAGGAGCATATATCAGAAATTGACAGCTTGAACCCTAAAGGCCGATTCTCAAATACGCGACACTCAGCTACGCGACGTCGCGCGACATCGCCTATCAAATAATGATTACATTGTTTTAAATGGGTAAGTTCTCGCTATGGCTACGCGACAGCTGCTACAAGTCGCTATGCCGCCTGCTGTCGCTGGGATTATTTCGTGAGCATTCTTTTACGTTTTGTCGCTTGATGTCGCATGACGTTTGACTAGTTTGTTTGTGATTTTAATGACGGATTGTGTCAAAAACGGCGTGTTTTTGAAAATGAGTGGAATAAACGACGAAAAAGCAGAGGAATTTATCGCTCTTGTGGCGGATTATGTTGAACTGTATGACTTACAAAATGAAAATGACAGTAACCAATAAAGGAAAGATCTAATTTGGAAAGAAATTTCTTTAAAATTAGATGAGACTCAGAAGTAGACTCTTGTAATTGCTTGAAGAAAGTATGGAATTCTCCTTTTTCTAGTCTAGTTCTTAAAATCTAATGCACCCAATATTTCCTTTTCCTCTTATTTTCTCATTTTCATTAACACATGGCTACGGCGAAAAAATCATCGGAACTTGACGAACTTGACATGTTGATGCGATCAGCCGTCGTTTGCTACATCGTGGACATGTTTAGCATTAGTCGTCCTAGATTGGCCGCCACGGCCTCGGCTTTCATAGCTAAGTGTATCACGTGCGGTGTCATACTCATATTTCTGTTGAATATAACTCCAAGATACCTCAATGTCTCTAATGTCATTATTATAGAATCTTCTACTTTGATTTCTATTTTGGAGAGCTTTCTCCTTCCTGTTAATATTATAGCTTCCGTTTTAGTCGCTGCCAGTTTTAGGCTTTTGGAGTTCATCCACTGGCTCACTCTTTATATCGATTCGTTTATTTTAATACACAGCTTTTCTTGCCTCTTACAATCACAGCCAAGTCATCCGCATAACCTATTAGGGTTACTCCTGCAGGCATGCGCAGCCCTAGTACCTGATCGTAGAAGATATTCCAAAGTAACGGTCCTAGTAAAGATCCCTGAAGGACGTTTAGCTTCTTATTATCTCATTATCTCCAATCTAGGACGACTAATGCCAAACATCAGAGGTACACGATGTAGCAAACGACGGCTGATGCCATCAGCATGTCAAGTTCGTCAAGTTCCGATGATTTCTTCGCCGTAGCCATGTGTTTATGAAAATGAGAAAATAAGAGGAAAAGAAAGTATTGGTAGTCCAGTCATTATAGTAAGTTCACCTCGGAATTCGAGATACCCAACACCCATAGTCCAGTCATTTAAGCTTAAATTAGGTAAGAATCTCGGAATTCGAGATACCCAGCTGTAAGTCTGTAAATACTTGTATATTGACACCCTAAAAGTTGTCTCAAAACCTACATATGGTAGATTTTTATTACCATATGTAGGTTTTGAGGCAACTTTTAGGGTGTCAATATACAAGTATTTACAGACTTACAGCTGGGTATCTCGAATTGCGAGATTCTTACCTAATTTAAGCTTAAATGACTGGACTATGGGTGCATTAGATCTTAAGAACAAGAGACGCATGAGACATTTTGAAAATATAACTTAACCTAAAATGTAGAGAAACTGCAGATTTGAGACTGTTGTTTGATTTGACGTTTGTTTGACATTTTGAGAATACCTAGCAGCGACGCGACAATTCGCGACATATCATCGCGCGTCATCGCGTAGCTGAGTGTCGCGAATTTGAGAATCGGCCTTTACTCTCAATTTGCAAGACACATCAACGAAACACAACACTCCTTTGAATCTGCAAAAGTAATGAAAATCTTGTGTGCTCCATGTTTTGGAAAACGGATTACCGTGAGAAATTGGAAATAGGAAGATCAAGATGGAACGTTACCAAAACCTGCTTAAATTCACAGTTAGGCGCTATATCAAGGACGATGTTTGAAATATTTTATGATAGGATTGATGATGATTTGATTGACAAAACGGACAAATGACAAACATGACAACCCAAATAAATAGTATATTATATTAAAGGACGAGTTCAATAAGCGCGATTTTTCAGCACGCGTCCAAGTATCTAATGGACAAGTGCTGAAAACGCTGAGTGCTGAAAGTGCTGAAAGAACGAGTTTTTTACAGTATTTTTGCGTCCTTTTATGCCATTTTATGCCATTTCTTAATAAAAAATCGCCCATACATATTTAGAAAATTTTATGGTGGATGGTAAAACTGATAATTGACATTTCACTGACACTTGAAATCAATTTAAAGGTTAAAATTAAAATGGGTGAGAAAGTATCTTGTACTCCACTTGGAGTATAAGAAGTATAAACCATCAAGTTTATGGACGATATATTCTATGTTAAGGTCCTGTTTATCTATATATAAGGATGCAGACATATCCAAATATTATAAATTGCAAAACTTATTGAAACGGATATCTCAGGGCTATGCACCTAAAAAGTCGCCGGTTTTAGAAGAAGAAGATATTCATAAATTTATAAGGGACGCAGATGATAAGTCTTACCTGGCTATGAAATTGGGTAAATTTGTATGTATATCGCAGCTTTGTATGTAACGGTATTCATTTTAGATCGTCTAGATAATGGGTTACAATGTTGCGCTAAGGCGTCAAGAATTAACGGATATGTCTGTCGACGGACAGATATACAGATATGTGTATACAGTTTATTACCATTAGTTAATTAAATTTATGTATTCGCGATTTCCAAAAATCACATAACCTCAAAATAATCTTACCGAAAATTTGACACTGACAGCTCTGAATTTCAGTGCCAACCTTGCAAAAATTAACTCATAACAGCACTCGGCGAGCCATAACCGGACGCATGTAAGTGCTGTTATGAGTCCATTACAGACGCAAAATAAAAAAAAGTATTTACAAAAAATAAAAAAGAAGTTGACGATCGACATATAACAAAAATGAAAGTTTTAGTTCTTATTTTTTAATATTAACATTTCATATTGTACATTCCCTGAAGATGGCTAATTTTTTAATTTAAATAAAGCCGAAACTATTTGGAAAAAACATTAATTATTCGTTTTCTTGAAGCAAATTAAGTATAAAAAATAAAACAAAACACAAATAGTAAACTTACAAAAAGTAAACTTTTAAATGCTTACTTGTTTAAAATACTTACTGAAATAAACAACAAGAGATTATAATGTAAACAAGTTGATGTTTTAAAAGAGAATATGTTGGGTGAAATAGTAAAGAGCGTTCTGTGAAATTGGACGAGTTTCTGATATGCATTTCTACTCTTCTACTGTTATGCTAAGTAAACAAGTTTCATGTTTTTTAGTTTTGTTCCTCGCAGTTTCAGTTTTGTAAATGTAATTTTACGAAATAGAACCTGGATAAAAGAGCCAAATAATATATAAACATTTAAATAAAAACCTTCATAAAATGTAAATGTAATTAAAAAACAAATATTAAGGGCGGCAGATAGACCAGAGAGAAAACCAATTTCACTTTACCGTATTCTTAATAAATCTGGGTACAAATAAATCGTGTTAATTAAATTATTTCATAATTAGGTTTTAATTATTGAAACCTAATTGTGAAATAATTTAATTAACACGATTTATTTGTGCAATTGAATTAATTAAGCAATTAAATTTAAAATAAAGAGTGACAAAGTAATAGTGTCCTGTCTTTTTAATAAAAATAATAAGAAGTAAAGCCGAGGCCGCACTGCGTTTTTTTTTCGGCGAGCGGTAAGCGCTATAACCGCGAAGCCGCTCTAGAAACACATAGCACGCTATGGGAAATCAGTCGCGAGAAAAAAACCGCAAGTGAGGCCGCTTGTATTAGGTAAATTGAGTCACAAAATTACGCGATTAAAAACCGCGGCAGTTTAGCCGTAGTGCAGCCTAGGCATAATGACTTATTTGCCTTAACTTTCACTGTCTAATATTCAGTGAACCTTCAAGCTTTTTTTTTATGGAGCGGTGGACGATTGAGGAAGCCTCAATCTGTTTTCAGATTTCCAAACCCGCAGCCATCCTAGAAACCTTGACCAACACCCATTAAAGGTTATATTTAGAGGCGAGATCTCAGAAAGCTTCGAAATAAAACCTGGAGTGAGACAAGGAGATGGACTTTCCCCACTTTTATTCAACTTTGTCCTTGACAACAAAAGCTTATGAGAGAATGTCGGGAGCAACTGATCAAATTGGGTGCTCAGAGTGGTGTCTACCTGGGACGTAAGAACGATGGACTGGTTGTAGATTGCCTGGCCTTTGCAGATGACATGGCACTGTTTGCTGATTCTCTTGAGATGGCAACTCTGCAGGTAAATTGCTTCAGAAAACAGGCTGTCAAAGTGGGTCTTCAAGTGTAGCTGGAGAAAACATAATTCTTCACCGACATCAAAGAAGCAAACAGAGAGATGTTACTAGAGCAGGGAAACACAAGTGGACTGAGAAACTTAAATATCTCGGTGAATGGATTGAACCTAACTTATCAGAAAGAGCATCATTATCAATGAAAGTCAACAAGTAAGATCTAGCCTATCCACTGACTAAGAACACATACTAACAAGAAATGCCTATCACGCAACCTGAAGCTTAAGCACTACACATCAGTATTACGAGTTTGAACCTCCAAACCGCCCCTGGCTACGCCTATGTTCGACAAACTATTGGTGAGATTTTGCCAGAAATGGGCCAGCGTGCAATACGTTCATTGCATCGATCATAGTCATTCATCAAAGCAAACGGAGGTCATATAATCGATTTAATGTTTAAGTATTTATTGATAATATAGGATTCAGCATTTTACTTATTAATTAAATTTTTAATTTTATTCTTTACTTCCTTTCGTCATCCTTTATAATAATAAAAGTTAAAATACTAAAGTGTGCGCTGAAGAGCCAATGGAGTTTGTATGGAGTTGGGCAAAAATTAATTGTGAAAACCATTAACAACTAACAATTATATTGCCAGATTTTTGCAACTAACAACTAAAATAATTAATTGTAATTGCAAGATACCACAATTAACAATTAATTCATTGTTAATTGTAAAATTTTGGAATTCCAATTAATCAATTGTTAATTGATTGATGCACGTTGACAATTACAGTTAACAATTAATAAATGTCGGATAGAAGATATGTTTATTATACTCCAATGAATTACTTGCACAATGCGTAAATGAAATAGTTATTTACTTTAGAGTGCGGAAAGTTTGATTTTACAACGCGACATCTCATTTGGGGAACGAGCCCGAAGGGCTAGTTCCCCATTAGCTGGAGCATTAGCTTCGCCGACAATTATTATTTAACCCTTAACCACCTGCCATACGTCTCATGTGAGAAAATTACTATTACTTTGGGTCTGAGAGACGTATGTCAGGTGGTTTGGTGTTAAGAAACAAATAGTTTTAGAGTACGGAATGATGGTTCGTTCGTTCTGGAACCTCCACCTCCACTTCCGGTCATCCACCCCCACCCCCACTTCGGGTTCCCACCCCACTTCCGGTTCCCACCACCACTTCTGGTTCCAAAAATTGACCCACTTCCGGTTCCCACTTCCGGAACCGGAAGTGAGGGTGGGAACAGAAAGTTAGCGTAGGAAATGGAAATGGGGTGGGAACCGCAAGTGGGAGTGAAAACTGGAAGTGGGGGGTGGGAACCGGACGTGGGGTGGAAACCGGAAGTAGGGTTGTGGTGGGGGCCGCAAGTGGAGGTGGAGGGTCCAGAACGACCATCTTTCCCTACTGTTTTTTACATTCATCAAACAGTTTTAATTGTTATAATAAACAATTGATGATTAAGTTAATTCTAACTAACAATTAAAATTTTAATTGCAATTAAATTAATAGTAAACCACAATTAATAGATTTAATTGCAATTGATTTCAATTGCATCTCACAATTAAACAGTTAATTCAATTAAATTAATTGCAATGGATTTAGCTGCAATTAAAATTGTAATTGTTTGATTCTATAATTAAAAAATTAATTGAATTATGCCCAGCACTGTTTGTATGTTATAAATCTGTGAGAAATCTGAACAAATATCCAACAAGAAAAACCAAGATTTAAAAAAACTCACCGGAAACTCCTGTTGACTCGCGATATTCCCCTCAGAACTCAGCGAATTTTTCCGCCTAATACCAATTTCCTGCAACTTTTTATCCCGGCCATTTTCGATGAGATTTCGGGAACAAAATCGCGACACGTCTCCATCAGAACATTGAGGAAGAAGACGACCTTGCAGGGCGACCAACGCAATTAGCGTTAACTCTGATTGCGTTTTTTAGTTTTTTGTAAATTTGTGGTACAAACTTGCGGGGGGAGAGAGAGAGAGGCAAACACAATTGGAGAGAGACGGGGATATAATAACAGCTGATCAGCTGACAGGTGTTGTAAACAACAATGGCGATTATTCTAATGAATTATTGAAACAATAAAATCCCTTTTTTTGAATTAGCAAATATCGTAAATTTTCTATGTACTTTCTCGAAAAAAAAAATGTTTGAAGCTTAGTTTTGGGATTAATTTCATTCTTTACCAAAAAATATATTATTGCATTGAACTGTATGGCAAAGTTTCCTATTGGCTCACTATATTAAACCTTCGCTTGTTTACAAAGGGCATTGCTTATTGTTTACTTGTATAATAAGTGTGTGCAAATTTGCAAATTAATTATTGTGATTGTTGAAATGGATTTTTATTAAATACCAGGTGAGTTTAACGTTTAATAATTAAGAATTTAGTAATTTTTAGTGTTACAGTTCAATTTTTTAAAAATATCACGTTGATTGAGGTTATGTCACTTTCGATATTTTATAGCACGGCGAATACTTGTTTGTCTATCTAGACTTGTTTGTCTAGTCTGTCTAGTATGTCTAGTCTATCTAGTCTGTATAGTCTTGTCTGCTCAGTTTTGTCTGTCCAGTCCTATCTATCCAGTCTTATCTGTAAGGTCTTGTTTGTCTAGTCTTGTCTGTCTAGTCTTACCTGTCTAGTCTTGTCAGCATAGTGTCCAACAGACGGACTGCTGACCACATAAGCTACCTATGTAAACTTATGTAAACAAATAAATAAGCTGTCTAGTTTTGTCTGTATAATCTTGTGTATTTAGTCTTGTCTGTCTTGTCTTGTCGGTCTTGTGTTGTCTGTCTAGTTCTCTGTCTAGTCGTGTCTGTCTAGTCTTCTCTCTCTAGTCTTCTCTGTCTAGTCTTGTCAGTCTAGTCTTGTCTATCTAATTTTGTCTGTTTAGTCTTGTCTGTTTAGTCTTGTCTGTCTAGTCTTGTCTGTCTAGTTTTGTCTGTCTAGTATTGTCTGTCTAGTCTTGTCTGTCTAGTCTTGTCTGTCTAGTTTTGTCTGTTTAGTCTTGTCTGTCTAGTTTTGTCTGTCTAGTCTTGTCTGTCTAGTCTTGTCTGTCTAGTCTTGTCTGTCTAGTCTTGTCTGTCTAGTCTTGTCTGTCTAGTCTTGTCTGTCTAGTCTTGTCTGTCTAGTCTTGTCTGTCTAGTCTTGTCTGTCTAGTCTTGTCTGTCTAGTCTTGTCTGTCTAGTCTTGTCTGTCTAGTCTTGTCTGTCTAGTCTTGTCTGTCTAGTCTTGTCTGTCTAGTCTTGTCTGTCTAGTCTTGTCTGTCTAGTCTTGTCTGTCTAGTCTTGTCTGTCTAGTCTTGTCTGTCTAGTCTTGTCTGTCTAGTCTTGTCTGTCTAGTCTTGTCTGTCTAGTCTTGTCTGTCTAGTCTTGTCTGTCTAGTCTTGTCTGTCTAGTCTTGTCTGTCTAGTCTTGTCTGTCTAGTCTTGTCTGTCTAGTCTTGTCTGTCTAGTCTTGTCTGTCTAGTCTTGTCTGTCTAGTCTTGTCTGTCTAGTCTTGTCTGTCTAGTCTTGTCTGTCTAGTCTTGTCTGTCTAGTCTTGTCTGTCTAGTCTTGTCTGTCTAGTCTTGTCTGTCTAGTCTTGTCTGTCTAGTCTTGTCTGTCTAGTCTTGTCTGTCTAGTCTTGTCTGTCTAGTCTTGTCTGTCTAGTCTTGTCTGTCTAGTCTTGTCTGTCTAGTCTTGTCTGTCTAGTTGTCTAGTCTTGTCTGTCTAGTCTTGTCTGTCTAGTCTTGTCTGTCTAGTCTTGTCTGTCTAGTCTTGTCTGTCTAGTCTTGTCTGTCTAGTCTTGTCTGTCTAGTCTTGTCTGTCTAGTCTTGTCTGTCTAGTCTTGTCTGTCTAGTCTTGTCTGTCTAGTCTTGTCTGTCTAGTCTTGTCTGTCTAGTCTTGTCTGTCTAGTCTTGTCTGTCTAGTCTTGTCTGTCTAGTCTTGTCTGTCTAGTCTTGTCTGTCTAGTCTTGTCTGTCTAGTCTTGTCTGTCTAGTCTTGTCTGTCTAGTCTTGTCTGTCTAGTCTTGTCTGTCTAGTCTTGTCTGTCTAGTCTTGTCTGTCTAGTCTTGTCTGTCTAGTCTTGTCTGTCTAGTCTTGTCTGTCTAGTCTTGTCTGTCTAGTCTTGTCTGTCTAGTCTTGTCTGTCTAGTCTTGTCTGTCTAGTCTTGTCTGTCTAGTCTTGTCTGTCTAGTCTTGTCTGTCTAGTCTTGTCTGTCTAGTCTTGTCTGTCTAGTCTTGTCTGTCTAGTCTTGTCTGTCTAGTCTTGTCTGTCTAGTCTTGTCTGTCTAGTCTTGTCTGTCTAGTCTTGTCTGTCTAGTCTTGTCTGTCTAGTCTTGTCTGTCTAGTCTTGTCTGTCTAGTCTTGTCTGTCTAGTCTTGTCTGTCTAGTCTTGTCTGTCTAGTCTTGTCTGTCTAGTCTTGTCTGTCTAGTCTTGTCTGTCTAGTCTTGTCTGTCTAGTCTTGTCTGTCTAGTCTTGTCTGTCTAGTCTTGTCTGTCTAGTCTTGTCTGTCTAGTCTTGTCTGTCTAGTCTTGTCTGTCTAGTCTTGTCTGTCTAGTCTTGTCTGTCTAGTCTTGTCTGTCTAGTCTTGTCTGTCTAGTCTTGTCTGTCTAGTCTTGTCTGTCTAGTCTTGTCTGTCTAGTCTTGTCTGTCTAGTCTTGTCTGTCTAGTCTTGTCTGTCTAGTCTTGTCTGTCTAGTCTTGTCTGTCTAGTCTTGTCTGTCTAGTCTTGTCTGTCTAGTCTTGTCTGTCTAGTCTTGTCTGTCTAGTCTTGTCTGTCTAGTCTTGTCTGTCTAGTCTTGTCTGTCTAGTCTTGTCTGTCTAGTCTTGTCTGTCTAGTCTTGTCTGTCTAGTCTTGTCTGTCTAGTCTTGTCTGTCTAGTCTTGTCTGTCTAGTCTTGTCTGTCTAGTCTTGTCTGTCTAGTCTTGTCTGTCTAGTCTTGTCTGTCTAGTCTTGTCTGTCTAGTCTTGTCTGTCTAGTCTTGTCTGTCTAGTCTTGTCTGTCTAGTCTTGTCTGTCTAGTCTTGTCTGTCTAGTCTTGTCTGTCTAGTCTTGTCTGTCTAGTCTTGTCTGTCTAGTCTTGTCTGTCTAGTCTTGTCTGTCTAGTCTTGTCTGTCTAGTCTTGTCTGTTAGTCTTGTCTGTCTAGTCTTGTCTGTCTAGTCTTGTCTGTCTAGTCTTGTCTGTCTAGTCTTGGTCTGTCTAGTCTTGTCTGTCTAGTCTTGTCTGTCTAGTCTTGTCTGTCTAGTCTTGTCTGTCTAGTCTTGTCTGTCTAGTCTTGTCTGTCTAGTCTTGTCTGTCTAGTCTTGTCTGTCTAGTCTTGTCTGTCTAGTCTTGTCTGTCTAGTCTTGTCTGTCTAGTCTTGTCTGTCTAGTCTTGTCTGTCTAGTCTTGTCTGTCTAGTCTTGTCTGTCTAGTCTTGTCTGTCTAGTCTTGTCTGTCTAGTCTTGTCTGTCTAGTCTTGTCTGTCTAGTCTTGTCTGTCTAGTCTTGTCTGTCTAGTCTTGTCCTGTCTAGTCTTGTCTGTCTAGTCTTGTCTGTCTAGTCTTGTCTGTCTAGTCTTGTCTGTCTAGTCTTGTCTGTCTAGTCTTGTCTGTCTAGTCTTGTCTGTCTAGTCTTGTCTGTCTAGTCTTGTCTGTCTAGTCTTGTCTGTCTAGTCTTGTCTGTCTAGTCTTGTCTGTCTAGTCTTGTCTGTCTAGTCTTGTCTGTCTAGTCTTGTCTGTCTAGTCTTGTCTGTCTAGTCTTGTCTGTCTAGTCTTGTCTGTCTAGTCTTGTCTGTCTAGTCTTGTCTGTCTAGTCTTGTCTGTCTAGTCTTGTCTGTCTAGTCTTGTCTGTCTAGTCTTGTCTGTCTAGTCTTGTCTGTCTAGTCTTGTCTGTCTAGTCTTGTCTGTCTAGTCTTGTCTGTCTAGTCTTGTCTGTCTAGTCTTGTCTGTCTAGTCTTGTCTGTCTAGTCTTGTCTGTCTAGTCTTGTCTGTCTAGTCTTGTCTGTCTAGTCTTGTCTGTCTAGTCTTGTCTGTCTAGTCTTGTCTGTCTAGTCTTGTCTGTCTAGTCTTGTCTGTCTAGTCTTGTCTGTCTAGTCTTGTCTGTCTAGTCTTGTCTGTCTAGTCTTGTCTGTCTAGTCTTGTCTGTCTAGTCTTGTCTGTCTAGTCTTGTCTGTCTAGTCTTGTCTGTCTAGTCTTGTCTGTCTAGTCTTGTCTGTCTAGTCTTGTCTGTCTAGTCTTGTCTGTCTAGTCTTGTCTGTCTAGTCTGTCTGTCTAGTCTTGTCTGTCTAGTCTTGTCTGTCTAGTCTTGTCTGTCTAGTCTTGTCTGTCTAGTCTTGTCTGTCTAGTCTTGTCTGTCTAGTCTTGTCTGTCTAGTCTTGTCTGTCTAGTCTTGTCTGTCTAGTCTTGTCTGTCTAGTCTTGTCTGTCTAGTCTTGTCTGTCTAGTCTTGTCTGTCTAGTCTTGTCTGTCTAGTCTTGTCTGTCTAGTCTTGTCTGTCTAGTCTTGTCTGTCTAGTCTTGTCTGTCTAGTCTTGTCTGTCTAGTCTTGTCTGTCTAGTCTTGTCTGTCTAGTCTTGTCTGTCTAGTCTTGTCTGTCTAGTCTTGTCTGTCTAGTCTTGTCTGTCTAGTCTTGTCTGTCTAGTCTTGTCTGTCTAGTCTTGTCTGTCTAGTCTTGTCTGTCTAGTCTTGTCTGTCTAGTCTTGTCTGTCTAGTCTTGTCTGTCTAGTCTTGTCTGTCTAGTCTTGTCTGTCTAGTCTTGTCTGTCTAGTCTTGTCTGTCTAGTCTTGTCTGTCTAGTCTTGTCTGTCTAGTCTTGTCTGTCTAGTCTTGTCTGTCTAGTCTTGTCTGTCTAGTCTTGTCTGTCTAGTCTTGTCTGTCTAGTCTTGTCTGTCTAGTCTTGTCTGTCTAGTCTTGTCTGTCTAGTCTTGTCTGTCTAGTCTTGTCTGTCTAGTCTTGTCTGTCTAGTCTTGTCTGTCTAGTCTTGTCTGTCTAGTCTTGTCTGTCTAGTCTTGTCTGTCTAGTCTTGTCTGTCTAGTCTTGTCTGTCTAGTCTTGTCTGTCTAGTCTTGTCTGTCTAGTCTTGTCTGTCTAGTCTTGTCTGTCTAGTCTTGTCTGTCTAGTCTTGTCTGTCTAGTCTTGTCTGTCTAGTCTTGTCTGTCTAGTCTTGTCTGTCTAGTCTTGTCTGTCTAGTCTTGTCTGTCTAGTCTTGTCTGTCTAGTCTTGTCTGTCTAGTCTTGTCTGTCTAGTCTTGTCTGTCTAGTCTTGTCTGTCTAGTCTTGTCTGTCTAGTCTTGTCTGTCTAGTCTTGTCTGTCTAGTCTTGTCTGTCTAGTCTTGTCTGTCTAGTCTTGTCTGTCTAGTCTTGTCTGTCTAGTCTTGTCTGTCTAGTCTTGTCTGTCTAGTCTTGTCTGTCTAGTCTTGTCTGTCTAGTCTTGTCTGTCTAGTCTTGTCTGTCTAGTCTTGTCTGTCTAGTCTTGTCTGTCTAGTCTTGTCTGTCTAGTCTTGTCTGTCTAGTCTTGTCTGTCTAGTCTTGTCTGTCTAGTCTTGTCTGTCTAGTCTTGTCTGTCTAGTCTTGTCTGTCTAGTCTTGTCTGTCTAGTCTTGTCTGTCTAGTCTTGTCTGTCTAGTCTTGTCTGTCTAGTCTTGTCTGTCTAGTCTTGTCTGTCTAGTCTTGTCTGTCTAGTCTTGTCTGTCTAGTCTTGTCTGTCTAGTCTTGTCTGTCTAGTCTTGTCTGTCTAGTCTTGTCTGTCTAGTCTTGTCTGTCTAGTCTTGTCTGTCTAGTCTTGTCTGTCTAGTCTTGTCTGTCTAGTCTTGTCTGTCTAGTCTTGTCTGTCTAGTCTTGTCTGTCTAGTCTTGTCTGTCTAGTCTTGTCTGTCTAGTCTTGTCTGTCTAGTCTTGTCTGTCTAGTCTTGTCTGTCTAGTCTTGTCTGTCTAGTCTTGTCTGTCTAGTCTTGTCTGTCTAGTCTTGTCTGTCTAGTCTTGTCTGTCTAGTCTTGTCTGTCTAGTCTTGTCTGTCTAGTCTTGTCTGTCTAGTCTTGTCTGTCTAGTCTTGTCTGTCTAGTCTTGTCTGTCTAGTCTTGTCTGTCTAGTCTTGTCTGTCTAGTCTTGTCTGTCTAGTCTTGTCTGTCTAGTCTTGTCTGTCTAGTCTTGTCTGTCTAGTCTTGTCTGTCTAGTCTTGTCTGTCTAGTCTTGTCTGTCTAGTCTTGTCTGTCTAGTCTTGTCTGTCTAGTCTTGTCTGTCTAGTCTTGTCTGTCTAGTCTTGTCTGTCTAGTCTTGTCTGTCTAGTCTTGTCTGTCTAGTCTTGTCTGTCTAGTCTTGTCTGTCTAGTCTTGTCTGTCTAGTCTTGTCTGTCTAGTCTTGTCTGTCTAGTCTTGTCTGTCTAGTCTTGTCTGTCTAGTCTTGTCTGTCTAGTCTTGTCTGTCTAGTCTTGTCTGTCTAGTCTTGTCTGTCTAGTCTTGTCTGTCTAGTCTTGTCTGTCTAGTCTTGTCTGTCTAGTCTTGTCTGTCTAGTCTTGTCTGTCTAGTCTTGTCTGTCTAGTCTTGTCTGTCTAGTCTTGTCTGTCTAGTCTTGTCTGTCTAGTCTTGTCTGTCTAGTCTTGTCTGTCTAGTCTTGTCTGTCTAGTCTTGTCTGTCTAGTCTTGTCTGTCTAGTCTTGTCTGTCTAGTCTTGTCTGTCTAGTCTTGTCTGTCTAGTCTTGTCTGTCTAGTCTTGTCTGTCTAGTCTTGTCTGTCTAGTCTTGTCTGTCTAGTCTTGTCTGTCTAGTCTTGTCTGTCTAGTCTTGTCTGTCTAGTCTTGTCTGTCTAGTCTTGTCTGTCTAGTCTTGTCTGTCTAGTCTTGTCTGTCTAGTCTTGTCTGTCTAGTCTTGTCTGTCTAGTCTTGTCTGTCTAGTCTTGTCTGTCTAGTCTTGTCTGTCTAGTCTTGTCTGTCTAGTCTTGTCTGTCTAGTCTTGTCTGTCTAGTCTTGTCTGTCTAGTCTTGTCTGTCTAGTCTTGTCTGTCTAGTCTTGTCTGTCTAGTCTTGTCTGTCTAGTCTTGTCTGTCTAGTCTTGTCTGTCTAGTCTTGTCTGTCTAGTCTTGTCTGTCTAGTCTTGTCTGTCTAGTCTTGTCTGTCTAGTCTTGTCTGTCTAGTCTTGTCTGTCTAGTCTTGTCTGTCTAGTCTTGTCTGTCTAGTCTTGTCTGTCTAGTCTTGTCTGTCTAGTCTTGTCTGTCTAGTCTTGTCTGTCTAGTCTTGTCTGTCTAGTCTTGTCTGTCTAGTCTTGTCTGTCTAGTCTTGTCTGTCTAGTCTTGTCTGTCTAGTCTTGTCTGTCTAGTCTTGTCTGTCTAGTCTTGTCTGTCTAGTCTTGTCTGTCTAGTCTTGTCTGTCTAGTCTTGTCTGTCTAGTCTTGTCTGTCTAGTCTTGTCTGTCTAGTCTTGTCTGTCTAGTCTTGTCTGTCTAGTCTTGTCTGTCTAGTCTTGTCTGTCTAGTCTTGTCTGTCTAGTCTTGTCTGTCTAGTCTTGTCTGTCTAGTCTTGTCTGTCTAGTCTTGTCTGTCTAGTCTTGTCTGTCTAGTCTTGTCTGTCTAGTCTTGTCTGTCTAGTCTTGTCTGTCTAGTCTTGTCTGTCTAGTCTTGTCTGTCTAGTCTTGTCTGTCTAGTCTTGTCTGTCTAGTCTTGTCTGTCTAGTCTTGTCTGTCTAGTCTTGTCTGTCTAGTCTTGTCTGTCTAGTCTTGTCTGTCTAGTCTTGTCTGTCTAGTCTTGTCTGTCTAGTCTTGTCTGTCTAGTCTTGTCTGTCTAGTCTTGTCTGTCTAGTCTTGTCTGTCTAGTCTTGTCTGTCTAGTCTTGTCTGTCTAGTCTTGTCTGTCTAGTCTTGTCTGTCTAGTCTTGTCTGTCTAGTCTTGTCTGTCTAGTCTTGTCTGTCTAGTCTTGTCTGTCTAGTCTTGTCTGTCTAGTCTTGTCTGTCTAGTCTTGTCTGTCTAGTCTTGTCTGTCTAGTCTTGTCTGTCTAGTCTTGTCTGTCTAGTCTTGTCTGTCTAGTCTTGTCTGTCTAGTCTTGTCTGTCTAGTCTTGTCTGTCTAGTCTTGTCTGTCCATTCTTGTCTGTCTAGTCTTGTCTGTCCATTCTTGTCTGTCTAGTCTTGTCTGTCTAGTCTTGTCTGTGTAGTCTTGTCTGTCTAGTCTAGTGTAGTCTGTCCAGTCTGTCCAGTTTGTCCAGTCTGTTCATTCTGTCCAGTCTGTCCAGTCTGTCCTGTCTGTCTAGTCAGTATAGTCTGTCTTGTCTGTCTAGTCTCATATGTCCAGTCTTGTCTGTCCAGTCTTGTCTGTCGTCCTGCCTGTCCACTCTGGTCTGTCCAGTCTTGTCTATCCACTATGGTTTGTCCAGTGTTTTCTGTCCAGTAATGTCTGTCCAGTCTTGTCTGTCCATCTAGACTTTATTGTCTGGAGTTGTCTTAAGTCACAATTATTAATTTTCAAATTTTCGCGCACTTATTGAACAAGTAAACAAAGAAGAAAGCCTGTTGTTAACAAAGGAAGTTTTAATAACACGAGCCGATATTAAACTTTGTCACTTCAATGAAGACTTAAATGTAGTCTTATATATTTAAACACTTTAAACACTTCAATGTAGTCTTATATATATTTTTTTAAATGAGTTGAATATACAAATAACATAATTAACCCGAAAACTAAGCTCAAAATATTTTTTTTTTAGGAAAAAATTAAGAAATTCTATGCATGATTGCAAATTGCAAATATTTCTAAATAAAAAATGATTAAAATAATCTCGCCATTTTTTCCGATGTTGTTTATTCGCCCGTTGTTTAGTCAGCTGATCAGTTGTCGTTCATCTCTTTCCAATCGTGTTTGCCTCTCTCTCTCTCTCACTCAAAGTGCATCCACCACAAATTTCCAAATACCACAAAAATCGCAATGACAAAAATTAAATAATTAATTGTGTTGGTCGCCCTGGCAAGCTCGCACCTACCTTCATTCTCAATTGATTTCAGCGAAGACGAATGGCAGTTTTGTTCTCATCGAAATTCACCGGGAAAAAATTGTGCAATAACATAGGAACTTGCGGAAAACGTCGCAGAGTCTTGCGAGGAAAATCTGGAGTCAACGGGATTTTCCGGTGAGTTTTTTTAAAACTTGTTTTTTCATGAAGGAAATTTGTCGAGATTTTTCTCAGATTTGTGACATTCAATGTTAGGGATGTCTATTGTTGATCAAAGTCAACATCAAAAAAGAGAACATTTTATAAACAAATAAATAGATAACTTTATACAAACTGAAAATCGTCCCTCTTTTGTTTCTCCGCTCAGACTTATCTATCTTATACAAGGCTATATATATATATATATATATATATATATATATATATATATATATATATAAATATTATATATATATATATATATATATATATATATATATACAGGGTGGTGTTAAAATTTGGAATCAAACCGATAATTTCTTTATTTACTGTTTTTGGGATAATCGCTCGAACCCGTCAATTTTATTTTTCAAAATACAAAGTTATGACGTAAAAAAATTTTTCGGACGTCATTTCGGTGTTTGCGCTATGACGTCATCGATATATTTTTTTAATAGCAACCCCCATTTCTTATTCTGGATTTGGATAGGCCTTTTAATTGTCTAAATGGAGGTGTACAAACTGTTATTAAATATGAAATTGTAATATAGACATTGTAATATGTTTATTTTGAAAGTGGTGTAAGTCCATTTAAAAAAAAGATATATTACGCAATTTATGCTTATTTCAGTGTAAACTTTTTATTTATTACTAATAAGTATTTAATATCTTATGCCCGCTCCACATTCTCGCTGGGGAGGATCCTCGCCGAAGTTGTGCGAGGCGAGGAACTAGACGGAGGAGGCATCTATACTCTCGCCTTACTTCGCGAGGACCTCAGTGCCATGACTGACACTGAACAGGTGGTAGCTGCTGCTGCAACTATTTGTGTGTATAATATATAGGAAAGGACGAGTAAACACGAGAGTGTAGACGTGATACTCTCCCTTCCTCGTACTCGCGCCTCGTGTCTCTTTAACTCGGGTAGGAAAAACCGCTTCATAAAGCGAAGTTAGCCAAGGCGAGGCGAGGAAGCACAAGACGGACCGAGTAACCTGACCGCACTCTCGTTCTTCGCTCAACTCCGTGCTACTTCGCGAGAGTGTGGAGCGGGCATTAAAAACTGGCAATGTTTTGTTCAATTAAAAATTGGGCAATATAGGAAATTGCATAGCAACTAATATGTTTAACTTAAATTTTCTCGAAACAAAAAAAAATGGACTTACACGACTTTCAAAATAAACGATCCTTATGTACTTTCTGAAAAAAATTGTATTTCTATTATAAAACAATAAGACATTTGTATGTTATTATCCCGAATAGTTGCGTATGCTAGATGGCGCTACTGTCGTGCACATAGCACAAATACCTTTATTATAAATTAACGTACTTCTACGTCTTCGGACACCTTATTAGAAATAAAGAAAATGTGTTAGTACATCAGCCGGCTGCAATGTATAATCCGAACAAGCAAAAACCTAGACATGTTAGCAATTGTTAAATATATAAATTTTTGTAAACTAATCAAAACTTTTCCTGTAAATTAAACAAAGTAGCTCAATTAATCAGTTCATAAAGTAAGAAAGATTGTTAATACAATGAAAAATGCTTTAAATAGCTTCCACTCTGTTATAATTGTAATTCTCTATTAACACTTTAATGACCGCTCACACCACATACGTGTGATAGCCGGAACAACTATTTGTGGCCGATCACACAACATACGTGTGATGCTACCGGCGTACCCGCTGAGTGCGATGATGCGTCAGTGTATGTTTACTGAAATATATCGTGAATTTTTATAAAGATGTTTCTTGTTTAATTCATCAATCATTTTCATCGTCACCATCATTTTCATTATGTGTTATCTGATTAAAAAGTAGCAACAAAAGAAAGTAAAAAAGTAGCAACACCAACTTAAGCATCACTTTCAGACTAAACGGTCCATATATTACCGGCCCCTGACGAAGTTTAAATTAGACAGCTATAGATCTTTTCATACTTGATTTTCCTGTGCGCATGCGTCAATTTTCACCAGTTTTCAACACCAACTTAAGCATCACTTTCAGAATAAACGACCAATATATTACCGGCCCCAGGCGAAGTTTAAATTAGACAGCTATAGACCGTTTCATAGTTCATTTTTTTATGCGCATGCGTCAATTTTAGAAATGTACGTCAAAAAAGTGATAACAAAATGTGCCCGAAACTTTAATATTGTCGCCTTTTAAACAGTGCGGACGTGCATGCGCTTAACTAACCGTGCAAAGGTCTATATATTAAAGTGTTAGATACTTTAATATTAAAACTAAATAAAATTGTACAAAACCGAACCGAAACAGATTTTAATTTAAAAATCTTTGTATTCTATACAATGTAGCAAAACACATCTAAACAAAGCTGTAAAAACAAATGTATTCTTTACGATTGTAACAGATTTTGCCACGAAGCCAAATAAATAAAACTCAAGAGATCAGGAAATAAAATTAAAAAATATATATTTCTAAATCCTCATAATCTCTTTCCGCGAGTTTGGAGTTTGGTGTAATAAAAGAATTTGAATTTAGCAGACGATAATCTCCGAAAATTATGCGTTATTTGTATTCAGGTCGTGGTCGGGGGCGGAGGAGGAATGATCTTGCCGAGTTTACGAGACACGTAGGTGTCTTCGTCTTCGAAACGGCTCAATTTTTCGCGTGCTCGAAAGGACCTTTGAAAAGTTTTCAAATCGATAACACTTAACGACCCTAAACCCAATGGAGGCGAGCACTCAGACAATCACCACATCTCGAGGGTAATTACTTTCGCACATAAAAATAAAAAAAGTATATAAAAGAGGGTCGGAGAACGAACGGAAATTACGAGCGCGGAATGCGGAAAAATCGTGTAGTTAATTGTCTTCCGATTCCCCAATGAAAATAATAAATCGACCGAATAATCATCCTTTATTTAATAATGTAACGGATGAACAATAGAAATAATAGATTTGTTAGATAAAGGTTCTGTTTCCAATATATTTTCTTGATTGATTAAGCACAGATTCTAATCGACTTAATATTTATACAATAACGTTATTATTGAAATTTCTACAGATTTTTTTAAAGCAAGATAGTGAATAGTAGTTTATGATACAAGTGTGTGAAGAAGGGCTTTTTTGCACGAGTTGCGAAGTTTAAAGCACGAGCCGAAGGCAAGTGGTTTAATCACAAAGAGTGAATAGTAGCAAAATAGTGAATAGTAGTTTATGATACAAGTGTATGAAGAAGGGCTTTTGTACATTAGTTGCGAAGTTTAAAGCACGAGATGAAGGCGAGTGAGTAGGGAAAGATCCTTCGTTCTGGCGCCTCCTCCTCCTCCAACTTCCTCTGACCTTTACCTTGACCTTTGCACTTCCGGTTTCGACTTCCGGTTTTGACTTCCGGCTTTGACTTCCGGCCTTTATTTCCGGAACTTCAAATGCGGCGCAATTCAAAAAATAGACGCGAGGCGGGAAAATTCAAAATTAGGTGTCGGCGAGGCAAATCAGGTGTGTAGTTAGTTGCATATATCAACGAGTCTAAATACATGAGACTAGATAGACGGGGCTAGATCCATTAGACTAAGTACATGAGAATAGACAGATGGGGCTAGATACATAAGACTAGATAGACGGGGCTAGATAGACGGGGCTAGATACATGGGACTAGATAGATGGGGCTAGATATATGAGACTAGATAGACGGGGCTAAACACACGAGACTAGACAGACGAAGCTAAATACACGAGACTAGATAAGACTGAACTTAAATATATAAGGAATTGTTTTTGTTTTGATTTAATAAACATCATATTAAGATTATGATTTATCAATAGTCGGTTAAGCGTTGCCGGATGTTTGGCAGTCATAACAACTTCCTATTATCTTATCAGCGGCACGCGAGATTCAGTTTCAGGGTTTCAGGTAAAAATAAATAAAGCCAAGTTAAAGCGAAATTTCTTAAACTTGTCTGTGACTCAGATAGTATTATTTTTTTTTCCTTTATATAAATACCAAAGAGTTCAATTTTCTGGCATCCACTTTTCATCTACTTGCATCCACTTTTCATCATGCTAAACAGGGGTGTGAGGTCTATGTAACCCCACGCTAAACAGGGTGTGAGGTCTATGTGACCCCACGCTAGACAGGTTGTGAGGTCTATGTGACCCCACGCTAAACAGGGTGTGAGGTCTATGTGACGCCACGCTAAACAGGGTGTGAGGTATATGTAACCCCACGCTTAACAGGGTGTGAGGTCTATGGTGCTCCATGTTTAAGAGGGTGTGAGGTCTATTTTTAGTCAGCTTTCATCAGCTTTAAACAGCTTTCAATCAGCTTTAAACAGCTTACAATCAGCTCTAAACAGCTTTGAATAAGCTTTAAACAGCTTTCAATCAGCTTTAAACAGATTTCAATCAGCTTCAATCAGCTTTCAATCAGTTTTAAACAGCTTTCAATCAGCTTTAAACAGCTTTCAATCAGCTTTAAACAGCTTTCAATCAGCTCTAAACAGCTTTGAATCAGCTTTAAACAGCTTTCAATCAGCTTTCAATCAGCTTCAATCAGCTTTAAACAGCTTTTAATCAGCTTTAAACAGCTTTCAATCAGCTTTAAACAGCTTTCAATCAGCTTAAACAGCTTTTCAAAGATGATTGAAAGCTGTTTAAAGCTGATTGAAAGCTGTATAAAGCTGATTAAAAGCTGTTTAAAGCCAAGCATACACGATTCTCCGCTACTCGCCCGCAACTCATTTTGAATTTTCCCCTCTTTTTGTCTAATTTTCTGTCTAATCTAGTGTAGTTCCTCTATTCGTGCCTGGTGTTAACAGCACTAAACGTCCGGTCGCGCCTAATCGACTACCGATAAATCAAAATCTTAATGTTTATTAAATTAAACACGGGATAATTTCAAGAAATTAATTAGGTCGCGTTCCATAATTTATTATTTCTCCGCTTGTATGTAGCTGATAAGATAACAGCGGGTTGTTATCGACGGTAGACATTCGGTCAGGTCTAATCAACAAGCCGGACAGTAAATCAAAATAAAAACGCAGATTATTAGGTTAAATTAAACAATCCCTTATATATTTTAGTTCAGTCTTATCTAGTTTCATGTATTTAGCTTCGTCTATCTAGTCTCATGTATCTAGCCCCGTCTATCTAGTCTCATGTATTTAGCCCCGTCTATATAGTCTCATGTATCTAGCCCGATCTATTTAGTCTCATGTATCTAGCCCCATCTATCTAGTCTCATGTATCTAGCCCCATCTATCTAGTCTCATGTATCTAGCTCCGTCTATCTAGTCTCATGTATCTAGCTCCATCTATCTAGTCTCATGTATCTAGCCCCGTCTATCTAGTCTCATGTATTTAGACTCGTTAATATATGCAACCAACTACACACCTCATTTGCCTCGCCGCGACCTAATTTTGAATTTTCCCACCTCGCGTCTATTTTTTCAGGAAGTTCCGGAAATAGAAGTGCCGGAAGTCAAAACCTGAAGTCGAAACCGGAAACCGGAAGTCGAAAGAACGGAAGACGAAACCGGAAGTGTCAAGGTCAGAGGAGGTTTGAGGAGGAGGAGGCGCCAGAACGAAGGATCTTTCCCTACTCGAGTGGTTTAATCGCAATGGGTGAATAGTAGCAAGATAGTGAATAGTAGTTTATGATACAAGTGTGTGAAGAAGTGCTTTTGTGCATGAGTTTCGAAGTTTAAAGCACGAGCCGAAGGCGAGTGGTTTAATCGCAATGAGTGCACAAAAGCCTTTCACACACGTGTGTCATACAATATTTTATCTACAAAGTATGATAAAATACTGTTGAATCTTCAACGAAATAATTGTTTCTTACCGATAATATTGTAAAAATTGTAATTTTGACAGACAATATGTCAAATCACTGACACAATAAGGTTAGAACGTTCGGCGCCTACGTGGTAAAAATGTTAACTAGTGATAACGCACAGTGACGGGAACACTATTTGGTCGTTGTGGATGTATTCTAGGTTAACCTAGATTAAATCTAGATAAGGCTATGATTAGGTTATTTTATATTGGAGCCAAATAAATCCAGACTGAGGGCCTCTCAGTCTGGACTTCGGAGACTTGAATCAAAATTAATTAAATTTTAATATACGTCCGAAAATTTCATAACAACGTCTATGTTTTTTGATTAGTGACGCGAGTTGTTGCCATAGTAACAACAAACAGAAATCGTTTAATAATGAAACTCCATTTGATTTAGATTGGACTTTTACGCACGATTTGCATACTTTTATACACGATTATAGTAATGGAGATGAAAGATTTACATACAGTAATGTATTTATTAATATGTTCATTTTGGTGTGTGAGTAGATAAATGTTATTTAAATTGGTAGCAATAAAAATAACGTTCTTCTTCGTACTTGGTAATACCACAAAACTATTATTTAGAAGTTGAAGGAGTTTATGGATCATTTCAAATTTTATGTAGATTCTGTTATATTCTATACCCACTTTGGTAATAAACTGCTTCAGTCTATATACTTAATCGGAATTGCAATAATTCAAGACATCAGCTGAGTTTATAGTTTAAGTTTTAATTTAATATTAATAATGGTCATCTTAAGGTAATCAGTAAACTTTGGCTGTAAATTAAAACATAATCTAGTTTGCAGTATTATTTGTTAAATCCGGATATATTGTTGAGATTATGTTCGGGGTAAAGTATAGAATAAAGCTGAGATATATGGTGGACTTAAACGATTAAGATTAAAACAAAACGTTGAAATGGGTCAACGCGTTTTCCGTGGAAAATTTAAAATGAATAATCCTCGCCCAAAGAAAATTCGTGATTAATATGGAGATACTTGTCGAACTTTATATAAATGATTTAATCCCTAGGTGAGGCGTGGAGTCCTCAGCTAATGCATTGAAAGCCTTTCAAGAGAATATGAAGCAGACTTACCGGAATTTGGTTGGTTGTCGCTGTTCGGACGTGCAGACGGCGCTCCATCTCTCGCCTCGACCTCCAGCGCGTAGGCTCCCTGCTTCTCCCTGTCAAAGACCACTTTAGTAAACACTTCCCCGGACTGCTGATTGATCTCAAAGTAATCTTTTCCCTCGTTCCTCGGCGAGTCCACAACGTAGTAGTACACCTACAAAGGCATTAAAGTAAATAAACCCGAACCTAAAGACATGTAAAGACTAATTACTCGCCTGGTTGTTTGGGAAAGTCCCGTCTTTGTCTATCGCGTTTACTTGAGTAACTTTGGTTCCAATCGGTTCACCCTCAAGAACAGTCTCTTGTTCCCTCTCAGTGAATAAAGGAATCTCATCGTTTACATCTTCTAACATTATGTAAACGGTTGCCTCTGAGGCCAATTGCTGTGCACCGTTGTTCTATAAAAAACAAACACCCTCCAAAACGTAAAAAGAAAAAGAACGTGGAGAAGGATGTTACCTCAACGCGAATAGTTAAATTGTATTCTTTAATTGTTTCGTAGTCAAGTGGGTGGTTCACTTTGATATCGGCCCAGGTAAAACCATTGTCCGGGCGTTGTTGGAGATAAAATGTGTGGAATTTATTTGTTTGAGCCGTCGAACCGGGCATCAGACGGTAGAACACTGTAGGATTATTCTCGATCCCGGAACTAAGTAATTTAACAATATTATAACTAAAGCTCTAAAAAAACTAATTAATATATAAAAAAAATTAACTACCAAAAATAGATTCACGAATCACGAACAAAAAGCAAAAGAATTGTTTGGATTTATGATTGAATATGGCTTACAAAAATTTAATCAGCCACATGCAACGAAAGTAAATTAAAGAAATGATTCCGGAAAATTGAATTTACTAAAAGATATATGAAATAATTAAAAAAGGTTTTTTTGTATAAAAAATATGAGATGCACATGCAAACCATCGATATTACCTAGTCTAAAATCTGGAGCCAACCAGCATCCACAGAACTTTATTTGGAAAATCTACGGAAATATGTTCATGCAGCAAAAATCAAAAATTTTGCAATAATATCCAATTTGTCAAAAACAACGCTAAAAATACTTTTACACAAATAAAAATGCTGTGAATGCCGATGGATCTTGTTTCTGCATTGCGTGATTTGTTAATTTCCTTGGGTTTTTTGCAGCCCGAGCCTCTTGCAATTTTTCAAAAATTCCTTTTCTCAAAAAAACATGTTTAGTATTTATGTGCCGATACGAGACGAGTGAAGTTAGAGTCGCGCCAATGCTTTGAAAATACAAGCTTTCCAACAATAAAACAGCTTTCCTTCATATTCAAAATTATTAGAAACCATAATATTTAGTAAATAACTTTAAAAACAAAACTGTTATTCAAATTTTTATTCCAAAATTGAAACTGATTTGTTTAAATTGGATTTTTCTTTCGGCTTTATGCGATTTAGATTATTATTAAACCTGCTTACGTTATACAGGATCTTTCAACTTCGACATTTAATTGTGGTTTAGTTTGGAAACGATGTTTTCTTATTCAGCTACGTTTACGTATTTTGCTATAGCCACCATTTAATCATGCAAAGGTACACGCTTGAACAACATACACCAAATGTGAAAATTTGTTAAACGTTCTGTAAGTCAAACGCTGCGTGCAATACGGAATGTTTTCGATCGTAATGATCGTCCAAGGAAGACCACGATTGAGATTGAAGAGATTTTAGGAATCTGAGTCGGTTTTTGATCGAATAAAACCTATACGTGATCTTCCCAGGCGTTCGACCGAAAACATTGCTGCTATCGCTGAAAGTATGCGTTAAGACCAAAATCTGTCCATTCCTGGTTCAAAACATCAGCCGGAAGCTCATTGGCACAACATGGGGAGCGCAGTCTGACGTGCTGCTTACGTCGGCTCTTTCTTTATTTCTCCACTGCCGAGTACGCGGCACCAGTGTGGAACAACTCGGTTTACGGGAGACATGTCGACGTGATATCAAACACATGACACGACATAAAGTGATATCAAACAAAAGAGCGGAGAAATTCTACTTGACGGGGACTTCAACAGTAAGTCTCGGGAGTGCGGCGCAAAAAACGGAGGACCGTAGAGGGAAATTCCTGGTGGACTGGCTGGTGCAAAATAATTTCGTCATTCGGAACGTCGGACAGCAAAGCGAGAGGAGGCGTTAGAAGAAAAAACCAACGCGGCACTAGACACGATACAAGACTGGATGAGCGCAAAGCACCTGGAAATAGCACCGGACAAAACCGAAGCAGTGCTGTTAATTAGAAGGAAGAAATGTGGCCCGGTGGAATTCGTGCTGGGAGGAATTCTGCGCCCGAAGAAGTATGTAAAATACCTAGGAATAGTTTTCGACGAAAAGCTCACCTTCGGAAGGCACGTAGAGGAGGCAAGTGGTAAAGTACACAGCCGAGTGAATAACCTCCTGAGGATACTCCCGAGAAGCGGAGGGGCGTCAGAAAATACGAGAAGAGTGCTGGCATCAGTTGTGAATAACATCGTACTGTATGGGGAACCGGTGTAGGTCAGCGGCACCAAGGTCCAGAGGCATGGGCGTAGCCGGGGGGGGGGGGGGGGGGGGTTGTCAGTTCAAAACCATGATTTCGTTTATTAGATTTGCTCCATTTAATTTCATAACCATCATCAAAGCATTCGTATGTTCTTCTATTGCAATTGCACTTGGAACTGAAGCTGGTGTAATTCCAAGCCCCATGGGCTGGATCCATGGATCCTGGACCTGCATCCATACACCATTATCTAATGGTGCACAGTACTGTGTAGGACCTGCGACCTCCTCCCACAGCCCATGGATCGAACACCAATCCTTGATTCAAAGAGTAAATACCTTCAGTAGTCGCTGCAACCCATTGTTGACCAGTCGGTGAGAATTGGATGGAGAAATCTCTGACTTCAGGCTTGAATGATCTGTCGGCCATGTCCCCTTTTCTAACACCAGGAAGTCATAAGGCAACATTGCCTCCTTTTTCTTCACGTTCTTTAATCAAATTTTTGTTGCCAAATTCAGGCATTTTTCTCAAACGAACGTAATCTGCAACTCCATCAAAATCAAGATTTTGCAGACAACAATTAGTGCCTTCTTTTAGATTGTAAATGCAAACATTTTTCGATTCACCTCCAGCTATTCACTATCAACTGAATAACAAATTCAAAGAAAAGACTTTGCTTTTAACGATTGTATGGCTGTAACAAGATCAGTATCAAGTCTGACAATCTCTAAATCGTTCCTGCCATATCTATATTATAACACTGGCGCCCAGATTTCACATCAAATATTGTGATTTGCCCATCCAATGTCGCAGCAGCAACCTCCCAACCATTTAGTTTGAAAAGCAACATAAATACCATCACAAGAAAGGTTGATCGTTTCATGAGCTGAACCTCTATCCAAGGCGTCCCAAATCCTTAAAGAACTATCCCAAGAACTGAAGCTAAGTTGTACTTGATAGATTTGGGTTAAACGCCAAACTGGGTACAGGACCTTCATGTCCACTTAATAATTCTAATAATCGTCCCATTTTGAATGACGTGTGTCTGCATCGCGGGGGCAATAGGGTCGTTCCCGACAGCAGCAATGGAACAGCTGCTGGATTTGACACCATTGCACCTTGTCATGGAAAGGGCCGCTGGATCGGCGATTGTAAGGTTCAACAAGGAAGGAATAGGCAGAAGTAAAATAATTGGGTGCATAGACAGGAACAGCCTCGCTGCCAAGATCCCATGGCTGGAAGCACCAAAAGACGAAATGGTATGCAAATACCATTTCGAGAAAAAGTACACTGCAATGTGTAGTAGAAAAGCCGATTGGAGCGACGAATCCTCAGCATACCACATAGAGCAAAATGCTATCAAGACAAAGAAGGTACTGGTGCAGGAGTGTTTGGACCTCGTACCAAATACTTCGAATCCATAGAAACATTCACAAGTATCTTCCAAGCAGAGGTACACGCAATCGAAAGATGTGCACAATTTAACCTCAACAAGAATTATCGCAAAAAACGAATTGCTATTCTGCGAGACAGCCAAGCAACCATCAAGGCTATTAGCTCATACACCATCAGATCCAAACTGGTTTGGGACCATAAGAAAATTTCTTAAAGAAAGGATCTTGTCAAAGGATCTTGATCAAGAAAGGAAAGACATCTTGTCCTCCAGCTGTAACAAACTACCCACTGTTATCGACAGCAACACATACCAATTGAACAGGTCTTGGTGACTCAAATGTACGGAAATTTCGATAACTCATGATATCATATGCTGTCCCATCCAGATATGCAGAAACCAGAAATTTTTTGTTAGCACAGAATTGCAAAGCTGTTACTGGACTTGTATGTTCATTAAAGGTTACAACACAGAAACTTATGTATGCGTTCCATAATTTAACTTTACCATCTTTACCTCCAGTTGAAATAAATTGGCCTTCTGTTGAATAAGAATCGCAGGACATATTGCAGGAATGGCCTGGAAATTGCTGAAATGGCCTTGTTTCATAACGTAAGTCTCACTTTGCCACTCCTAAACAAGAAGTTGCCCTAACCCTCCACATCCAATACCAATCCAATTTCCAGTTGAGTTCAAAGCCAAAGCCGAGATTCTCTGATCACAAATGCTTAATGAATGTATCAAAGTTCATGAATGGAAGATCTGCTTATTGGATTATACATGTGCCAGCAACTAATTCTTCTTCGGATTTTATACTGCTACACTTAGCTCAAACGTCCTGAGTCCATCAGTTACTGGACTAATTGGGAACTCCAAAACACTATGTGCAAATACTACTGGCCAGGACGAAGTGTTCTTAAGAGAAAGGTATGCAAAATAGAGTCCTAACAATGTTAGTCTTCGATGGCGTAATCACAGAAGACGGAGACGCTGTAGAGTTATGTGATCATCCGATGTGTGAGTGCATCGGTTGTTGTCCATCATTCCCTAGGAGTTTTACCCAACACTTCTGAAACGATCCGTCATTAGAGTGTATTTGGGAAGTTCAATAAGGACATTTGGCATTTCATGGATAAAGAAAGCTCCTTGTGGAAAAAACAGTATCTAGAATTTTATATGTATCTAGAAAAGCAACAGCTATATGTTCAGCATCATGTTTGTCTTTTCCAACTTTTTCAGCAAGATAATGAACAGCTAGCCGTTTGCAAGGAATCTGTTTCTTCGTAGTTACTTTTGTATGATTATCATCCAAATTGATTTCTGTTAAAGCTTCGGCCATCTCATTTCCTGATTTTTCTAAAGCCTTTGATAAATCCACTTCATCTTCTTTAGCTTCAATTTTAATCTTTTTCGTTGGAATATTGTCAGTGAAAACTAAATCATCAGGTTTTAAACTTGGTCTTTCCGAGACCACAACTTCGCGAATTTTTAAAACTTGCATCTGTGCGCGTATAAGATTCAATTGGTTCTAGAATTGAAGCCACGAGACCACGGATAGAAGCCGTGGTCTCGTGGCTTCGATTCTAGAATCAATTGAATCTTATACGCGCACGGATGCAAGTTTTCAAAATTCCCTAAATTGTGGTCTCAACTCTCGCACGTTTGCAAACTGGGCTTCAGATCAGCTGGAGACGAAAAAAATTGTCGAAAAAATCATCTTCAACGACGAAGCGTATTTTTGGCAAAATCGGTAGGTAAATAAACACAACTACCGCATTTGGGGCGACACCCATCCACGGGAGTTACTTGAGGCTCACCTGTATCCTGAGAAATTGATTGTTTGGTGCGGATTGTGGGTGGGCGGCATCATTGCTCCGTACATCTTTCGAAACGAAAGGGATCAGGCGGTGACGGTTAACGGTATAGAACCAAGATAAGAAACTTTTTGTGGCCCGCAGTGGACGATATGAGCATAGACATGTGGTTCCAAGAAGATGGTGCCACGTGTCACACAGCGTGTGATACACTTAAGTTATTGTAAGAGAAGTTCCCGGGACGCGTTGAGCTGGCCTCGAGTGGAAACCAAGATCGTACGATCTAACGCTCTTAGGCTTGTCGCACACTGGATCCGCTCCGCTCAGCTCACATCAGATGCGATCGGGTCCGCTCCTCTCAGCTCCGTCATTTTTCCATATATTGCATGCGCTCAGCTCCGTCACTTTTCCACACACTTAATCCCCTCCCACCTCTCGACCGGGATAGTTAAATATGTGCTGCCGTCTTGGTTGCATAAATGCATTAGTGTTGCGCCTGCGTGAACCATCCGCCAGCATCCGATCTCCGGGCTAGTATTCTTCACAAACAGAGGATAAGGAGCGGAACGGAGCCAAGCTGAGCTGAGCGGACGCTCTTTCTTTGGGGCTACGTTAAGTCGTTGGTAAACCAACAACTCTTGCCCAACTGGAGAACAACATTAACCAAATCATTGCAGAAACCCAGCTCGACTTACTGAAGAAATTAGGCCTCGCGGATCGACCATTGCAAACGCAGCCGTTTTACGTAATGTTTAAAGACCCGTTTCTTGAACGCCCACTTGAGTAATTTAACGCAGCGTTTCTCAAACTAAATTTTCATTGAGTCGCAAAACGAAACTGTTTTTGAAAAATACAAAGAAAAATAAAAACAACAATGTAAATAGGATTTTGAAAACAAATTTTTGAAATTTTTCAGCAAATCTTAGAGACCATTAGGTGTCCCTCTGAGAGTACCGCTCTGGGCATACTACCTTCACTACGCTACTGAGCTGTAGGCCGTATTATCATTTCTAGAACATTATTTGGGTCGTCTGTTTGAAAGTTTGAGAAACGCTGATAGAACTCACGATTCATAAAATCCAGCTTAATCTATTAATAATATGAAATATCTCTATCTATATATCTATCTATATCTATATCTAAATATAAAAATTTAATATTGAAATATGGAATATAAGAAAATAAAACAAATTTAATAAAAAAATAAATTAGTAATAATAATAAATTTTTTATTGTGATAATATTGATGAAGGATTGTCTCTTTCTGTTAAATTATGCGAAAGCTTGTATTTCCTTACTAAGGTAGATTATACAATAATAGCTAATAACTAATTATAATAATGATGATGGTGGGAGTCGAATGAGAGGGTTAATTTGCTGAATGCTGTTGAAGTGTTGCAAATGACCCTTATGCCCCATAAGCCGGTGAGTTGCGTGTGGTGCAGGCGTCAACAACATTCAGCTTGATGATACGAGATGAAGGAGGACGTTAGTAAGGGAGAAATAAGGACATGTCGAAACTGACTGACTACACACCGATCAGACTACGAGGGAGACAGGAGTTTATGATCATATTATATTTACAGTTCGTCCTCGGTTTACACGATTTCAAAAAAAATATGTAACACTAAAGAAAAACACGTTGTTTGTATATTAAAAGAATCGTTCAATATAAAGCCACAAAACCAACAAATCTGACCACTATTTTGCTTCGTGCACCGAAAATTATCATATTAACCGTTGGCTGATCTTCAAGACGTCTGTTATGCTTTGTTGTCAGCTTATGGATTATAAACTACAAGGAAAAAAGTACACTTTAAAATTTAAATAATAGCAGCGGCCTTACGAATGCAAATTTGTAAAGATTGTAGTCGCACACTGTAATTTTTAAAACTTTACTTACTAATAATATCGAAAGCTGTAATTTTAAGTTTCAAATTCGTAAGGCCGCTTCTACTATTTGAAACTGTAATTTTTAAAGTGTACTTTTTTCCTTGTAGTGTATAATCTATAAGCTGGCAACAAAGAATAACAGACATCTTGAAGATCAGCGAACGGTTAATATGATAATTTTCGGTGCAGGAAGCAAAATAGTTGTCAGATTCGGTCCATTAGATCTAGTTTTCCAGTTACTTTACATTGGTCTTCTGTTAGAATTTACCGCAGATTTGTGCCATTTGAGCCACTAAGATTGTCTTTCAGTTTAACTTACTTACGCTTCTATTAGGACTAAATTTATGAAAGTCTATCGAAGTTTCTAAAGGAATTAAAATCTTGAAGAGCTTCAATGGACTGACGCCGACGCGACAGCTGGATACAAGCGAATTTCGAAATTATGAGCTTTCTAACAAATCTTTATGTTTTCCTACTAATTTATGGACGTTCAATCGAATGGTGAAAACTAAAAGTCCATGCTATAAACGGTTCAAAAGTTACCACTTCGTGAAATCAACGAGATGACAAATTTTCGAAAGATTTCCAAAAAAATTATCAATTTTCGCCATGTTTTTCGGGCACTTTTCGACGTATAACCAGTGAAAATAACAAAATGTGTTCAAAACTTTCATTTTCGCGCCTTTTAAACATGGCGGAAGCGCTTAACTAACCCTAAAAAGTCTATGAATTTATCCTGTATTTAGAACTAGATACTAGATGAATAGCACTAGTATCACATTTCCAAAATCAGTTATTATTCCTTATCACTTATTCGTTTCTTTTATCGCGATCTCAAAACAATCTTTTTGTTGTGCTGTATAATCTATGTAATAGCGTGCAGAGTAACATCGACATCGACTGTTGCGCACGAGATGGACAAAATAAACGTTAAATAATGCTCACGTTGCGAATAAAATGAAAATTTGTAATCAAATGCTGCCCTTTAATAAGTACCTTTCCTTCTGCATTATTCAGCATTAGAAGGTTATATTAATTGTTTTACCAGGAATTTTGTAAAAATATTGTATAACTTGTGAAGACTGATATATAGATCTAAACACTTACTTCGATTCGAGTTTCGTTTGGCGAAGGTCATTTTTAAGTCTACTTAAGCCAACTATAAATAAAGTAAGAGCATTGTTAATCATGCCTGTCCTTACATATGGGGTGGATACCTAAACTCTAACCGCCAAAACGGTAAGAAAACTTAAAATAACCCAACGAAAAATTGAAAGATCAATGATCGGAATAACCCTACACCATACCACCAATGAGGACCTATGGGGAAAACTAAAGTGGCAGACGTGATCGAGCGTATAAACTCAAATGGAGATGGGCTGGCAGCGCCGTCGTTTGGATTTGGAGGCCCCGGACATATATATTGAAGTGGGGCCCCCAGTAAATAAAATACGGCGAGTTTGGACGGGCGTCGCGACGGTTGAAAACGACGCAGCGCGATGCCGCTTGCAGCAAAAGATGAAATGTTCAATTCCCTGCGGGAATCGCGCGAAACCGTTCCCGCAGAGTTCAAGTTGGCGGTTCCGTGGGACTTTTCCTGTATGTCCAAAAAACGTAGTTTTAATGGCGTCGTGACGCCATCTTGGGCGCAATCGGGATTAAACTCCCAAACAAACTAAAAGTTTCTATGGCCGATCGAACGGCACCGGTCCGGTTCCGATCCGTCAATTGGTTCCGAAGTTCTATGTACCCCCGCAAAACGCCTCTGTTTTTTCTCACTTTTTGCGCATTTTTCTCTTCAAACTGCCGCAGATTCGCAAAATGTCGTCGCAGTTTAAAAATTCTTGCAGGAATGGTTGCACTCGCGTTCTGAAGAGAAAAAACCCAACCGGCGACCTGGAGCCCATCAAATAAATCCTGGACGTCTGTCGAAGTGATTGCAAAATCGGCAAAACAAATAATTTATTTGCTTTTGCACCAGGTGAACGGGACGTCGCAGGACGGCGAGCAAGGGCTCTAAAAACGTGGCGCGAAAAAAAAATTGGGATCCGACCAAAAATGCGCCTCAAAAGTAAAATATCGTGATTTTAGTTTTCGGTCTGGTGCGTCCGAACCTGGGGGAGTTGAGTTGAAAACGGCACCGCTCGACGGGGATCTCGGTTCTACACCGGAAAAATGTACATTCTCGTTTTGCACCGCCGCCGCCGTTTCGGTAGGGCCGTTTCCGCAAAAACCACGATTTTAGGGTGGGTTTTGGATACCCGGAGGGACGCGGCAGGTCGGAGGACGAAACTTGGGGATGCGCAACGTGCGGACGGACATTCATAGTTAAGTCATCGAAGACGCGCGGTTAAAATACTCAAGATGTGCCGCCTCCGGCAGCATACAAATGTCAAAGACAGAAAACAACGAAGTGCTATGTAGGAGACCTATGTCCAGCATTGGACGGAATGGGCTGGTTGATGATGATGATTGTTAAGCAAATCGTTCTCAAAAAGATTTCATAAAAATGCAGTTAACGGTACATCTGTAAATCGACGTTCAAAATCGTTAAACGTGTTTTTAAATATTGCCTGATAGTTTCTGCCGGCTGCAGGAGGAATAATAAATTGTGAAAAAGATTAGAAAGTGATGTTTGGGGAAGTTTGAAACATTCGTGTCCTTGCTGTGATAAATTCAATTCTGTGAACTTGCTCTGTTGACAAACACTTTATAATAGCCGACTCACAAAAGAACTTTAGGAGAGCCGCGTGTGGCTCGCGAGCCATTGTTATATTACATTAACGCACGGATGCAACAAAAAACTCTTTTATTGTGGATAAAAGTTACTTTCTATCAAAAACATTAGAATCCTACGATGATAATTAGAGCATTGACGCATTAGAAATAAAATTGAACATTTAATTTAATTTTTAGAGAAAACTTTGAAGGTATTGTGTCGAGTAATTGTATTTGTCTGTCAAAATATCGTGTAAACCGAGGGTCTGTAATATAAATATTTAAGGCCGGGGGCACGTGCTTGCCCCTGGTCGGGTGAAGCGTGCACAAACAGACCAACTGTGCCGTGCAGCGGCGTGCTGCCGCACGAGCAACTTCACACTGACGGACACAGACCTGGCTTTCACCGACACGACTTTAGCCCCGACCGGGAGGTTCTCTCTAATGTAGATTGGTCCGTAGACCACGTGGTCCCACACGGGGGGGTTGTTCGCGCGGTCCACGACATCTATCTGAACTTCCACAGATCGGGACAGTGGCGGATAGCCTTTGTCTTGGGCCGTGGCCTCCAACTTGTATGTTTCTCTCTAAGCACGCGCGGGAACAACAATAAGTAGAGTAGTGTTAGTGGATTTTTTTATGGTCGGATGGATTGGGCTCCTGGAAGGTATATTCGCCGCAATGCCCGGGGCCTTGAAAGAATTTTGAACTTCGCGACGGTTTGAACTCAACATTACCCCCAAGAAAGCGGTGAAAATGTGTCGCGGAAAACCCCCCACCCACGAGACCCAGAGCACAGCGCGTCGCAGCTTCTTGTCGACGATACCAACCTGGCTTTTACGGATGTCACTACAGTACCCACTGTGACATTTTCTTTGATGTGAATGGGGCCGTACGCATTCACGTCCCACAGAGGAGGCTTATTGTTCCTGTCTACGACGTCTAATTCTACGTCCACGTCCGCATAGGAAGGCGGCTCACCTCTGTCCGAGGCCCGCACGCGAAGTCGGTACCTGTCTCGCTAAATATACGGGCACGGTCAGGTCAGGGCTCATGGGACAAAACCAAATAGAACACAGTCAATCAAACCAAATGCGAACCAAAATAAATAACTCAATCACACAACAGAACATAATAGAAATTAAATATATATGTTTTGGATACAGCCGCCACATGGACCACATTCACACCATCCGTTACAAAACACGGAAGTGTAAATTATCTTTTCTGTTCAAACAAAAAAATCTCTGCTTTTTTTATTTATTTATTTGCAGGTGTTGAGGTTCGCGCAGCGGCTAAAACAGATTTTCGGATAAACTTTTATCACAAAATAAACGGCGACTGCTCATCTACTAATCCAAGTAATCATCACCCATTTTCTTTCTCATTTCTGTTTCTTTCTCATTTTTCTAAATCAGTACGTTTTATTTTAGTACTAATACTGAAAAAATGGATGATAAAGTTTAGATTTTATCTAGCGGAAGCTAAGACACCCAAAAATCTTTTTTTGGTCAAGATAATGGGATGGCCTTGTAGCTAAAATAACTCGGGTTTCAGTTATTTGTCGATTGTACACCTACTTACTGGAAAACATCCCTGTTGCCATCGGCATGTGGGCAGAAACGCCGAAGAACAGAAAAGTGCAATTAAATCAAAAAATAAATATATAGTACATAACAATATATAAAAAAGAAAATGATTAAGCAGGCATGACATGCAAAAAAATTCCAAAAACACTGGGCGGGGCGGGAGCAAGGATGTGCAAAAAGTCTTCTTGGTAAACGACCTTCAAAAACCGATGGACGTTTTATTAGTTATTTTTTAAGTTAGTACGCCGCCCCATACACAGGTTAAAAATGTCACAATGTCAAAGCACCGCAAGAGAGCCGAGCGCCCAAAACCCCGGGTTTCAAAAAAGCGGCCTCTCGCGGCACTTGTGACCAAAATATATTAAACTACTTTTTTAAACAAGTTAGTTGTTTCCTCCTGCAAAAAATCACTCAAAATATTGTAAAAAAAAATCACACACAGATTCAAAAAATTGTTCATCTGTAATGTCAAAAAATTATTGTATGCATGGGCTCCAAAAACTGCTGCCACTCCAACAACACGAAGTGGACTCAAAAACTGGAAATAGCACCTGGCATCAAAAACAAAAACGAAAAAAAAATTCAGCGCTCCTTGCTACTCATCAAAATTATTTTCCAAAAATAAAAAATATATATCACTGAGATACGGTACGAATTCACTTTTCAACAACCATGCAATTACAAACCAAACCGTTTTATAAGGTGTACCGAAAAGTTCTGTCCGTTTCGGTTCTAACAACAAGTATGTCCTTTAACGTGAAATAAATGTTTTGGGCAAGCAGGGCCTGCGCTATATTTTTCGGGGCCCTGTGCAAAATAATGAAGCGAGGCCCTGCGCAAAATAATGAAACGGGGCCTTCTCTCATAGAAAAGATTTCTTTCACGGCTAGACATTCTGCGCTGGGCCCCTGTCTAGCGCGGGGCCCTGTGCCGTCGCACAGTTCGCCCACCCATCACGCCGGCCCTGTGGGCAAGTATTCGTTTGACGCACATAAAAGATTGCATCAACTAATATGTACAATATGGAAGGAAGAACAGATACTAGAAAGGTAAAAAAGTGGATTAATTTGCCCTATCGACAAAATCCAAACTGCGACAACTAAAGAGGAATCAGAACACTCAAAAATGCATATAACAAGTTTGGCGAAAACGTCGATCGCAGCTATTCACCTAGTCACCCGCCTGTCTGAAATGTACACATCTCGGATGCCCGTTCCAAAGTCGCGCGAGACTAGCCCTTAGACAGATTTTCTAGTATTGGTATTATCTATGTTTATTTTGAAGAATTGGACAGAGAAAAAGGCAGAAAACCGATGACAATCGTCAAAATAAGAAGAACAGCATATCTTGGCCACATACTTCGTAATGTCAATATATACTCCCTCTCTCCATACTCCCTCCTACAAGTAATCATGCAGGGAAGAATAGAGTGAATGAAAAGCATAGAAATCTTGGCTGATGAATATCAAAGAGTGGACTAACCTCAGTGTTGAACAAATATTTCACGCAGCAAGAGATAGGGAATCATCTAAAGAAGTGATCTCCAACCTTCGTTAAGGAAAACGGCATATGAAGAAGATGTTTATATATACATTCGTTTGGTCCTCCAAGGAGCGCGTAGAACCATTACTTCATCATCTTGTTCTTTTTATCCTCCAAAAACTTCCTCATCCTTTCGCTCTGGGCCTTTCTTGCGTTTTTTAGTTTCAACTCTTAGCTGATGGATTCTTTGATGTGAAGTTATGTGAATTTATTTCCTGCCTGTATTTAGTTCGTGTAGTTGCCAATGGGTCTATATTGATTACTGAGAGGTCATTTTGGGTGTCTACCAGCCAGCGTACTTTGGACTGTCGGGTTCCATTGATGATGTGGAAGATTTTCTTGGTCAATCGAGAGTCATCCATTCGTACTATATGACCGTAGAATTTCAAACGTCATTTCCGTGCAACTGAGGAGAATCGTTCTGTATGGGAATACAGTTCTTGTGAGCTTTTACGGGGAACACAACGCAAGATGGAAAGATCGATGCTCGGTGTGTCACTTCGTGACCACGTTAGAAATGCGGACTTACGGGCGGGAACAGGAGTCACGGATGTTATCTACCAGGTGGCTAAGCTCAAGTGGAGCTGGGCTGGACATGTGGCCCGCATGGCAGATGGGCGATGCACAAAAGGGCTGGTAGAGTGGAGACCAAGAGCTGACAAGAGAAACAGGGGAAGACCTCCCACGCGATGGACGGACGATATCAAAACATACATACTGGATGCAGAGCGCTCAAAATAGAGGACCGTGGGCAGAAATGGGGGAAGCCTATATTGAGCAGTGGATGCAAAAAGGCTGATTGATGATGATGATGAGCTTTTACGCATCCAGATACCATCTTGTACCTTGGGTCCAAATATTTTTCTCAGTTTCTGACGTTCTACTTTCTCAATATCATTGATTTAGATGGTTAATGATGAAGTCTCAATTGCATAGAGTGCTTCTGGAAGAATGACTGTACGGTAGTGACGGAGTTTTGATTTGGTAGAAAGTGATTTCTTGTTGTGCATATTCCAGGTGATTGTATAGGCTTTGCGTAACTTTTCTGCGCGTGTTTTGTTAGCCATTCTTTCCTTACCAGTGTTTCCAATTATTTCACCTAGGTACTTGAAGTGCTTACTATGTTAGTTACTTGTATGATGTTGCCATATTTGGTTGCAATATGTGTCATATTTGAGCTCTTGGAGTCTATGTATTGAATTTTCTTGTAAGAGATTTGAAGGCCGGTCCTGATGGCGATTTCATGAAGTTCCTCGATGGCGTGTTTGGCTTCTTCAGTAGTCCGAGTGATTATTGCGAGGTCGTCAGCAAAAGCTAGGCTCTTTATGTTGATTCGTTTGTCCCTTGTTCCCATATATACTCCAGGTACTTCTCTCTCCCATATTTTGATTATCTTATCTAGTACCATTTTGAAAAGGTATAGTGAAATCCATCACCCTGTCTTGCGTCCATGCGTTTTTTAGTTTCAACTCTTAGCTGTTGGGTTCTTTGATGTGAAGTTATATGAATTTATTTCCTGCCTGTATTTAGTTCGAGTAGTTGAACGCGTTTGTTACGTTGAACGTAACAAACGCTTTAACCAGGTCCTTCCAGTTCACCCCTTTTTCTTTCAGAATATCCATTAGTTTTTCCCAAAGGACACAATCAAATGCTTTTACCAGGTCAACAAAACACAAACTTAGATCTTTTCCTTTTTCAATGTACCTAACCTATCGTTCTTACACATCCAATCGCATCTCTTGTTCCCATTCCTCTTCTAAATCCGAACTGCTCATCCGCCACGTTTTCTTCCATTATCCTCTCGAGCCTTCTATTTAACACTCACAAAAATATTTTCACTGCATGTCCTACTAGACTGTTGCTTCTGTGCTCACCGCACTTCTTTGTGCCTATCTTTTTAGCCAGAGGTATCGTCAGCGTCTTCGGGAAGTTTTCTGGCCGTTCTCCTGAATCATATATCATTACATAAAGATGTTAATTCACATCATTCCTCTTTCTTAAAGACACCTCAATAAATCTACTGGCAGCCTTCTATTTAACACTCGCAACAATATTTTCGCCGCATGTCCTAATAGACCGATGGTCCTGTGCTCACCGCACTTCTTTGTGCCTATCTTTTTGGCCAGAGTTTTCATTAGCATCTTCAGGAAGTCTTCTGGCCATTCTCCTGACTCCATCCCTCCCAGCAGCTTTGCCTGCTTTCATGCCCATCATTGGTCTTTCTACTTCTGCGAGCATAATGCCGCATCCCATTTTGTCTGAACAAACCGAGTCTGCTCTCTCCAATTCTTCTTCTTCAAGTCCTTCCTTCTTCAAGTCCTTCCTTCTTCAAGTCCTTCTTCTCCAAATCTTCTTCTTTAGGTGCCTTCTCCATTACCGACGGTTAGCAACAATCATGGCAAATTCCGCACGGTCTTGTAGCGCTCTGAACAATGAGTAGAAGTCCAGACCGGTCCAGTCTCTTATGTTCTTTAACCAAGAGCTCTTCCTTTCCCAATTCCAGTACCCTTGGAGTTTCATCCGTTTTATGGTGGTCATTCATTTGACAGTATTAAAAGCGAAAAGTTGGTAAGTGCACTTGTTCTGATGGGTATCCGACATAAACTGGATGGATCCAAGGTTAGAGACACAATCCAACACATAAAATTAATTTAAAATAAGAACCGGTGTTAAGTAGGGAGGTGCTTTGTCGGCTGTTACCTTTAGCCTTGCGTTACAAAAAGCAATTGGAAGACTCGAAGGGTCCAAAAAGTCGTGGGGTCTGTCAGAAGTAGACAACCGCGCTCTTCGTGTTTTTGAAAGACTGATTCTACGGAGATCTTTGGATCGGTGAGAGAGGAAGGAGGATATAGAAGACGCGAAATATCATAACAAATGTTGATCGGTGAGAGAAGAAGAAGGATATAGAAGACTCGAAATATCATAACAAAATCATACCTAATATATGCAAACGCGGAAGACATATTGCTCATGACAAGAGACAATGGAATACTAGAAGAATTGTTTTTAAAAACAGAAGAGGAAGCGAGAACAGTCAGCCTGGAAATACTTGTTGATAAAACCTTAAGTACCTAAAACTATCTCGAGATAAGCCAAGAAGAGCTCTTCAAAACTTCGGTGATCATCGGTTTGAAGAAGCCAAATGTTAAATATCTCGAAGTAACTTTCAACAACACTAACCACCCTTTATCACTGAGGGTACAAGATAAAATCTAGGCTGCGAATAGCTTCTTTTATTTCAGTTCGTTTTGGCCTGCGAGGGACCACGGGGCTCGTCTTAACTCTCAGCTAGGGTCTTCTCTTTTTTTTGTGGCCCCAGAATGCCTTCATCTTCTGGCTGTGAGCTTGCTTCCTCCTATCCATCCACTTAGGTCTGGTAGCGCCTGTACACTTCTTGCTTCTGAGACACAGTGGGATGACTCCCTGCAGGATGGCCTGTCGGTATTGAGTTCGGTTCTCGGTTGTCTGTAATATGATCTGCAGTTTAACTAAGTCTGATTTAACAGAGGTGAACCACTTGGCTTTGAACGCCAATCCCCTACTTGTCACTGTGAGGATCCTCTTGGTGAGCCTGGATTGATTCAGGCGGGTCATGTGCCTCCCTGCTGGATTACCTGTCGGTATTGAATTCGGTTCTCGGTTGTCTGTAATGGAATCTGCAGTTCCTCTAAGTCTGATTTAACAGAGGTGAACCACTTGGGTTTTGACGCCTTTACCCTACTGGTCACTGTGAGGATCCTCTTGGTGGGCCTGGATTGATTCAGGCGGCTCATGTGCCTCCCTGCAGGATTACCTGTCGGTATTGAGTTCGGTTCTCGGTTGTCTGTAATGGGATCTGCAGTTCCTCTAAGTCTGATTTAACAGAGGCGAACCACTTGGCTTTGGACACCTTTCCCATACTTGTACTGTGAGGAACAACTCGGATAGCCTGGAGTGATTCAGGCAGGTTATGTGCCCATAGAAGGTCAGTCGTCTTTTCCTCATACATGTGATACATGTCTTCCTGATGTTCGTAGAGCTCATTATTGCGCCGGATTCTGTAGGTACCGTCTTCCTCTCTTTCCTAGTATTCTCCTCAGGATCTTCTTCTCTTTAAGTTCTAGTTTCCTGAGTGGGCCCTTTCGATTCACGAAGAAGCACTCACAGGCAAAGAGTGTAGAGTTTTACTACCGAGTTGTAGTGCTTCAGCTTTATATTCTTGGAGAGGTATTTGGAGGTACTTTTACAGGAATGATTCATCTATGTAAACCCACGCTAAAGGGGGTGTGAGGTTAATGACCTCTCTAACTTGGTGGATCTGGCGTCTATAGCCAAGGTTTTGCTCTTGCTTGCTGAGATCCATTCTCCCAAGTACTTGACTGCAGGAACTTTACAGATATTATTGTTTCGTAGTGGCATTGTAGAAGAAGTCTGCTTGATATTGGTGATGAACTCAGTCTTCTGTATGTTGACCCTCAAGCCGGTTTTTGTCACAACATTGTAGAGGCTAGATTGAGTTGATGAATAGCCAGCTCCATGCTGTTGGCCAATAGGCTGAGATCATCAGCAAAGGCTAGACAGGGTACATTGAGGTTATCCTTAGGGTTCCGAAGCAGATTTTTACTGCGATCACTTTGCCAGAGCGATCTACAGGAGAACGGTGGCTAATTTTGCACAATGTCCAAGATGAGGTCTATGTAACCGCATGCTAAAGGGGATGTGAGGTCTATGTAATCCCACGCTAAAGGGGGTATGAGGTCTATTTAACCTCACGCCCCCGGTCATGTGGTGGGGTGGGAATAGAACATAGGATCTCTCCATATTACAAGAAGATACGAAAACTCTACAAGCAAGAAACTTGTCCGTGAGACATGTGTCGCTAAAGATCGTCAAGGGTGGAAGGGGATTGTTAAGGGGGGCAAAGCTCACCCTGGGCTGTAGAGGCGGAAGAAGAAGAACATATGATGCGTGTTTGGCTCTTTCTTTTTGTCACTGAAAGTATACATCCTGATCTAGCAAATGAACTGCAACGAAGATTTTACGAATTCCAACTAGGAAGAAATGCTAGAGAAGTGTGTAGAAAGTGTTTTCTGAAGGTATGGCTTCTGCTGAAGGTATAGTTCGAATAATTTCAAATAGCTTTGGACCTATCTGATAGGGGCTCCTGGTGAATCCACGCTCCTAGTAAACTTTGTCAAAGGCATGTTGGAGCAAAATCCTTTTTTTGCCCACATCGAATAATGCGGAAAGGCTGTGTCCAACAAACCTTTTCGGGCTTTATTCGGAAACTAGGATTGGTGTGGAAATATTCGAGATGGATGCCAAAGTGAGAAGAATTTGAATGATCGAATCATCTTATGGACATATCTGCTTGCACGAAACAAAATAGAACCCTTCTTGGAACAGATGATAACCGAGGATGAAAAGTGGATTACCTATGAAAACATCATAGGAAAAAGGGGCATATTATGAATCCGAATAACCTTTAAACCTCTAAACCAAAGTTGGGCTTGAGTAAGAGAATGTTGTGTGGACATCGATATCGAATGTAGCGAGGACCAATGCATTTTGAGCTGTTGAAACCAAACGAAAAGCTAAATTTGGAGTGGTACTGTCAGCAATTGGATAATTTAAAAACAGGGCTTCGAGCAAACAGGCGGGTAATAAGGATATCATACTGGTGCATGCCAATACCAGACGACATACTTCCTTGGGGACTCAGAAACACGCAGAGCTAGGCTGGGTTTCTGTAGCTTCCACCATACTCTTTGGAGCTAGCACCATCGTCTTATCATTTGTTTCTGTCCTTGCTTGGCAAAAATTAAAAACCGAAGAAAATATCATGCACTAGTTCAATTATTCTTATGTAGGGACAAGGCATTTAAAATGGGATATACAAATAGCCATCACGCTCGCAAGAACTCATTAATAGTGATGGAACGCACATTATTTACTGTTTTGCTTTATTTTAAAAACGGACAGAACTTCCAGGTAGAGCTAATATATTATTTCTTGAAATGCCGAAATCAGCAGTTTTAGTATGCATGGTAAAATGCAATCTTCCTAAAAGCAATTTGGTTGTTAGAACTCGTATCGTATTCCCAGCACACACAGAATCACAGTTAAAAAAAAGATTAAATCAAATGTACGAGAAGTACATTGTTATGCAAGGTGTGCCGTATAAAAGAACTTAGTCAATAAAGATTTAGATCAGTGCAATTGATCTTATGAAAGATCAGAGCAACTCAAACAAAGGTGCGCTGAAATGAAGAAATATAGAAGCAGCTATATCCACTCGTACCTAAATCTGCCGATCTGTCCTGGAGCTGAAATTCGCATACACTACATTCACACACAGAATTCTTTTACAATAAAAGGAAAAAAGTATTATTAGATCCTTCACTAAACAATCATTAAGAAAAGTTTAAGACATACTTTGTATTATTGTTTTATTTCTCTAAACAAACCAAAAATACTTACATCCAACGGTTTCTTCAAAACAATCCATCCAGATTCCGGCTGGATTTCGAAATATTCCAAGTCCATGGCGTTTGAGCCCGCATTTAGAGTATAGACAATAGCTCCATTATTATCAGCGTCTTCGTCCGAAGCGGAAACGCGCAGGATATTAGTTCCAATGCTGGCATCCTGCTTGACATTCTCTACGTATTTCTAACAAAGGGAGCAAAAAAAAGGTCGATCACACTCTTCAACCGCTCAGTTCAGAATTAAATTAAAGGCTTTACCTGTCTGTCGAAAAGAGGTGGATTATCGTTTACGTCGGTTATTTCAACCGTGAACGAACAAACGCCTTCGAGTGACGGCTCGCCCTGGTCAGTGGCTTTTACAGTTACAGAAACGAATTTCCCGTCATCCCCTTCACGATCGAAAACCTTATTAGTGGAAACTTCGCCTGTCTCTTCATCTACCGTGAACTTTGTTCCTTTTTGATTGGGTTGTTGTACAATTGAATATTTCACCTGTCCGTTAACACCCTTATCTTCGTCAGTCGCGTGTACTTTAATAACCGGTGATCCATTCGGAGCTCCTTCTTCTACCTTCGGATAATAAGTTCCACAGTCTTTAAAAATCGGTTTGTTATCGTTAACGTCGGTAATAAACACGACAACGACGGCTGTACTAGTGTGTATCGTCGTATCTCCATTTACACAACAAGCACCGTCGTCCATAGCAGTTACATTCAATTCGTACTTGTCCCTGTCAAGTGATATAGATTTCCCGTGTAATCTAATTACTCCCGTGATTTCTTCGATAACGAATTGCCCGGAGCTCGTACCGCCTCCAACAAAGCCAAAGCGGACATTGTCGCCATCCTTATCCGAAGCCACAACAGTCGTCACCAGCGTATTCGGTCCAGCATTCTCATCCACATTCGGCGTGTAAACTTGTTGAGAAAACTTTGGCTCTTCATCGTTTTTATTCTTGGTATAAACCCTAACAGTGGCAGTTCCAGTCTTAGCCGGTTCCCCTTTATCTTTAGCAGTCACAACAAACTCATAATAAGCGTTATTATTATCAGCATCTAATTGCTTATTATTCGAAATTATACCACTCGGATCCACACTGAAATGATCGTCGGAAACTAAATATTCAATTTCGGCGTTCGCTCCACTATCAGCATCCATTGCTTTCACTTTAAGGATGCTCGTGCCTGGAGGGATGTCTTCATCAACATTATGAGCTTGATAATCAGGCAATTCAAATTTCGGAGCGTTGTCATTCACATCAGTCACTCGAATAGTCAACTGAAAATTAAACTAGTTAATATTGTTATCTAAGTTTATATAAAACATTTTACCTCAACTGATGTGGAAAATCCTCCGGAATCTTCCGTAGCAGTGACCACCAGGGAATAGACGTGCGGCTGTCTCAAGTCTTCGAAATCGAGTTCTTTTGCCAGCTTAACAATGCCAGAAGTGGGACCGATATTAAAAGTTCCGGCTCCTTGCCCCTGGGCTTTGAGCGTGTAGCGAATCTCACGATCGGCGAACGATTTCGCCTTCACCGATATTATGCTGAAACAGAAGGTTTTTCAGTCAGGATTTACTTCGTCTGGGGAGAACATCAAAGCAAATAACGAGAACAATTCTCGATTTCTGGTCTGAGTTTATTGGATCGTTACAATGAAATATAAAATAACTTAAAATGTTAGAATTTGATATTCAAGGAAATATTTCAGTTCATATAAGCATCAATAAACAAATAATTCTTGTAAACTAAATTTATGAAAATGTTGTAAACAAACTGAAACATCTTATTCTTTAATATTTGTCACTGAGGACTAAACAGAAAAGACTAGATAGACAAGACTAGGCAGACGAAACAAGACAGACCAGACTAGAGAGCCAATGCTAGACGGACAAGACTAGACAGACAAGACTAGACAGACAAGACTAGACAGACAAGACTAGACAGACAAGACTAGACAGACAAGACTAGACAGACAAGACTAGACAGACAAGACTAGACAGACAAGACTAGACAGACAAGACTAGACAGACAAGACTAGACAGACAGGACTAGACAGACAAGACTAGACAGACAAGACTAGACAGACAAGACTAGACAGACAAGACTAGACAGACAAGACTAGACAGACAAGACTAGACAGACAAGACTAGACAGACAAGACTAGACAGACAAGACTAGACAGACAAGACTAGACAGACAAGACTAGACAGACAAGACTAGACAGACAAGACTAGACAGACAAGACTAGACAGACAAGACTAGACAGACAAGACTAGACAGACAAGACTAGACAGACAAGACTAGACAGACAAGACTAGACAGACAAGACTAGACAGACAAGACTAGACAGACAAGACTAGACAGACAAGACTAGACAGACAAGACTAGACAGACAAGACTAGACAGACAAGACTAGACAGACAAGACTAGACAGACAAGACTAGACAGACAAGACTAGACAGACAAGACTAGACAGACAAGACTAGACAGACAAGACTAGACAGACAAGACTAGACAGACAAGACTAGACAGACAAGACTAGACAGACAAGACTAGACAGACAAGACTAGACAGACAAGACTAGACAGACAAGACTAGACAGACAAGACTAGACAGACAAGACTAGACAGACAAGACTAGACAGACAAGACTAGACAGACAAGACTAGACAGACAAGACTAGACAGACAAGACTAGACAGACAAGACTAGACAGACAAGACTAGACAGACAAGACTAGACAGACAAGACTAGACAGACAAGACTAGACAGACAAGACTAGACAGACAAGACTAGACAGACAAGACTAGACAGACAAGACTAGACAGACAAGACTAGACAGACAAGACTAGACAGACAAGACTAGACAGACAAGACTAGACAGACAAGACTAGACAGACAAGACTAGACAGACAAGACTAGACAGACAAGACTAGACAGACAAGACTAGACAGACAAGACTAGACAGACAAGACTAGACAGACAAGACTAGACAGACAAGACTAGACAGACAAGACTAGACAGACAAGACTAGACAGACAAGACTAGACAGACAAGACTAGACAGACAAGACTAGACAGACAAGACTAGACAGACAAGACTAGACAGACAAGACTAGACAGACAAGACTAGACAGACAAGACTAGACAGACAAGACTAGACAGACAAGACTAGACAGACAAGACTAGACAGACAAGACTAGACAGACAAGACTAGACAGACAAGACTAGACAGACAAGACTAGACAGACAAGACTAGACAGACAAGACTAGACAGACAAGACTAGACAGACAAGACTAGACAGACAAGACTAGACAGACAAGACTAGACAGACAAGACTAGACAGACAAGACTAGACAGACAAGACTAGACAGACAAGACTAGACAGACAAGACTAGACAGACAAGACTAGACAGACAAGACTAGACAGACAAGACTAGACAGACAAGACTAGACAGACAAGACTAGACAGACAAGACTAGACAGACAAGACTAGACAGACAAGACTAGACAGACAAGACTAGACAGACAAGACTAGACAGACAAGACTAGACAGACAAGACTAGACAGACAAGACTAGACAGACAAGACTAGACAGACAAGACTAGACAGACAAGACTAGACAGACAAGACTAGACAGACAAGACTAGACAGACAAGACTAGACAGACAAGACTAGACAGACAAGACTAGACAGACAAGACTAGACAGACAAGACTAGACAGACAAGACTAGACAGACAAGACTAGACAGACAAGACTAGACAGACAAGACTAGACAGACAAGACTAGACAGACAAGACTAGACAGACAAGACTAGACAGACAAGACTAGACAGACAAGACTAGACAGACAAGACTAGACAGACAAGACTAGACAGACAAGACTAGACAGACAAGACTAGACAGACAAGACTAGACAGACAAGACTAGACAGACAAGACTAGACAGACAAGACTAGACAGACAAGACTAGACAGACAAGACTAGACAGACAAGACTAGACAGACAAGACTAGACAGACAAGACTAGACAGACAAGACTAGACAGACAAGACTAGACAGACAAGACTAGACAGACAAGACTAGACAGACAAGACTAGACAGACTAGACAGACAAGACTAGACAGACAAGACTAGACAGACAAGACTAGACAGACAAGACTAGACAGACAAGACTAGACAGACAAGACTAGACAGACAAGACTAGACAGACAAGACTAGACAGACAAGACTAGACAGACAAGACTAGACAGACAAGACTAGACAGACAAGACTAGACAGACAAGACTAGACAGACAAGACTAGACAGACAAGACTAGACAGACAAGACTAGACAGACAAGACTAGACAGACAAGACTAGACAGACAAGACTAGACAGACAAGACTAGACAGACAAGACTAGACAGACAAGACTAGACAGACAAGACTAGACAGACAAGACTAGACAGACAAGACTAGACAGACAAGACTAGACAGACAAGACTAGACAGACAAGACTAGACAGACAAGACTAGACAGACAAGACTAGACAGACAAGACTAGACAGACAAGACTAGACAGACAAGACTAGACAGACAAGACTAGACAGACAAGACTAGACAGACAAGACTAGACAGACAAGACTAGACAGACAAGACTAGACAGACAAGACTAGACAGACAAGACTAGACAGACAAGACTAGACAGACAAGACTAGACAGACAAGACTAGACAGACAAGACTAGACAGACAAGACTAGACAGACAAGACTAGACAGACAAGACTAGACAGACAAGACTAGACAGACAAGACTAGACAGACAAGACTAGACAGACAAGACTAGACAGACAAGACTAGACAGACAAGACTAGACAGACAAGACTAGACAGACAAGACTAGACAGACAAGACTAGACAGACAAGACTAGACAGACAAGACTACACAGACAAGACTAGACAGACAAGACTAGACAGACAAGACTAGACAGACAAGACTAGACAGACAAGACTAGACAGACAAGACTAGACAGACAAGACTAGACAGACAAGACTAGACAGACAAGACTAGACAGGACTAGACAGACAAGACTAGACAGACAAGACTAGACAGACAAGACTAGACAGACAAGACTAGACAGACAAGACTAGACAGACAAGACTAGACAGACAAGACTAGACAGACAAGACTAGACAGACAAGACTAGACAGACAAGACTAGACAGACAAGACTAGACAGACAAGACTAGACAGACAAGACTAGACAGACAAGACTAGACAGACAAGACTAGACAGACAAGACTAGACAGACAAGACTAGACAGACAAGACTAGACAGACAAGACTAGACAGACAAGACTAGACAGACAAGACTAGACAGACAAGACTAGACAGACAAGACTAGACAGACAAGACTAGACAGACAAGACTAGACAGACAAGACTAGACAGACAAGACTAGACAGACAAGACTAGACAGACAAGACTAGACAGACAAGACTAGACAGACAAGACTAGACAGACAAGACTAGACAGACAAGACTAGACAGACAAGACTAGACAGACAAGACTAGACAGACAAGACTAGACAGACAAGACTAGACAGACAAGACTAGACAGACAAGACTAGACAGACAAGACTAGACAGACAAGACTAGACAGACAAGACTAGACAGACAAGACTAGACAGACAAGACTAGACAGACAAGACTAGACAGACAAGACTAGACAGACAAGACTAGACAGACAAGACTAGACAGACAAGACTAGACAGACAAGACTAGACAGACAAGACTAGACAGACAAGACTAGACAGACAAGACTAGACAGACAAGACTAGACAGACAAGACTAGACAGACAAGACTAGACAGACAAGACTAGACAGACAAGACTAGACAGACAAGACTAGACAGACAAGACTAGACAGACAAGACTAGACAGACAAGACTAGACAGACAAGACTAGACAGACAAGACTAGACAGACAAGACTAGACAGACAAGACTAGACAGACAAGACTAGACAGACAAGACTAGACAGACAAGACTAGACAGACAAGACTAGACAGACAAGACTAGACAGACAAGACTAGACAGACAAGACTAGACAGACAAGACTAGACAGACAAGACTAGACAGACAAGACTAGACAGACAAGACTAGACAGACAAGACTAGACAGACAAGACTAGACAGACAAGACTAGACAGACAAGACTAGACAGACAAGACTAGACAGACAAGACTAGACAGACAAGACTAGACAGACAAGACTAGACAGACAAGACTAGACAGACAAGACTAGACAGACAAGACTAGACAGACAAGACTAGACAGACAAGACTAGACAGACAAGACTAGACAGACAAGACTAGACAGACAAGACTAGACAGACAAGACTAGACAGACAAGACTAGACAGACAAGACTAGACAGACAAGACTAGACAGACAAGACTAGACAGACAAGACTAGACAGACAAGACTAGACAGACAAGACTAGACAGACAAGACTAGACAGACAAGACTAGACAGACAAGACTAGACAGACAAGACTAGACAGACAAGACTAGACAGACAAGACTAGACAGACAAGACTAGACAGACAAGACTAGACAGACAAGACTAGACAGACAAGACTAGACAGACAAGACTAGACAGACAAGACTAGACAGACAAGACTAGACAGACAAGACTAGACAGACAAGACTAGACAGACAAGACTAGACAGACAAGACTAGACAGACAAGACTAGACAGACAAGACTAGACAGACAAGACTAGACAGACAAGACTAGACAGACAAGACTAGACAGACAAGACTAGACAGACAAGACTAGACAGACAAGACTAGACAGACAAGACTAGACAGACAAGACTAGACAGACAAGACTAGACAGACAAGACTAGACAGACAAGACTAGACAGACAAGACTAGACAGACAAGACTAGACAGACAAGACTAGACAGACAAGACTAGACAGACAAGACTAGACAGACAAGACTAGACAGACAAGACTAGACAGACAAGACTAGACAGACAAGACTAGACAGACAAGACTAGACAGACAAGACTAGACAGACAAGACTAGACAGACAAGACTAGACAGACAAGACTAGACAGACAAGACTAGACAGACAAGACTAGACAGACAAGACTAGACAGACAAGACTAGACAGACAAGACTAGACAGACAAGACTAGACAGACAAGACTAGACAGACAAGACTAGACAGACAAGACTAGACAGACAAGACTAGACAGACAAGACTAGACAGACAAGACTAGACAGACAAGACTAGACAGACAAGACTAGACAGACAAGACTAGACAGACAAGACTAGACAGACAAGACTAGACAGACAAGACTAGACAGACAAGACTAGACAAGACTAGACAGACAAGACTAGACAGACAAGACTAGACAGACAAGACTAGACAGACAAGACTAGACAGACAAGACTAGACAGACAAGACTAGACAGACAAGACTAGACAGACAAGACTAGACAGACAAGACTAGACAGACAAGACTAGACAGACAAGACTAGACAGACAAGACTAGACAGACAAGACTAGACAGACAAGACTAGACAGACAAGACTAGACAGACAAGACTAGACAGACAAGACTAGACAGACAAGACTAGACAGACAAGACTAGACAGACAAGACTAGACAGACAAGACTAGACAGACAAGACTAGACAGACAAGACTAGACAGACAAGACTAGACAGACAAGACTAGACAGACAAGACTAGACAGACAAGACTAGACAGACAAGACTAGACAGACAAGACTAGACAGACAAGACTAGACAGACAAGACTAGACAGACAAGACTAGACAGACAAGACTAGACAGACAAGACTAGACAGACAAGACTAGACAGACAAGACTAGACAGACAAGACTAGACAGACAAGACTAGACAGACAAGACTAGACAGACAAGACTAGACAGACAAGACTAGACAGACAAGACTAGACAGACAAGACTAGACAGACAAGACTAGACAGACAAGACTAGACAGACAAGACTAGACAGACAGACTAGACAGACAAGACTAGACAGACAAGACTAGACAGACAAGACTAGACAGACAAGACTAGACAGACAAGACTAGACAGACAAGACTAGACAGACAAGACTAGACAGACAAGACTAGACAGACAAGACTAGACAGACAAGACTAGACAGACAAGACTAGACAGACAAGACTAGACAGACAAGACTAGACAGACAAGACTAGACAGACAAGACTAGACAGACAAGACTAGACAGACAAGACTAGACAGACAAGACTAGACAGACAAGACTAGACAGACAAGACTAGACAGACAAGACTAGACAGACAAGACTAGACAGACAAGACTAGACAGACAAGACTAGACAGACAAGACTAGACAGACAAGACTAGACAGACAAGACTAGACAGACAAGACTAGACAGACAAGACTAGACAGACAAGACTAGACAGACAAGACTAGACAGACAAGACTAGACAGACAAGACTAGACAGACAAGACTAGACAGACAAGACTAGACAGACAAGACTAGACAGACAAGACTAGACAGACAAGACTAGACAGACAAGACTAGACAGACAAGACTAGACAGACAAGACTAGACAGACAAGACTAGACAGACAAGACTAGACAGACAAGACTAGACAGACAAGACTAGACAGACAAGACTAGACAGACAAGACTAGACAGACAAGACTAGACAGACAAGACTAGACAGACAAGACTAGACAGGCAAGACTAGACAGACAAGACTAGACAGACAAGACTAGACAGACAAGACTAGACAGACAAGACTAGATTGGCAAGACTAGACAGACTAGACTAGACATAGTTAGTCTCACAAGATGCATAATAGATGTCTAATATGTTAAACTAGTTTTTTAGTTGCAAATTGTAATCAAAGAAACTGTAATTTGATTTAAAATTTCTCAAATTGCTGAGAAAAGAAATTTAAGTTCTTCTTTTATTACTGCAGTACCTACTTTGTTTCTGTTATATAACGATAATTAATAATCTGAAACAATATCTACAATGACAGTTAATGTTCAGACGCATACAATACGCATTCTATATAATTATTCTAAACGAGTCTCAGTAAATATGAATGTAATTGCTTGATAAATTACAGCATGCATGTTTGATATGGCAGTTTCGCCCTTTCCATTATGTCTGCGGGGTTTATAGTTCACACGGAATTGTGGTGAATACAGTTAAGCTTTACCATAATTACTCGATGAGATAACATCTAGATACGAGACCTAATTGTGTTTCGAAATTATACTATATTTACAAAAATAATCAAAAGGTTTGTTATCGCTGAAACTTGAAGAATTAGTTTTTGAAACGTAATCAAAGCGAATTTAACTTTATGTTTTCAGCTGATTATTAAAAAAATTTGCACAGATTTTTTGTAAATCAATATTTCAGGATTTCAAATTAAATGATAAATCGTGTTTGTTGTTTTTTTACCAAAACTCCTACACAAATTTCACAGAGAGAGAATATATTTATTGTATACTATATACATTATGCAAAGGGCTATCGACCACAAGGTCTTTCTGCCCAACAAATGTCACATTAGATTAGAAACTTTGAATAGCCACAACTAATTGTGTATACTACAAATACTTTTTCACTTTAAATTAATTTTCGGGAAATAATTCCAATTTACAATGTTCTGCAATCACAAAACTCTAAAACAGTTGTTTGACTGCAGTTAATTAGTTTTGGTTGTAACAGCTTGTTTTGATCCCATTTGCTTAGTTCGTTTTAATTACGACACAGATTTGGTGTTTAGATTGCGGGTAGTAATTATAAGTTTGATTCATAATTATAATCTCATATCATATATCATATAATCTCATTTTATATAGATTGCATTTATTGATAAGTCTTTGTTACAAAAATACTCAAATTACTAGATGTAACGATATATTATATGTAGATTAGTTACATACATGTAGAGCAAAATTAATTCTGAATTAAAACTAGTAGTAATCAAAATAAGTTTTATTAAAAAATCTTTTCAAAATTTTTCATTCAATGTTTTCTAAAAGTAATCGAAAATCTATTAAATTAAACTAGTTTACTACAAATCTTATTGTTATTATTATCTTATAATTATTGTAATCTTATTGAAGAATTTGAATTGGTTTGTTTCTTTTCAAACCGTTTTAGTTGGATAAACTTCATAAAGTCGGAACACACCCTGAAATAATAAATATATTTAACCTTTCCGGAGCTCTATAAAACTAAAGCCTCTTTCTTTACCAACTCCTCTTTTAATTGGATTTTTGGATCCATTTCTTAATTTTGAAACAAGAATTTAAATACTAATTTTCACATCTCTAACATCTGCAGTTATCTGTAGTATATCGCATTTGTAGCCCCCTAAGCTATTTTCGTAAAATGGTAAAACCTGTTTTTCTATAATTTGTAAGAGGAATCTAAATTTCTCGTTCTAAAGTCTCTGTAGTTCTAATCTAATTCAATGTTAAATATTTCAAATATACTAGTGATCTTGTTATTTACTCTTCCTATATTTTATAGGAAGTAAGAAAGAAGTTTCTAATGGTTTCACGTTCACTAAATGTCTAAATCTATAAATAATATTTGCAACAGTGCCAATTTATTTCCGGCTTTATGTCCACTAAATGTAAGTAATCCTATACTTAAAATGAGCATTTAAATGTATGGCTATTCCTTGTTATCTTGTTATTAAAATCAATGTTACAGAAATTATTGATTGTGGTAATTAAAACTTTGCAATGAGCAATCAAATGTAATATTCGTAAATTATGGCAACAAGTTACAACCTGAAAAACAGGAAATTAAAAATGCAATCAAGTTTCATTTTTGATTAAGTTTTTATATCTCCACCTAGTCTATATTTAGCTAGTTTCTATATGACAGTGTGGATCAAATATCAAATATAGATAGATCATTTAGGAAATACTAATGGTACATAGGAAACCTACTGACAGACACGCAGGCAATCAAAACCAGGTGGAAGCAATATTTCCAAGAACTGCTAAACACAACACCCGCAGAGAATGAACTTCGGAGCCCAACCTACCCGAGGCCGAACGACACCCCTGTAGAAGCACCAACAGTTAGGAATATCATTAAAGGTAGACTTCTGAGCAAAGCGGCTCGGGCGTCACTAACGTAGCGTCAAAGCCGCTGTGACATAGCGCTAGTATTATGCTCTATGGAAATGTATGATGGAAATACCATTCGAGCGCAGCGACATTGACGCGCTCAGCGTCAGTGTCGCTGCGTAATACGCATGCAGCATATTCAGAGCGCATAATACTATCGCTATGTCGCCGCGTCATTATCGCTGCGTTAATGACGCCAGAGATACTCTCCTTTTTTTTTTAAGTTTGATTCGATGTGATTACCGGGTTTGCCGACCCTTTGAACACTGCGGCCTATTGGTAGCCTATTGTATTCTATCACATGCACTTAGGCCCAGAAAACCTGTTGTTATAGTTAATTGCGCTAATTGCCATTTTTCACATTTGTCTCTCTGGAACAAATGCGGCCAGACGCTGGGAATAGAACTCGGGCCTCTATACTCGTCAGTTAGCGCTCAAACATGAGGCCACGAGCGTCACCACTACGCCACTCGCGCCGGCTAAGCAGAGATACTTTGCTCGGAAGTCTACCTTAACAGACAAAAAAACAACAAAGCATCTGTAACGGACGGTATCCCAGCAGAACTACCACAGAACGGAGGCCCGGAACTTGTACAACAGATTCAAGAACTGATAATGCAAATATGGGACTAAAAATCCTAAATGACGATATGTCTCGATGTATAAGAATGGGGTCAAACTCAACTATCGGAACTACAGAGGCATTACGCTTCTGTGCACAGCATATAAAATCTTTACCTCTACAGTAAGAGACAAACTGGAAGTATTTGCATCAACCATAATTGGAGACTACCAGGGGGGTTTTCGACCAGGCAAATCTACCTCCGATCAACTGTTCATAGTGAAACAAGTACTCGAAAAATACTACGAATTTGATGTCGATGTATATCAAATCTTCATCCAAGACTTGACTATCGCCAATCATATGATATCATCGATGCCGTTTGGTATTTGGGATGCCAAACTGTATCATGATCACGTACAGCATATCTCGGTATACTGTACGAGATCATGATACAGTTTGGCATCCCCAATAAGCTGTGGAAAACACGACCTTACAACACAGAGTGTAAAACAAACTGACGGAGCCACTAACCACACTCCGAGGTTTGTAGCAAGGGGACGGTGTGGTGCTAACGTTTTTTAACCTGGCTTGAACTTTCTTTTACTTGAGAACTTGAGTACGTAATCAGGAAGCTACCAGTGGACACAAAGAGCACACCACTAAACAAATCCAAGCATTTAGTAGGATAGACAGACGACATAAACATAATGGCTAGAGACCTGCGATCGACCAAAGAAGTGTATATATGCATGGAAGATACAGCTAAACAAGTTGGACGAATTTGATGTTCGATGCATATCAAATTTTCATCGATAATTTTCATCAAGCATATGATAGCATCGACCGAGAAAAACTATAAGAGATCATGATATAGTTTATCATCCCCAATAAGCTGTAGAAAACACGACCTCGCAACACAAAGTGGAAAACAACGTGACGGAGCCACTAACCACGCTCCGAGGTTTGAAACAAGGGGACGGTCTGGCGCCAACACTATTCAACCTGGCACTCGAGTACGTAATCTAGTAAGGGAATTTACCAGTGGATACAAAGCGCACACTACTAAACAAATTGAAGCATTTAGTAGGATACGCAGAAGACATAAACATAATGGCCAGGGACCTCCGGACGGCCAAAGAAGTGTACATATGCATGGAAGATGCAGCTAAAGAAGCTGGTATAGTTATAAATGAAGAAAACGAAAATCATGGTACAATCACACAGCAATCGAAGACTCAGCCAGAACGTCTTGATAGGAGACCACAATATCGAATCAGTGGGGAAATGCAAGTGTATAGGTGCCACATTAACAAAAACTCTAGATGAGACAGTCGAAGTAAAAGAACGCATAAGGAAAGCTAACCAAGCCCATTTTTCACTTTCAACATTCTTCAGAAATAAAAACATCCGCAGGCGCACAAACTTACAAAATCCTAATACGCCCAATACTAGCATTTGGAGCAGAGACCTGAACATTTTCAAAAAAGCGGAGGGTTTGGTAAACATTTTCGAAAGGAAAATCTTGAGATAGATCTATAGACCTATAAGGGAGAAAGGAGGCTGGATAATTCTTATGATGAAGAATACCAACTCTATGACGACGCCGACATTGCAACGATAATTAAGTTGAGGAAACTGAAATGGGCGGGACACGTACACAGGATGCACGAGGGCGAGATCCCAAAGAAAGCGCTGAATATCAAAACAGAAGGCAAAAGACCAGTTGGGCGGCCGAGGGACAGCTGGGACTCCATCCGAAACATCTGCCGAGAGATTCTGGAATACACGAAAGTTTCATAATTTCTAAATAATGAAAATCATTTTGTCCAGTGTATATAGAAGTTTGTCTATCTAGATCAGTTTGTCCAATGAAAAGTCTTTAGTTTGTAGAGCGTTTGAAGAGCGAAAAATCCTAAGGAAAATTTTGGGACCAAGACATTCGGAAGATGGTTACCGCCTACAATCACGGAAATTCACAGAAAAAATATCTAATATTGCGGCAGCCCTCAGGAAAATAAGGTAAAAATTTTATGGACATGTTAAGAGACTTCCTGACACTAGGTTAACCCACCAAATTTTTGAAAGAGTTAACTAAAGCCTTTTCCTTGGACACAACAAGTAAAAGCAGAGATGAGAAATGCTCAAATCCAACCAGAAGAAATTTCGGACTGACACATATACAGAGGAAAAATTGACAAGTGGGAAGTTGCTCCAGAGAATGAAATACCAAAAAGACCAGGTATCAAGTGGACGGAAGAAAGGAAGAGGATCTTTAGCGAACAGATGAAAGCATCCTGGATCCTCCGCAAGCGAAATCATAAATAAAGCTTCGGGTGTTCCTAAAGGAACCATCCATGTAAAACAATAATAATAATAATACATGTTTATAAATTCAGGCAAATAAATTTAGATGTACTGGCAGAAGGACCTTGTGGACGATAGCTCTTTGTATATAATTCTTCTGCGTATATAAAAATATTGAAAAATCGTGAAAATATGTTTGTTAACATTCTCTTAGGAAAAACTTAGGCTATATTTAAGAATAAGATCAGTTCCGAATTTTGGGGTTATGGATTATTATCTGGTCGGATTGATATCTGGTATAATTGTCGACAATGATCCTCCATGGTGTATTAATAAGTCCAGAAACCTAACCTAACCTAAAAACTGATGTTTGCAACTTTTGTCTAGTTAAACACTGCAACTTTTGTCTGGATACTTGATCGAAAATGTTTGCGTACAGCCGGCCCGCTGTTGCCAATTTGTATTTTTGTACCGGGTTCATACTATTTTTTTTTCTGTGTCAATTTAATATTAGTAGGTTGTATATTATAATTTTATTTACATTTAGTAAAATATTTTAAATAAATATAAATTAACGTGGCAAGGACTGTTGGTTTAACATAGGTTAGTTAGGGTTGCATACCGCGAAGCAACGACCGCGACAACTCCATCCAAAAATAGATGATGTGTCAAAGACAATGATGTGTTTTATTTTATTGCTTTTCCAATATGCATGAAAAATTAGATATTGAAATGTTTACCAAACTACGACGAGATAGCAAGGTAAAATAAAAAGATAAACTTGGCAACATCGGATCGACTGTCAATGCATTTTTTTTCTGTCAACTGACAGAACTGGTCAACTGGTCAATTGACAGAAATCAAGACTGAAGAAAAATATTATCTAATACGTTTAAAAATATCAATTTTGTCATAAAGATATTTTTCAACAAATCGACATATAAGCTTCGTTTTATCTTACTGCACTTACTAAGTGGACCTAACACAGTGGAAGAGGATTGTCAACAATTATACCAGGTAAATAATCGGAAACCTCAAAATTCAGAACTGACCTTATTCTTGAAACAAAATTTATTATTCAAAAATTGGGTTTATTTTATTAACTTAATACTTAAAATATAATTTCACTTTTTCTTGAAAAAATTCCATCAAATGGGGTTCCGAACTTTGGGTCTATGAGACCGTACACGGGTAAAGGTTAGGTTAGGTTCGGTTAGGTTTTCAGGTAAAGGTGTCATAAAATTTGAAGCGGATAATGAAATGATTTACCTAAATATACCGAATATGTTTATAGATAGAATATAGATTATTTATCTACAAGACTATAATATATTAAATAATTTGGATTAGCTTCCAATTAAGATATCTAGATAATAAACGAAATATATAATAATTATAACTATTTAACTAAATATAACGTATCTATTAGATTCCTTATCTAATACTCTAGTGGTGCGCAAAATATTTTTATTTGCGACCAAACATTTTCTGTAAAATTTTATCGCGACCCCTGGGATAAATTAACGTGAACATTGAAATTCCTACACAGTTGTACCAATATCTCCACAAAAACTTAAAATTTCTTTTCTGAGAAAATTAAGTTTCATCATCATCACGTAGCGCTACTACCCTGGGTGGGTCCTGGCTGACTGTACAACTTTTTTCCAATTTGTTCGGTCTTCCATCAACCTAGGGTCAAATGGAATGTTCATTTTCCGGAGATCTGCTTGGATGTTATCTCTCCATCGCATTCTGGGACGTCCGAGCGGTCTCTTGCCTGTGGGAATCTCCTCCCATACCAGTTTTACAAGTCTTTCGTTATGCAGTCTGTGCACGTGGCCTGCCCATCTTAGTCGCTGTGATTTAATTTCTTGGACAATTGCGTTGTAGAGTGCTTTTAATTCGATATTGGTTCTGATCTTATACTGGTCTGTGGTGATGTCATGGTGAGGTCCGAAAATTTTTCTAAGTATTTTTCGTTCAAAGCGTCTGAGCTTTTCTTCGTTTGCTTTGGTCATGGTCCACGTTTCGCATCCGTATGTTATTACAGGTCTGACGATGGATTTATAGATTTTGATCTTTGAACTTCTTGTGAGATTTTTTGATTTTATGAGCTTATTCAGTGCAAATAGACAGCGGTTTGCAGATTGGATTCTGTCTTTTATTTCTTCGGTAACATCGTTGTCCGCTGTGATTACGGCCCCCAGATACTTAAAACGTTGTACTCTTTCGAAATTAAAGGTGTTGATCGTCATATTTTGTCCTATTCTGTCTCTTCGTGTCGTTCTATTTATACACATATATTTCGTTTTCTCTTCATTAATCTTCAACCCTACTTCACTTGTTGCTCCTTCCACCTTGTTGAAAATGTCTTTCGTGGATAGAATGGAGTCTCCAACGAGATCTATGTCATCTGCATATGCGAGTAACACTTTGGGACCTTGACCCGATAGCAATTCTGTTTTTATTTCGGCCGACCTCATGGCTTTCTCTAATACAAGGTTGAATAGTAGTGGAGATAACGCATCACCCTGTTTAAGTCCACTGTTGATTTCCAAGCTGCCAGACAGTTTATTATTTACACGTACTTTAGATATTCCACCCTCCATACAGACTTTGGTCATCCGAATGAGTTTCTTTGGTATTGAGAACTCCGCCATGGCATTCCATACTGGCTTCTTTCTACGCTATCATATGCCTGTCGAAAGTCTATGAAAAGATTGTGTATGGGTTTGTTATACTCCCATCCCTTTTCTAGAAGTTGTCTCAGCGTGAATAGTTGATCTATTGTTGATCTGTTTGTCCTAAACCCGGCTTGATATTCGCCTAGGACATTTTCAGCATAAGGGATTAGTCTACTAAGAATGATGTTTGAGAGGGTCTTATATGCCGTGTTTAGGAGTGAGATTCCTCTATAATTCGCGCATTTTGTTTTGTCCCCTTTTTTGTGGATGGGCGCTATTATGTTTTCCTTCCATCGTGCTGGTATCCTTCCTTCTAACCATATGTGCGTTATTAGCTGGTGGATTTGGCGATGTAGTGCGTCTCCCCCATATTTCAGAAGTTCTGCTGGTATTTAAAATTAAGTTTGGTTTGATTGAAAAAAAATAGATTTTCTAGGTGGAATTTACAAAAAACTGCAATATTTTCTGAAATAAATATTGAAATATTGGGAAAATTTGCTAAATATTCCGGAACAGTTCTACCAATATCTCCACAAAATTTGAAACAAATACTAACAAATTATTTTTTGAGAAAATTAAGTTTGGAAATTTCAATTTTTACAAATTTGTTTTTCAACGTGGATTTTACAAAAAAAACTTCAATATTTGCTGAAATAAACATAAAAATATTAGGAAAATTTGCTAAAGATTCCGGAACAGTTCTACCATCACCACAAAATTTTAATCAAATCCCCAAATTAGTTTTTGAAAAAATTAAGTTTGAAAATATCAATGTTTACAAAATATGAATGTTTTTTCCTCTTTTATTTTCAAGGTGGAATTTGAAAAAAAAATACTACATTTGCTTAAATGAACATTAAAAAATTGGCAAAATTTGCTAAATATTCCGGAACCATTCTACTAATATCTCCACAAAATTTTAAACAAATCCCCAAATTAGTTTTTGAGAAAATAATGTTGGAAAATATCAATGTTTTTATAAATTTCTACGTACACACGAATTGCCTTAATATACCTTTTTACGATTAGTTAAGCGCATGCGCATCCGCTTTGTTTAAAATGCGGGAATATGAAAGTTTCAGGCACATTTTGTTATTTTTACTTGTTATACGTCAAAAAAGTGCCCGAAAACATGACGGAAATTGACGCATGCGCAAAAAACATTTCAACTATCTCAAGGTCTATTGGTTATTGTATGATTTCGACGACCCAAAAAGATTCTCTATCGACATTTTTTACGCATCACTGTACTAGACTATATTATAATAAATTGATTTAGATTAGCTTCCAATTACATAGATATTGCTAGACTATTTATCCTATCTAGATAATTTAATTATATATACCTTATCTATTAGGCTCTTTATCTGCTAGACCAGAGTATATTTATTACATTTAGGTTAGCTTCCAATTAAATAGATATTACTAGACTATTTGGACTAGTTTCCCTATCAATGTAGATATCTAGATTATGAGATTATTTAACGAGAAATACCATGATTATTAGATTCCTTATCTACTCGACTGAAATACATTTAATACATTTGTTGGAGGTTAAACAATTTATGTTTGTTGCTACTATGGCAAGAACCACGTCACTTAAGGCAGAGATACACATGCCGGTAAAACGGAACAGTAGCGTGCGTGCTAGTTAACGGCATGTAGAAGCAACTGGCACACTGTGGATACATTTGCAAGTTAAACTGGCACGCAATTTGCGTTCTTGCATGTCTGTATTTGCAAGACGTATGCCACTTCAAGAGACAGTACGTATCAGTCTCGCACTTTCTTGCAATGGAAAACATGGAATTAAATGGTATTGTATTGCTACTAGCAGTAGAATGGGTTGGCTACTAGTCACACTAAAATCTTCTTCAATTTTGATGTAGGCATGGTCACGGGCTATTCTATTTTTATAAAGAGACCTAATCGTCTTCCAAAAACATTCGTATTAGTACAAATGAATAAATTACACTGTGGATACATTTACAAGTTAAACTGGCATGCATCTTTGCATGCGTGTATTTGCAAGAGGTATACACAGTGTGCCAGTTCAAAAGACAGTACGTATCAGTCAACTCACGCCTTTTTGCAATGGAAGACATGTAAAGTGAATTAAATAGTATTGTATTGCTGCTAGCAGTAGTATGTGGCTACTAGTCACATTAAATTCCTCTTCCATTTTGGTGTAGGGATTGTCACGAGCCATTCTATTTTTATAAAGAATCGGCTTCCAAAGACATTCGTAATCTTAGTACAAATGAATAAATTGCTTAGTCTTCTCATCTCCCCATCGTAACATGATAAATATAAAAATGTGAAACGAATATAAAACAAAAAACGTGCACCAACGGCGACATCTTGCCAGCTACTGGCATGCTTGTAGCTGTCGCGTACGTTCAAACGTGACGGTTTTGCAGCCCCCACATCCTCTCCCTCATATTGCATGCCAGTAGAATTATCGTGCTATCTACTTGCTTGCCAAATATAGACATACCACTTAGTGTATAGACATGACAGTAGGCGTCACGTGCAAGGAGCTGTTATGCAAGTGTGCCAGCTACGGTCATGTTTATTCCTGGCTTAAACTAGTACACTTATTGTGTTTACTCCTGGCTTAAACTAGTACGTATGAAAGGCTGTTGGTCACTTATTGCGACTCGCCTTTTAAACTTCGCAACTCATGCACAAAAGTGTCCCCTCCCTCATATTGCTTGCCAATAAATCAAATGTTGTGCTATCTACTTGCTTGCCAAATACAGACACACCACTTAGTGTATAGACATGACAGTAGGCGTCACGTGCAAGGAGCTGTTATGCAAGTGTGCCAGCTACGGTCATGTTTATTCCTGGCTTAAACTAGTACACTTATTGTGTTTACTCCTGGCTTAAACTAGTACGTATGAAAGGCTGTTGGTCACTTATTGCGACTCGCCTTTTAAACTTCGCAACTCATGCACAAAAGTGTCCCCTCCCTCATATTGCATGCCAGTACATCAAATATTATGCTATCTGCTTGCTTGCCAAATACAGACACACCACTTAGTGTATAGACATGAAAGTAGGCGTCACATGCTAGGAGCTGTTATGCAAGTGTGCCAGCTACAGTCATGTTTATTCCTGGCTTAAACTAGTACACTTTTTGAGTTTATTCCTGGCTTAAACTAATACGTGTGAAAGGCTTTTGGTCACTTATTGCGCCTAAAGTACTCGCCTTATAAACTTCGCAGCTCGTGCACAAAAGACTCCCCTCCCTCATATTGCTTGCCAATAAATCAAATGTTGTGCTATCTACTTTCTTGCCAAATACAGACACACCACTTAGTGTATAGACATGAAAGTAGGCGTCACTTGCAAGGAGCTGTTATGCAAGTGTGCCAGCTACAGTCATGTTTATTCCTGGCTTAAACTAGTACACTTTTTGAGTTTATTCCTGGCGTAAACTAATACGTGTGAAAGGCTTTTGGTCACTTATTGCGCCTAAAGTACTCGCCTTTTAAACTTCGCAACTCGTGCACAAAAGACTCCCCTCCCTCATATTGCATGCCAGTAAATCAAATGATGTGCTATCTACTTGCTTGCCAAATACAGGCATACCACTTGGTGTATAGACATGACAGTAGGCGGCACGTGCAAGGAGCTGTTATGCAAGTGTGCCAGCTACGGTCATGTTTATGCCTGGCTTAAACTAGTACAGTTTTTGTGTTTATTCCTGGCTTCAACTGGGCTTCAACTGGCTTCGTACGTGTAAAAGGTTTTTGGTCATTTATTGCGACTAAAGTACCTACTCGCTTTTTAAATTTCGCAACTCGTGCAAAAAAGCACTTCTTCACAAACTTGTTTCATAAACTACTATTTGTTAATAATTGTTATTTGATAATAATTTCTCGGCCATTTCGAATGATTTATCATCATCATCTGGATCCATTATCTAATGGTACTACAGTCCTGTGGAAGACCTGGGACCTCCTCCCACAGCCTTCACTTGTGCTTGATGTCTGGATCTCGACACAAGTGTAGGGAGCCGTTACAGTTTTTAACGAATGATTTATCACCAAATTTATTACATGAGTTGTTAATAACTTACGACTTAATACTATTAAGATATTAAAATATATTTAGGTGAATGAGATTGTGTGTGGGTAAATGTAGATAATAAAGGTTATACAGAATGTGATAATTAGCGAATGAGATTAGAAACTAATAGAGTTTGGAGATAAAATGAATTAAATTATGAGCAAAAAGTTGGTAATTACTCCATCCATCCCCGTCTGAAAAGTTTTTATCTCGTGTCCAACCGTCATTAACGCAACCGCGAGATTTGCATGAAATATCACGGAATTCGGTAATAAAAACCGTTCGCAGACATTTATCTTTCAATGCAGAAAGTCCGCTTACTTAGACTCGAAAAATTAATTAGTCAGAAATGCAATAAGTTTTCATAAAATCAGAATAGACGTTATTTTAAAAAAGGTGAATCGATCAATAACTCAAAGTGTTATTTGGTTAAATTTGCAATTATCTTTTGTACTTTTGCCTACATGTGAAAAACATTTTCAGGACAATTTCATTTTAGGAGATTTTAACATATCCATAAAAAGTTTGTGAAACATGCGTTTATTAAAGTAAGAATATGTTTAGGGGAAGCTATTTTCTTTTTTTGTTAGGGAATATGAGTTATAAAAAGCTGTCTGGGCGATTCTTCCCCCAGTGCAAGTTTTTGAAGCGGTGCCAGGCAGCAGTAAACTGTGCAAGGACTATTATAAAAGTTGTAGATCATCGAGTTTTTGTCCGTTTTGGTATTAATCTTTGGGTTTGGCTTTTTGTAATTTTTTTAGAGAGAAAAGGGCGCAGTAAATAACGGATTGAAGAATGAATGCTTTTTTGCGAAGTTTTAAAGTTTTGTGCTCGGTGAATTATGTAGGGCGTGAATAGAAAAGTGTTAAAATTGATTCATTTGAATGTAATTAGTTTTGCAGTTTGGATATTTTAATTAAGATTTTGAATCCACAAAGTTTTATACGAATATTCAATTTCAAAAAGCAAACGTTTGGTTGCACAACAAACAAATTCCTTGCAAACTTTCAAATTACAACTGACAAGACTTGTACGTATGAGCATGGAAAAGTGTACGTACAAGGACAATTAATTAAACTATTTGACTTATTTTCGCAACGTTTGAGACAATTTTGTTGTTAGATATATTCTAATATAGGGTCTTTCAATAAGAGGTTTCATTTTCAATAGCCCGCCTTTTAACAGTTGTCATGATGTAACCTGTAACTACTCGATAGATGACAAGTAAAAACTACGCCATTAATAAAAATGGAACGATATACGCTTTAACAACGCATTTGAATTATTAAAATTCACTACAAAGATACTGAAAATTTCGCGGTCACAGTTCGCAAGACTAAAGCATTTATAGGTCGTCGCGAGCACCTTCTCGGGCAGCAATTGTGAAACTGGTGGAAAAGTTTAAGCTGTTGGGACAAGTTAATGATGTGAAGAACTCGTTCAAGAACAACTGAGAATATTGTTGTTGTAGCCCATAGTGTTGAGGAAAACCCAGGTTTGTCCATTTCTCATCGTTCTTTGGAATTGGACATTCCAGAAACAACATTACACCGTATTTTGCATAAAGACTTAGGTCTTAAGGCTTTTAAAGTTCAGTTAACACAAGAACTCGCCTATCGACCATCACCAACGTCGTGTCTTTGCTGATTAGGTTCTTGAAATGCATCAAACTGATCTGGAATTTCATCGAAAAATCATCTTGAGTGACGAGGCCCATTTTCACCTTAAGCTGAGGGTGTACCAGGCTGTAATCAAACCGATCATCTGTTACGGCTGTGAGACCTGGACCCTTACGAAACACAATGAGCTTCTACTAAAGCGGGCTGTAAGGAAGATCGAGGCCTCGTCAATAATCCAAACACGGAGCAATATCGCATAAGGACGAATGCAGAGCTCCAGGACCTATACCAAAAGCCGAATATAGTCAAATCAATAAAATCCCAGCGTCTGAGATGGACTGGACATGTCCAAAGAGCACCTGACGACCGACTGATCAAGATAGTACGAGAAGGAAACCCAGCAAGAAAGAGACCGCGGGGGCGGCCGAGGGACTGGGACCGATGGAGGCAAATCGTTAACGCAGCCGAGACCCACCAAGGGTTGTAGTGCTACCCAGAAGAAGAAGAAGAAGAAGAAGGCTACATTAACAAGCAGAATTGTTGCATTTGGGGCTCGGAAAACTAGACTTTTTCTTTGAGGCTACGTGAAAGATAGGGTCTATGCCAATGGCCCACAATCGATTCAAGACCTGAAAGATGGAATTGTGAAGTTATCGATGACATACAGCCGTAAGTGTGCGAATTGGTGAATAAATACCTATACCAAAAGCCGAATATAGTCAAATCAATAAAATCCCAGCATCTGAGATGGACTAGACATGTCCAAAGAGCACCTGACGATCGACTGATCAAGATAGTACGGGAAGGAAACCCAGCAAGAAAGAGACCGCTGGGGCGGCCAAGAGACCTAGACCGATGGAGGCAAATCGTTAACCCACCAAGGGTTGTAGTGCTACCCAGAAGAAGAAGAAGAAGGCGACATTAACAAGCAGAATTGTTGCATTTGGGGCTCGGAAAACTATACTTTTTCTTTGGGGCTACTTGAAAGATAAGGTCTATGCCAATGGACCACACTCGATTCAAGACTTCAAATATGGAATTCGTGGAGTTGACGATGACATACAGCCGTAAGTGTGCGAATTGGTGAAGGAAAAAATATGGTTCTGCAAGCGTAGCCCTTTTGGCCATTTGGCTATTATTGCTTTCCATTATTAATGGCATACCCTCCTCTTTACAATTAAATAAACATCCGATGATTTCGCTTAAAAATACTCGTATTTTTTACGTATCAACATGAAGCCTCTTATTGAAAGACCCTGCACTTTAATTGCAATATTTTTCATTCTCTCTCCTATGGCTCTACAGCCCAAGGTTGGGCCTTGGGCTCCCTCAATTTATTCCTCCAGACGCTTCTGTTCATTACTACCGTCTTCCAGCCTCTAATCCTTAGCAAACCTCGCGTTCTCCCAACGTTTCCGTGGTCTGCCCCTCGGTCTCTTCCCTACCATTTTGACTTAGAGGGCCCATTTTGGCAGTCCTTCATTATCCATTCTGGTGACATGGCCTGCCCATCGTAACCTCTGTATCTTTGCATATGCGGATAAGGCGGATCCTGCAAGGCCTGATACAGCTCATTATTGTATCGTATTCCGTACCCATTTTCGTCTTGGATTGGGCCTAGTATTCTACGCAATACTTTCCTCTCAAAGACATATATTTGATTGCCATCGGTGTGTATCAAGACCCAGGTATCCCAGCCATATGTGAGTATTGGTCTGACAATTGTTTTGTACACTCATATTTTTTGTGTTTCTGTGCACGTGTTTTAATTGGAAGATATGTGCGAGAGCGAAGTATGCTCCGTTTGCCGCTGTGATTCTGGCTCTTATTTCTGCTTCTTCGCTTCCGCTGTTTTCTAGGGTCACGCCTAGATAGCGGAAGCTGCTGACTTGGTCTAAGTTGTCTTGTGTTGTTATCGCCATTGTTAATTTTCAACCCTATGTGCTTGGCTGCTTCCTCCAGGAGGGTGTACGCTTCTTCTGCTGCGGCTTTGGTTCCACTCATGATGTTGATGTCGTCGTCATATGCCACAAGCTGAACAGTTTTGTTAGTAATAAGATTAAGTGGTCACAGTGGTGTAGTGGTGAACGCATCCGCTTGCTATGCATGAGATCCCGGGTTCAACCCCCGGCCAAGCCGTGAAGATTTTTCATGGAGCTATGCTGTGGCCACCTCATGGCAAGCAATGGCAAACTACCACGAGAAGCCTCTCAACTAGTGCCGTTCGGAACCGGCGATAGACCGAAGGTCCCATATATTTGTGGATGATTCGTTCCACAAGTATGCGCGAGAAGTTGCCTACGCTATTCAAGAAGAGTTTAAACTGAGCAGAGAAATTGTTTCTGCCGATGCCAGTTTTTCGGAACTCTCGTTCTAGCGACAGGTTGAAGAGGGTCGGTGCATCTCCCCACTTCAGTCCCTGCGCGTATGTGAATTCTTCGGTTAGTTGTCCTGGTACGCGCGCTTTTGCCGTACACTTTTTCATGGTCATGCGTACAAGTCTTGTCAGTTATATTATAAATACATTTTTCTTTACAAGACTGAAATTTTATCCAAATTAGATTTCCTATCATTTTAAATAAATTACTATAAAGCATGCCTTCCTGTTTTAATTAAATGTTAATTTGTTTAGCCGGTGTATTATTTCAACTAGCTTAATCAGAGACAATGTCACTCAAACTAGTTTCGCAAACATTGCTTGAGATCAAACTAGTTGAGATTTTGACTATAAACTACAACTGACATTCATTGCTCGTATATGTTCTATTTAGACTCGTATATGTTCTATTCAGACTCGTATATGTTTTATTTAGACCCATATATGTTCTATTTACACTCCTGTGTTCTATTTAGGCTCAAACATGTACTATGCAGACTCGTATATGTTATATTTAGACTCGTATATGTTCTACTAAGCCTAGTATATCTTCTATTTAGACCCATATATTTTCTATTTACACTCCTGTGTTCTATTTAGACCCGTATATGTTCTATGCAGACTTGTATATGTTATATTTAGATTCGTAAATGTTCTACTTAGCCTCGTATATGTTCTATTTAGACCCATATATGTTCTATTTACGTTCTTGTGTTCTATTTAGACTTGTATATGTTATACTAATACTATGATACCATCATAGTAGCAAACACCTTGGAGAGCCTACAGAGTATAATGAACAAAGTCAAAACCACAAGCGAACGGTATGGACTCAGATTAAACACATCAAAGACAAAATATATGGTGATATCTAAAAACGAAGATACACACCAAGATACACTAATACGTAGACTTCGATTGACTTTGATGAATGCGTTGAGAGAGTAGAGGAATAAGTCTTCCTGGGTACCCTCATAAATGACGACTGGAATATCCAAACAAGATAGATCCAAACAAGATGGCAAGGCAGTGTCCTGTCCCCACTCTTATACAACGTGGAGGAGAAGTTGGAGGTCGCCCTTGAGGAACTGGCAATCTGTTACCAGAAAAACCACCTAAAGTCGAATCCCAGCAAGACTCAGGTCTTCGCCTTCCACCTGAAAAACAAAGATGCACGACGAGAGCTCGAGATACATTGGCGAGGCGAACGACTGGAGCACTGCCCGACGCCGAGATACCTGGGCATGACCCGGGACCGTACACTGTCCTTCAGACAACACTGCATTAATACTAAAGGCAAAGTTAGTGCGCGTAATAACATATTGCGAAAACTCACAGGCACAGCATGGGAAACGCTAAGAAGCTCGGCTTTGGCGCTCTGTGTGTCCACTGCGGAATACGCCGCACCGGTTTGGGCAGCTTCAGCTCACGCGAAACATGTGGACGTCGCTATCAACGAGACAGCAAGAATCGTGACAGGCTGCCTTAAGCCAACTCCAGTTAATAGTTTGTACCCACTTATTGGCGTGGCACCCCCATCTGTGCGAAGAGCCGCCGCCACGGATGCTGAAAGGACGAAACAGGAAACCGATGCTCGCCATTCTATGCACCAACACGAGCCAGCCGGTCGACGCCTAAGGTCAAGGAAGAGCTTCATGGCAAGATCACACACACTCGAGGGGTCCATAGAAAATAACCGTATCACTAGGTGGACCCAACAGATAACTACTCGGGAACCCCCAAGAGAAGAAATGGCCCCAGGCAAACACCTCCCCTTCGCGGTATGGAAATCTCTAAATCGGCTCAGGACAGGAGTGGCAAGGTGCAAGACAAATCTGTTGAGGTGGGGAATGTCTGAGAACGACGATGTGCTGTGTGCGTGTGGTCAGCCCCAGGATATGAGCCACATACTGGTCTGCCCACAACTGGAAAAAGGATGCACGCACGAAGACTTAAATGTAACGACAAGGCTATTGCAGCCGCTAATTTTTGGAAAGATGTCGTATGAGCCGGACACGGAAAGTAAGTAAGTGCTCCAAACAAATTGGTGCAAGAATAGAACAGGCCAGATCTTCTTTCTACAAACTAAAGAAAATGTTCTTCTCCAGCGACTTGTCACTTCCGCTTAAAATCCGAATGGTAAGGTGCTATATCTGCCTGTTCTCCTATATGGCGTGGAGGCCTAGACATTGACAAAGGCGGTGCAAAATAGGCTGGAGGCTTTCAAATTTTGGATATATAGACGCATCTTGCACATATCATGGATCCATCATATCACAGGATGATAAGTACTCCAACAAATCGGTAAAAATAAAGAACTGCTTAACATCGCCAAAGAAAGGAAAGCTGCATTACTTAGGGCACAAGGGCGTACCCAGGATCAGAACTAGGGGGGGGGGGGGGGGTCAGCTCACATTTGTTTCGCGGATTATGAAATGAATTATGCATTATGAAATGAAGTATCCATCTATCGTACAATTTTGGAACAGCTTCGCCGTGCTCTTTGCACCCAAAGACGCCAGGGTGAGGTTTTAATAGTGTCATAGATATTTCTGTGCGGCGGGGTGGATTCTAGGGGGGGGGGCAGCTGCCCCACCCTGCCCCTCGCTGGGTACGCCCTTGTTAGGGCATATAATGCGAAATGACAAATATCGCATTTTCTTCTTTCTTCTTCTTTATTCCGTAGCTGGCGATTGTCGAGGACGTCGTTCTCGTAACCAATACGCTGCTGTCGATGCCGCTGGATTTCTTGCTTCATTCACGATTTGCTTCCACACTTCCCGATCAGTGTCATATGTGAATATCCCTGGCTCCATCGAGGTCCAGTCGTCGGTTCTTGATGTCGTCTTCTACACGTTTTATCTATATCTTCTTCGGCGCTGATCGCTGAATCCTACAGTCAGGCGGCAGCTTCCGCCAGAGTAGTTTGCGTGGAAGCCGATTTTCATTCATTCTGAAAATGTGACCGAACCATCGTAGATGGCGTGTTTGTATTTATTCCTCAATCGGTGTTTGATGAACGCATCTAGCTCGAATTTCCTCGTTCCGCAGGCGATCACGAATTGAAACACCGATAATCTGTCTTAGGCAACGCATTTGCAACACCTCAAGTTTGTTGAGGTCCGATTGAAGTAGTGTCCACGTTTCTGCTCCATACAAAAGAATTGGTAGGATGTGCGTCCGGAATAGACGAATTTTGGTATTAGTGGATATGTTCGTCTTCTTCCATATGCACTAATAGCGCTATCATCGTACTAATAGCGAACATCAGATCGCAGATGAACTTGGTGTCATCGTATCGGACGCCTCGTCGACCATCGAATTCTTTCCTCATAATGGCGTCTATAACCACGTTGAAAGGCAATGGGGAAGCGACGTCTCCCCGCCGAACTCCCGTTTGGATCAGAAAACCGTCCGATAATTCGTTCAGGATCCGTACGCAGCTGGTTGAAACGTCGTACGCCGCTCGTAGAAGATGTATAATTTTAAAGGCACATGCTCTGTATCCAATACCGACCATAAAGAAGGCCAGTGGATGCAGTCGAAGGCAGATTTAAAGACGACAATTGTCCGTTTTCTACACCGAATACGTTCTTCCATCAACTGGCGAAGTGCGAATATTTGATCGATACAGCCACGATTTGGCCTAAATCCTGCTTGTTCCTCTCGAGTTGTTTCGTCTCGATGTTTCTGTAGTCGTGATTGAATGATCTTCATAAATACCTTCCCGACAGTTCATAGGAGGCTGATGCCACGGTTATTATTGCATTCCCGGCTATCGCCTTTCTTCAATATGGGGACTACGATCGCTTTCTTGCAGGTTGACGGTATTTGTTACAAGTGCCAAATTTGAAGTAGGAGCTCGTAAAGCCGTTGTAACAAATTAATAAAGCCGTTGTAGCATATTACAATTAGTCAAGTAAGGAAGAGTAATTGGGAGAAGAGGACCAGGCAGATGACGTAACTCTTGGCTTAAGAGCGCCAGTGGTTCGGCCTTACATCAATTCAACTGTTTCGTCAAGCAGTTGATAATGCCATGCTAATTGACAACATCCGCAACGGATAGGGCACTCCAAGTAGAAGAAGAACTAGCTGATTGTACGCAATCTGCCGAAAAAATTAGAATCCAGGCAACTCTACTCGCTACTCGCGGACGTGTGGACTTATCAAGTAAACTATTTTCTAGATTTCAAATATCTGGTTATAAGATGGGAATGAAGAAACGAGAGAAGAAGTAATGAGAATGAAGAAAGACAAAATAAGAAAACTATCTGTTATTTACACTAAAGCTTGCTTTCCTTTATGTCATTATTAAACGTTAATTTGTTTAGCCTGTGTATTATTACAACTTGCTCAATCAGTTAGGCAATCTCACTCAAGCTAGTTTTGTAAACACTGGATTTATCAAAAGACAGGCATCAAAAGGTAGACCTTTTTACGGTTAATTAAGCGCATGCGCATCCTTCAAAGTTTGAAAGGCGGGAATATGAAAGTTTCTGGCACATATTGAGTTATACGTCAAAAAGTTCGGGCACTTTTTGAGGTGGCTAAAATTGACACATGCGCGTAAAAACTATGAAAAGGTCTATTAAACTTTTCATAAGACTAAACTTTTCTTAAATACAAGTTTTTAGATTAAAGCTATATTGGGATAGATATCACTGGATATAGTTCCGAGTTCTGACTATAAACTAGAATTGTCTAGTTAAAAGTTTATGAATAGGATGGTTGCGACAGTTACTACTAGTCCAGTCATTTAAGCTTAAATTAGGTAAGAATCTCGGAATTCGAGGTACCCAGCTGAAAGTCTGTAAATACTTGTATATTGACACCCTAAAAGTTGTCTCAAAACCTACATATGGTAGGGTGTTACTACATATGGTAGGTTTTGAGACAACTTTTAGGATGTCAATATACTAGTATTTACAGACTTACAGCTGGGTATCTCTAATTCCGAGGTGAACTTACTATAATGACTGGACTATACGTGGTAATTCATACTTACATTGAGTTGAAAAATTCACTATGTTTTTACCACACTTGTGTGGTAAAAACAAGTGTTCTATTTAGTTTCCGTTAAGAAGTTCTATTTAGTTACCGCTTTACAACTGTCATTTTTACTAGTTCTGTCAACAGACTAAAGCAATTTGCAAAATAGATCTCAAGTGGGACTTGGGCAAAGAGACTGAATTGAACCTTTTAATCAAAAATTGAGACTAGACCTGTAAATTGAAAACAAAAACTAAAATCTGATATAGATTAATTACTAATTACTCAGATGGGTAATTGAATCCACTTAACGCGGTTCTTATGCGATGAAAACGAAAGTGCAGTAATGATTTTTTTAAGAATTCCACCTGAAAACAAGAGATGGCGCGGCATGTCCTAAAGCATATTTCATACAATCGGCAGGGCATAAAACCCATTAATCTTAATACTAATAAAAATACTAATACTAACTCGGAGTCTTTCTTTTGGTTTTCGGGAATTTCGGCTTCGTAACTGGGCATGTAAAATTGCGGGGCGCGTTTGCCGCCGACGATGGATAACCGTTCCTCGGGTGTCGACTGGAACCTCCTCTCGTCAACCCTCCCGTTCTGGTCCTCGGCTTTAACATAAAGCACATACTCCATGTCCAATTGGAAGAGGTCAGTTCCCCTCGTCCTGACCACTCCTGATCTTTCGTCTACTTCGAACCGTCCCCCAGTGCGGTCACGCACAATGAAGTAATGAATATTGTGATCGGTGTCGGGATCTCGCGCCTGGAGGGTGAAAACAGGTGTATTGGGGGGCGCATTCAGCTGGACGACGGCCTGCATCGGTAATGGCCTATTGATGAAATACGGCGGCTCGTCGTTGACGTCACGCACATGGATTATCACTCTCTGATTGTCCGTATCTACAACAAAAACGACAAGACTTTATTTCGGTTTCATTACAATTTCAATTTCCGACGACAATACACATTTAAATTAAATGAATAAGGAAAAACGGGATGGCAAATGGAAATTTACAAGATGCTTATTTTAGATTGAAATTAGATTTTCTTCAAGTCTCCCTTCCAAAATAAAAGATTTCTTTTCTTTTTGAAGTTTTGATAAACAGACAGATTTAGCTCGCCCATCTAGAAACTAGAAAGACAAGTGTATGTAGATGTCTATTGCTCATTGTCTAGTCTAGCCTGTGTAACATTATATTTGCCTAGTCTTGTCTGTCAAGTCATGCCGGTCTAGTCTTGTCTGTCTAGTCTTGTCTGTCTAGTCTTGTCTGTCTAGTCTTGTCTGTCTAGTCTTGTCTGTCTAGTCTTGTCTGTCTAGTCTTGTCTGTCTAGTCTTGTCTGTCTAGTCTTGTCTGTCTAGTCTTGTCTGTCTAGTCTTGTCTGTCTAGTCTTGTCTGTCTAGTCTTGTCTGTCTAGTCTTGTCTGTCTAGTCTTGTCTGTCTAGTCTTGTCTGTCTAGTCTTGTCTGTCTAGTCTTGTCTGTCTAGTCTTGTCTGTCTAGTCTTGTCTGTCTAGTCTTGTCTGTCTAGTCTTGTCTGTCTAGTCTTGTCTGTCTAGTCTTGTCTGTCTAGTCTTGTCTGTCTAGTCTTGTCTGTCTAGTCTTGTCTGTCTAGTCTTGTCTGTGTGGTCTTGTCTGTCTGGTCTTGTCTGTCTGGTCTTGTCTGTCTAGTCTTGTCTGTCTAGTCTTGTCTGTCTAGTCTTGTCTGTCTAGTCTTGTCTGTCTGGTCTTGTCTGTCTGGTCTTGTCTGTCTGGTCTTGTCTGTCTGGTCTTGTCTGTCTAGTCTTGTCTGTCTAGTCTTGTCTGTCTAGTCTTGTCTGTCTAGTCTTGTCTGTCTAGTCTTGTCTGTCTAGTCTTGTCTGTCTAGTCTTGTCTGTCTAGTCTTGTCTGTCTAGTCTTGTCTGTCTAGTCTTGTCTGTCTAGTCTTGTCTGTCTAGTCTTGTCTGTCTAGTCTTGTCTGTCTAGTCTTGTCTGTCTAGTCTTGTCTGTCTAGTCTTGTCTGTCTAGTCTTGTCTGTCTAGTCTTGTCTGTCTAGTCTTGTCTGTCTAGTCTTGTCTGTCTAGTCTTGTCTGTCTAGTCTTGTCTGTCTAGTCTTGTCTGTCTAGTCTTGTCTGTCTAGTCTTGTCTGTCTAGTCTTGTCTGTCTAGTCTTGTCTGTCTAGTCTTGTCTGTCTAGTCTTGTCTGTCTAGTCTTGTCTGTCTAGTCTTGTCTGTCTAGTCTTGTCTGTCTAGTCTTGTCTGTCTAGTCTTGTCTGTCTAGTCTTGTCTGTCTAGTCTTGTCTGTCTAGTCTTGTCTGTCTAGTCTTGTCTGTCTAGTCTTGTCTGTCTAGTCTTGTCTGTCTAGTCTTGTCTGTCTAGTCTTGTCTGTCTAGTCTTGTCTGTCTAGTCTTGTCTGTCTAGTCTTGTCTGTCTAGTCTTGTCTGTCTAGTCTTGTCTGTCTAGTCTTGTCTGTCTAGTCTTGTCTGTCTAGTCTTGTCTGTCTAGTCTTGTCTGTCTAGTCTTGTCTGTCTAGTCTTGTCTGTCTAGTCTTGTCTGTCTAGTCTTGTCTGTCTAGTCTTGTCTGTCTAGTCTTGTCTGTCTAGTCTTGTCTGTCTAGTCTTGTCTGTCTAGTCTTGTCTGTCTAGTCTTGTCTGTCTAGTCTTGTCTGTCTAGTCTTGTCTGTCTAGTCTTGTCTGTCTAGTCTTGTCTGTCTAGTCTTGTCTGTCTAGTCTTGTCTGTCTAGTCTTGTCTGTCTAGTCTTGTCTGTCTAGTCTTGTCTGTCTAGTCTTGTCTGTCTAGTCTTGTCTGTCTAGTCTTGTCTGTCTAGTCTTGTCTGTCTAGTCTTGTCTGTCTAGTCTTGTCTGTCTAGTCTTGTCTGTCTAGTCTTGTCTGTCTAGTCTTGTCTGTCTAGTCTTGTCTGTCTAGTCTTGTCTGTCTAGTCTTGTCTGTCTAGTCTTGTCTGTCTAGTCTTGTCTGTCTAGTCTTGTCTGTCTAGTCTTGTCTGTCTAGTCTTGTCTGTCTAGTCTTGTCTGTCTAGTCTTGTCTGTCTAGTCTTGTCTGTCTAGTCTTGTCTGTCTAGTCTTGTCTGTCTAGTCTTGTCTGTCTAGTCTTGTCTGTTTAGCCTTGTCTGTTTAGTCTTGTCTGTCTAGTCTTGTCTGTCTAGTCTTGTCTGTCTAGTCTTGTCTGTCTAGTCTTGTCTGTCTAGTCTTGTCTGTCTAGTCTTGCCTGTCTAGTCTTGTCTGTCTAGTCTTGTCTGTCTAGTCTTGTCTGTCTAGTCTTGTCTGTCTAGTCTTGTCTGTCTAGTCTTGTCTGTCTAGTCTTGTCTGTCTAGTCTTGTCTGTCTAGTCTTGTCTGTCTAGTCTCGTCTGTCTAGTCTTGTCTGTCTAGCCTTGTTTATCTAAATCTAGTTTTGTCCATCTTGCCTACTTATGCTAGTCTAGAAGATCTATGAGATCTGAAATATGTGTAAACTCAAAATGTGGCTGTTACTAGAAAGTGTGAATTCTTTGTTTTGTAAAGACATATTAGGGTGAAATGTAGTCATTAAGTGCACAATAGTAGTGAAACTATAGAGTATAAAATATATAATTTGTGTTGGTAGATGGAGGGATGTAACATGGGGTGGAAAGGAAATATCAAAGTGTGCATGACACGTGGGGGAACGAGTCGAAATAAAGTAGACAACATGTGGTGGAAACTATGTGGATAGGAAGTGTTAATTTGAGCGCAGTAAAAACGATGATATTTCAAGTATTAAGTAGCTAAGATTACAAATTAAGATTTTAGAATAATAAATAACGGCTACGACTACCAAAACAAACATGTAATAACGCATATTAAATTGAGCTAAAACTATATACACCATATCGAGTTTCAATCGCTTTACTTACATCTTAGTCCTGTTTTTATGGAGATTGCGTGGAAAAAAGAAAAAGACAAATATTAGTTAGTGTCTAAGTTTGTAACAACTTTTTATTAAATAGATTGTTATTAGACACAGAAAACCTTTGTCTTTAAGAAAGATTTTACGGACAAGAATTAAATTCAAGATTAATTATTGTCTAAATTTCTAAAAACTTTTATTAAACAGATTTTTATTAGACAAAGAAAAGCTTTCGCTTTAACACAAATTTAACGGACAAACATTTATTATTGTCTAAACTTCTGTCGACAACCTTTGGCTTTAACACAGATTTAACGGACAAACATTAATTATTGTCCAAACTTTTGTCTAAAACCTTTGGCTTTAACACGGATTTAAGGGACAAACATTAATTATTTTCTAAATTTGTTAAATAGACAACAACAATTTATTAAATAGATTTTTATTAGACAAAGAAAATCTTCGGATTTAACAAAGATTTTACGGACAAACTTTAATGATTGTCTAAATTTCTAACAACTTTTATTAAAAGCAACTTTTATTAGACAAAGAATTCCTGTAGTTTTAACCCAGATTTTTCGAAATTCATTTTTACATCATCAATCATTTAATCATTTTGCGACCTTTTAAAAGGACTGTAGTAAGATCTGGGTTAATTTATATAAAACTATCTAACTATAATTAAATTAGCCAATAATAGTTTGAAATGATTTATTTATTAAAGTGATTTATTTGCTACTAAAATATTTTACCCTTTTGTTTCATAATAAATTAGTAAATTATCATTTTTTGCAATAATAATGACAATAATAATATAATATGATATAATAATAAATATTTTACTCTTTTGTTTGATAATAAATTAGTACATTATTATTTTTAGCAGTAATAATGATAATAATAATAATTTTTTATTAATCATGCGCGACGTACTTCATGACGTACGTTTTTTAATACGAGAAATGCCGCCTCTCATTGTATTTTCCACATTGTATTTCCACATTACATTGTAATTTCTACATAATCGCTAGGTTACATTAAAAAAGAGAAATAAATAAATAAAATAAACTCATCGTGAACTCGATATTAAAAAATGACGTGTTTTTTCTTCAAAATTACAAAATAATAATAAAAATTAAAGAAAAGGTTTTAAAATGATTGTAAATTCCATGGTGATACCGGAGACTGAGGAGAGTTCTTATGACGAATCCACACCATCGGAGACAATTGAAAAAGCAAATTCTCATTTTTGTTTCCATTTTTTTTGGATGGCCCCTGGATCCCAAACTTGTAAGATACATCCCCTCGCATGAGTAATAACAAATATTGTTTGTAATAGGGCGGTATTGTTATTTGCCCTTTCGAGCGAATGTGCGCACTCACTTCGTTCGTGCGCCCAATTTCGCCCACGCGTCAAATTGACAACTTACCGCCCTAGTTACAAAATATACACTATAATTTGTTTCATAAACTAAATAAAAAATTGTAATGTATGTAGTTGCTTTGAATCTGATCTGTTTTATGGATGTTACCGTGAATGAACGAAATTGGAGAATGTCGACTTTCACCGGTGAATGTCAACACATCCAAATACGTCGATGAAAGATCGGTTGATTACTTTGTTGTACATTCGGACCCTCACCGGTGTATGTCGACAATCACAGATTCGCTCTGGTGGAAGACAGATTTGAAATACCGACAGAGAGGCGACTGGCTCTCTTCCGCCAAATCCTTTGTTCTGCCCGGAGTCAATCAGCTTTATCAGTCTTATGTTGCAATAAATAAGATTTGAATCACATAATTAAATAATTTTTTTATTAGCATTATTATCGTTTCTCATTTAGAATGTACTGTGGGTTTTAAATTATTGGTCACTCCTCTCAGAAGGAGCGGCAAAAAAGTAACGTCGCCCTTGAGACATTTTATAGCGACTGAATTACGGAGAAGAAAATATAAATCTCCGACATATTCAACATTTACCATTAGTGTATGGTGAATGTCGATATTCACCGGTAAGTCAGAAATAAGGATATCGAAAAGGATATCTGGAATATCGAAATGAATTCTGGAAATCAAACATCACGAAAGCAACTCGTTTTACGAGCCGAGGATTCATAATTGCAATCAAACTTGTCCAGATAAACACAGTTAGAAGGTTCGCTTCGCATATAAAAACAGATAAAACTTCCGAAAACTACTTAAACTTCTAAATTAATAACATTAAAGTTTTTACCGAACGGAAACGGAAAAGTATCAGACCAAACATGAAACGTGTTCGTTTTAACTTCGATGCAGTTTCATTCTTTCATAAAAACCGATAAATACATTCGTTTTACAAAACTTTTATTTCAATAATAAAATTTGTATCTCTAAAAGTATACTTTCGAGCAAAGGTAGCCTTCCGAGCGGCTCTTGCGTCACTAACGCAGAGTCAAAGCCGCCGCGACATAGCGATAGTATTATGCACTATGGAAATGTATGAGGCACCATTCGAGCGCAGCTACATTGACGCGTTCAGCGTCAGTGCGTCAGTGTCGCTGCGCTCGAATGGCGTCTTATACATTTTGCGATTTACAGCGATACTCAATGTAGTCCCCTGCTAGTGTCACCACACGCTGCCAACGATGTGGGAGGCGCTGAATACCAGCAGCCTCAGCATTTACCGCACCATGTGTGAATCGGGCATCTGTTGGCGCACAGCATTAGCAATGTCCTCTCGTGTTGCAAACCGCCTATCACGTATTGTATCCTTAATCTTGGGAATGAGATCAAAGTCACAGGGCAAAAGGTCAAGAGAGTACGGTGGGTACTCCAATTCTTCCCATCCCCAACGTCGGAGTAGCTGCCGTACACACCCTGCTTTATGTGGTCTTGCATTGTCGTGCAGAATTATTGCACTGTCCACAAGAACCGGACGTTTATCCGGAACGACACTTCGTAACTGTCGCACCAGGAAGTTCCTGTAGTACTGTGCGGTCACTGTTCTGCCATGAGGAACAAAGTGGCAAACAATGACACCCCTGATGTCATACGCGACGATCACCATCAATTTGACTGGGGAAAGATTCTGCCTTGGTGATCCAGGATGACGCCACTCCGCGGACTGACGCTTCAGTTCTGGTTCGTATGCTCTGGCCCAAAATTCATCGATTCCTGTTGTCCTGAGTTCTGTTGCCAGCGTACAAAGTGGTCGGAGCATATTGCATAGCAGAACTTCCAGTCGACACATATAATACGTTTGTGATCCGTTCACATATCTACAAGAAAAAAAAATAGTTGCCATGATTTATGTCCCAACCGTCGTATTATCTTATTACTCGAGCCTCTATGTGGACGCGAGCTGACATTTGCCCAAGCCTGGTATAGATAAATTTGTAATTACTTTACCAGTGAAGTAATTAGAAAAATATTTATTTACAATTGAAGTTTTTCTTTCTGCAATATAACTGGCATACCTCAAGAACTCTTTCAACTATTTCAGTAATAGTTTTGCCATTTTGATCTATTTTCCATGTTTTTGGTTTAAATTCTCTGGTAATTTCCTTGATTGTTCGGAAGAGGTCTCGTTTTTCATTGGTGTTGTGTAATCTTTCAATGTCAAGTCAGATTTTTTGTAAGTGTAGGTTTTTCTCCCGTCTACTCAGTCTGTCCCTGTTCAGTTTTTGGTATTCGATCATCTGTTCGTTTTTGCGTATGCCTGCTCTTCTGGGCATCTTTCTTTTCTTTACTGCGTTCCAAGTTTCGTCAGTCATCCACTGTTTGTTTTTCACATCGTTGGTACTTTGTTGAATTACTTCCTCTTTGTTATCGATCATAGAAGTTTTAAGAGTTTGCCACATTGTCTCTGAATTTTTGTCTTGTCTCTGAGTTATTTGGGATTACTTCCAATTTTTCTCTTAGTTTTTCCTTAAAAAATGGATGTTTCCAGAGTTCAAGAGGGGAGCTTTTACCTTCGTTTTCTTGGATTTAATGTGTATTTTTACTCGAGCTAGTAGCAGTTTGTGGTGGCTGTCACACTGCGCTCGACGTTCTGTATACTGGATTTCCATCTTGACTGTACCAATATAAAGTCTATTTGGTTTCTGTATAGGCGACCTGGGGATGTCCACGTATACTGACGTCTTGGATGTTAAGGGAAGATGGTATTTGTGATAACCATGTTGTTTCCTATACAAAATTCGCTGCGTTAGTAACGCCAGAGCCGCTTTGCTGGGAAGTCTACCTTAATATTCAAACAAATATTTCAACATTTAATACGTTAAATAACTTAATCACTAAACTATCCTAGATTGACAACCAACATGCTGATAATTTATCTACATTGTCAGACTCACAACCATAAATACAAAACAAACAGGACAAAGACTCGGGACCGCGTCGTTTTACACAGAGGGTAGTTGACTACCCAGATAAAATAAACTACCCAGATAAAATTAAACTAAATATACAAGACAAGGCAACGAAAACAAGACACATAAGATTAACCCTGCCAGTCTAGACAGATATGACTAGACAAATAAGTTTAGACAGCCATGTAGTTTAGTTTTTAGACAGCCAACATGTAGTGGCTATCTACAGAACTAAAGGGTTCCCAATAGGGACTTCCGAACTTTGGCAGTTGGTAGCGGTCATAATGTTAAAGCTACACCTGTCGAATTGGCTCTCATTTATGCAGTCTGTTTTACCAAATCATCATGGACGGACATAGCGTTCAACAATACGTGCAACTAATCAAATTGTTTTATAAAAATGTGTGTTCTGTTCGGGCACCGTTCCGCGCGCTGCTCCAATTTTACGGTCGCCATACTTGTCCTACCGAGAGGACTATTTGCAGTGTGGTGGATAAACTTGAGTCCAGGAGAATCCAAGGCAGTCGATTTCGCGCTGCTCACAAGAACTCGGAAAATTGTCGAATTTGGAACGATATCAATCCACATGATATTCAAGATCTTCTAATGCATCCCGAAAAAGTCAAGTTTGGTGTGGATTTTGGACTGGCGGCGGCAGCGGTTCATATTTCTTTGAGAACGTCGTTGGCCAGGCCATCACCGTCAAAGGCGAGTGCTATAGGTCAATAATTACCAACTTCTTTTGGCTTGAATTGGATAATATGGAAACCAACGACATGTGGTTTCAACAGGACGGCGTCACAGTTCTTGCCACATTGGACATTCTGCACGAGCGATTTGAGGGCATAGTCATCTCACGTGGAGGCGATAAACTGACCACCAAGATCGAGCGGTTTGAACCCGTTAGATTTTTTCTTGTGGGGTTTTGTTAAGTCTATGCGAATAAGCTACAAACCACAACGGCCTTACATAACTCATGCCATCCATCAAATTCAGCTTGATTTCTACGCCAGAGTTATGGAAAATTGGACATTTCGGATGCGCGCCATCCAGCGAAGCCGCGGCGGACATTGCAGGATATTATATTCCATACATAATGGCATCGATAGGCCTTTCAAACAAATATACAATTTCGACGATATCTCACACACACTTTGTTTCATTTAAATTTAAAGGTCGGAAGCGCTTAATGAAAGACCCTATAGAACAAATGCTATGAACCATATGTTAAAATATTAAAATTAGAAAAGACTTTCGTTGGACGAGCCTAAACAATTAAATCCACACAGATGAGATTTGGCAGATAAGACAATATTGAAAATGTCTATATCTCCAATGTAAATATGTAACTATAAGAATAGACTTCAGGTTCTGATATTAAGACTATACATACAAAACTAGATTGCATAAATAAGACACACAAAATTGGACATTCAATACTAGCCAAACGAAACTAGACAAGTCAAGGTTGAAATATTGAAATTGGATGAGACTATACAGACAAAACTAGATGACACAGAAAATTATATATACATACTAGGCAACGGAAACTAGGCAAGGACAAAAAAGTATAGACAAACAAGGTTGAAATATTGGAATTACATTTAGCATTCAGTCCCAGGCTAGTTGGAATGTCAATATTTATTTTTAGATTTCATATGTGCTGCATGAGCTAAACGAAATATTCTGAGAATATTTCTACGCGTAATGTCCAAGAAGTAAATAGACATAAACATAACAGCTTTAACAAGCAACAAATTCCAAGAAAAATCGAAACATTTCAACGAACCAAATATTTCATGAAACTTGAAATACTGTGATTTATTTCAAGTTTCATGAAATATTTAGTTCGTTGAAATGTTTCTATTTTATAACCCAATTTAGCTAAGAATTAAACATTAAGATTAGCTAACATATAAAATTTAGTGCATATTTAATTTAGATTTAACTAGTCTAGTACCACTTGGATAACTATTACCATAGACCAGACCCTGGATATTAAAACCAGAATTGACATGGCCAGAAGCACATTTCTTAAAATGCGTCTGTTTCTTTGTGATAAACAACTAAAACTTGATTTGCGTACAAGAATGCTAAGAGGCTACGTGTTCTCCGTTCTACTATATGGAATGGAAGCATGGACTTTAAAGCAAATAGAAATAAAAAAGCCTTTGAGATGTGGTGTTATAGACGAATGCTTAAAATACCATGGACGGACAAAGTGACAAACATTAGAGTAATGGAACGCATGAACAAACAACGTGAAATCATACAAACAATAAAAAGAAGGAAGCTACAATATCTAAGCTATATATCCAGAGGAGAAAAGTATGAGTTGTCAACAAATAGGCTGTATCAACTGATAATGCAGGGAAAAGTAATAGGCAAGCGGAACATCGGTAGACGCAGATGCTCATGGCTGCGTGACCTGAGAGAGTGGTATGATACCACCTCCCAAGAGTTATTCCGAGCTGCCGCTTCCAAGGTGAAGATAGCGATGATGATTGCAAACCTCTTGAAAGCAGATGCCATATAAAGAAGAAGAAGTCTAGTACCGCATAATATTTAAGCCTCCAGATAATTAATTATTAAACTTACTATTTATTAAATGTTTCAAATTATCGTGATATAATTTAATAATTAATATTATCACGATAGTTTACGATAGAATCTATCGTAAGCTATCGTGATAATATTAATTATTAAAGAGCTTATTATAACTATTTATTAATATAGAGCTTATTAGCTATCTATTTATCATTAGTATAATAGCTATTTATCATCAGTATATGTTATTATAGTATTTTTGTAATATAGTTATTAGTTGTAATCTCGGCAGTAAATGTTTGTTGGGAAAACATTTCATGCGGTAGATGGAAGAAATAAGTTTGGAATCGTAAATATTAAAGTCGTTTAGATAGTGGGGAGTAACGGAGCGGGTTTTGTGGTCGATAGCCATTTACCACGTTAATGTACTAACAAAATATATTTGAACTAGCTAACTAACTTGGTTAAATTATAACACGTAGTTAGGATTAATGGGCGTTAAGCAGTGTCAACAAGTTGAAAAGATTTATGCGTTTAATTAATCGAACTTTACTGTAAATTTATATAAAAGAAATTAATCGGATAAAGTAAATAATAAAATAGCAAAGTAGAAACTAGAAGCGTTTTAGAACGGAAAGTTTGAGCTCGAAACTGCAGTGTTTTAATATATATGATATTTTAATTGTTATAAAGTTTCCAAGCCAAGATTTAATTTGTTTTTTCTAAAATTATATGAAATTCGCACACAGTGTTAAACCACGGAATAAAAATAATATTTATTTCCGCATAAAAACGAAATTAATCTTAAAAGGACGAAAACGTGATCCGTCACACGTTCGATGAAATTATCAAAAAGCCCCGGTTATTTTTTCAATTGGCATTTTTGCAGCGACAAAGCCCTTTAATTTATAACACAATTTACAGCCCCCGAAATGAAAAAGGATAAATATTTTTCACTTGATTTATGGAATTATTTTCTGTGGGTTGTACGGCCGGATAAAACGCGTCCCCTAAATGACACATAAACCCATACATTGCGTCCGTCTGCTCCGTTAACTGCGACAGATGTTTTATATGTATTAAAGAAGATCCCACTTAAATCTTCATTGGAAAGGTCGATACGTTCAGGATTATATTTATGAGTATTTTATACTGAAATTATATATGTAGAAAGTTGCGTTTAAACATATTTTACTCATTTATTGAACATATTTAAACAAATTCTTTCACTATAGTTTTACAAATTATAAAAAAATTTGTTTCAATGCCAAAGAGACAAGACCAGACGGAGAAGACCAGACGGAGAAGACCAGACGGACAAGACCAGACAGACAAGACCAGATAGACAGATAAACCAGACAATGCAACAATAAATTAACAATTAATTTACAAATAAAAATTCGATTAACTTTGTTGTAGATAAATGGTTTTTAAAATAGTTTGTGATTATTATAATGGCAAATCGCGTAAACAATTTCAGTAGATTTACACAAAATTGATAAACTCCAATTATTGTAAATATTCAAATAATTCACAAAATCCGGTAACGTAAATCAATTTAAAATAATAAAAATGAAAATCTCATTTATCTGTTTTGCCAAAATATCGAGTCAAATTTTCACAAATAAACAAATTGAGTCAGAATTGCAGTGAATACTTAAAAATATCAACATTTAGTATTTTGACATCGAATATGCACACCAAGGTAGTGTCGGACTCGCTTCGACTAAAACCTTCTCTTATGACTTCTCATTTACCTGGAACCGCGTGAGCATTACTACGGGAAAAGAGAACTGATATTCTATATCAACCTATATCCGTTTCTTCCTTTTTCCGTTCTTGTACGATATTCCGTCCAAGCGTATCCACAATATTCCACGTATGCTGGGCTACACAATTACAGCTAGTTAGTGTGACTCCCGCTGAATTTTGTGCTGCGTGTATTAGCAGTCTCTGGTCTCTGGTTCCAATCTTCAACCACCATGCATTTTCGGCACAAGTTACTATCGTTGAGGTGGAAGCGATTCCGATAGCTATTGAACCACACGTGTCCACTAGGCATTTGGCAGAGGTAGAAATTTATCTCTCCGTGCTTGCGTTCTATCCACTTTGTAAGATCTGGTATGAGTAACCGTGTCTATGTCCCTTTTTTCGGTTTCCGTTGCCCATTTTCGCTGCCATTCGGTACGAATTTCCCAGTCGGTGCTACTTTCTATTCCTTTGGCAATTTGATACTGAAGGCATCTCTTTTTAATTTGGAGATCAGTGGGTGGAATTCCGGCCAGTATCGATACAGTTCGAAAACTGCAGCATATCCTAAGCGCCACTCTACGTTGTACCCTTGCCACGAGTTTTCTGTATGTTTCCCAGGTAGTAGCTTGTAGATTGTAGATATGGTGGTGACAACTTGTACTGCGACCTTTATAGATCTATTGTACCCCACCCTCCTCCTCCAAGTGTTGGTGTACTTACCCATTTCGAGCGCCTCCTCTAATCCGGATTCCTTTAGGAATTTCAAGATCTGGGTGGGAGTAATACTCCGCAGTCTTTGAACAGATGTATGGGGGTTTCCTCTGCTGAGCCACAGAATCTGCATCCGTCATCCTCCTCTAGGCCTAGGGCCTTGAGATGTTTCCTAAGTCTGCAGTGTCCTGCTTAGTTTCAGGCAAGCTTTTGTTCTCTTCTGGTTAAGAGATCCCAGCATCACTTTGGATTGCCTTAGCCCTGGAAGTTCTTTCCAGGTTTTCATCCATTTTCCTCTTGTTGCTTCATCTAAACTTTTGTTAGGTTTTTTGCTAGGGTTAGGTTTTTTGCTAGGTGATCGGCTTCTTCGTTTCCGTCTATACCAGTGTGTCCTGGTACCCAGTATAGCGTTACTTTATTATCCCTGCCAAGCTTGTTCAGCTTCCCCACACAGTCCCATACCAGTTTGGATCTGATGGTGTATGAGCTAATGGCCCTAATGGCAGCTTCGCTGTCTGACAGGATAGCAATTCGTTTTTTGCGATAATTCCTGTCGAGGTTAAACTGTGCGCATCTTTCGATTGCGTGTACCTCTGCTTGGAAGATACTTGGATATGTTCCCATGGATTGAAATTACCTGGTACGAGGTCCAAATACTCCTGCACCAGTACCTTCCTTTGTCTTCGAACCATCTGTATACCACTTGATGGCATTTTGCTCTATGTGGTATGTTGAGGATTCGTCGCTCCAATCGGCTTTACTACTACACACACATTGCTGTGTAGTTTTTCTCGAAGTGGTATTTGCATACCATTTCGTCTTTTGGTACTTCCAGCCAGAGGATCTTGGCAGCGAGGCTGTTTCGGTCTCTGCTCCCGATTATTTTACCTCTGCAAGGAATGGTTCTTGCAGAACTTTACGATCGCCGATCTGGCGACCCTTTCCACCACAAGATGCAGCGGAGTCAGATCCAGCAGCAGCTCTAATGCTGCTGTCGGACACGACCTCATCGCCCCCGTGATGCAGACACACGCCAGTCTTTGAATCTTCTCAAGCTGTTTCCTCATAGAGGCCAGCTTGATTCTACTTCCCCACGCAACTGCCCCATAAGTGATTGCAGGTCTCACTATCATGATGTACATCCACCGTAGGATAGTGGGGTTACAACCCCACGTTTTCCTGCCAGATTTCTGCACACCATTAGGGCGCGTTTGGCTTTACCTACCGCTGCCTCAGCGTGTTTATTCCATAGGAGTTTGCTATCTAGTGTAATACCCAGATACCTTATCTTCTGTTGGTATTCTACTGCCTTCCCATCTATGAGTATGGGATGTAGGCAGTTTAGTTTTCACCTTCTAGTAAATGGTATCACCATGATTTTGCTCGTGAAGGTCCCATCCGGTTTCTTTAGAGTGGTTGTCATTTCCACTCTATTCTTCGCTAGTGCTTTGTGCAGTCTAGCTGCCACCGAGGTGGATTCTATGTTTTCACAGAAGGTCCTAAAGTTTTCCCTTTTTGCCCTTCTGATCTCTTTGTTGTAGGTGGTAAGCACCTCGGAGTATTCTAGCCAATTTCCGTATTGCTTGGCTTTGTTGAAAAGCCTACGTACTTTTGCTCTAAATGTAGACAAATTTTTGTTCCACCATTTTTCGTCCTTATGCTCCTTCACGGTTTGTACCGGGCAGCTGGATTCAAATGCCGTGGTGATTGCTACATTTATTTCTCCTACAGCCTGCTCCAGCACGGTGTAGTGTTTCAGGTAGATGCTTGGCTCCATATGGGCCCTGCATACAGGAGAATCGAATGTGCCACGTTTGCTAGAGTCTTCCTGTTGGATGATTTTGGTCCCCCTAGGTTTGGCATAATTCTGCCTAGTGCCAATACAGACTTTTCAGCTTTGAAGCTGAATGTCGCCACATGTTCCTTCATTTCACAGTTGTGATTGAATACTACTCTGAGATAATTTCAACCGCGAGTTTGTTTCTATCACTTCATTTTCCAGCTGCAAGGTGGCTCTTTTAAATTTTCTGCCTCCGTAAAGTATTAGGGCTTCCGACGTCTCTGTGTCCAGTTTCAGACCCTTCTTGCGAATCCTCTACGACAGCTTATCCAAGATCCATTTGGTGTATATCAAGACCCAGTTAGTGTTACTGTCTAGCTCCAGCTGTGTGTTTTCTTTGAAAATAACGGATGTCATCAGCGAATCCAAGAATAGTTGTCCCGGTAGGTACTTCTATTGTAAGCACAGAATTATAGAAAATGTTCCACAGGATAGGTCCCAGAATGTAGCCTTGTGGAACTACACATTCCATTTGTATGTTCATGCCCCGTCCAACAAGTATAGATCTTTCCGAGAGATAGTCCGATATTATTCAAAAGAAGTACATTGATACTCCCATGTCTTTGAGGGCCAGCATGATTCCTTGCGACGGTGCTGAGTTGAAAGCATTGCGAATATCTAGCGTAGCCATTACGCAGAGTTCTTTGTTATTTGATGCCTTTGATTTGATGCTATCTCTTGCCTTTTGCATTGTATCAGTGGTAGACCGGCTTTTCTTGAATCCGTATTGGTGGTTATATAGTTTCCCATCGATTTCGCAATAGAGCCTGTTTTGAATAACTCTTTCAAATAGACAGATTGGCCTAAATTTAGTGGAGTCATGTCATTTAGTGGATAAGAACCAATCTCGCTATCTTCCATTCATGTGGAAAGATTCCCTTTTGTAGAAGTGTTATAAATTTGCAGAAGGGTGTCGAGTTCCGATGGCGGTATTCTATCTGGACCAGCAGCCTTTTTGTTCTTTATTTGACATATTGCTGTTTTGAGCTCTTCAGCATCAATTGGAGGCAGTCTCTCTCTCTCTATTAGTTCCTGTTTTCCCCAGTGGGGCATAGGGCTCCTACCAATTGTCGCCATCTGACTCTATTTCGAGCCACGACCTTCAACTCATTCCACGATTTGCCGGTGGAGGTAATTTCGGCTTCAATTGTGCGTCGCCATGTTGTTTTTGGCCTTCCTCTATTTCGCTTACTGCCTTGGGGATGCCAGTCCAATGCTTGTTTTGCAATGTTTTGTGGGTTGCGCCGTGGAGAGTGTCCAATCCAGTTCCACTTTTTTCACTTTATTTCAACGTCTACTGGAAGTTGGTTTGTAGAACGAAACAGATCGTGGTTCGATATCACTTCAGGCCATCGGATTTTAAGGATCCGTCTCAAACAGCAGTTTGCAAAAACTTGCAGTTTGTTTGTGCTGCTTTTAGTTACTTTCAACGTCTCACTGCCGTAGAACAGGATAGATTTGACGTTACTATTATGTAGTTTAAGTTTCGTTTTACGGGAAAGTATTGAAGAGCTCCAAACCTTATTCAGTTGGGCGAACGCTCCCTTCGCTTTGTTGATTCTTCTGGCGATGTCTAGGTCGGCCCCTCCATCCACTGCTATGATGCTGCCCAAGTAGCAGAACTGTTCGCATCTTTTTACTGTTACGCCGTTTACTTGTATGTCCCTGCTAGTGGTAGCGCCAATCCGCATATCCTCTGTTTTTTTGTGTTTATGTGTTTATGAATTGGAGGCAGTGGGCATAACTATAATGGTAGTATAACTTCCTTTATTGGTGTTGTTTCGGTGCGTGGAAAAACTTCCTTCGCAATTTCCAATTGTCTTGCATCATTTAGCTTGACTCTGGGGTACAAATGGTTTCTTCATAACATCTTATAGCGAATTCCCCATTTATCTTCGTCTATTTCGTCGCAGATTTTAGTCCATGCAAGTCCTGTTTTGATTTGTAGATCGCGGTCTTTAGTGCAGTTTTGTGCGATTTATATTCGCCTTTGAGCCTCTCTTTCTGTGATAGTGGAAGGCTTTGGTTACGATTGCTTCTTACAAGTATTCTCTTGTACCGCAAGCAAGTTTTGCGTAGATTCGTTTTTTTTGCGTAGATTTCCTCGTTCCACCAGTATGCTGGTTGTCTTCTATTGTACATTCTTGGACTAGATTTCATCATTTTGTCCAAATGAATTTACCATCTTCTCCACATTCGCAGAACTTGTGATCTTTTCGAAAAGTAATTTCGTTTTTGCTTTTTCGTAAAACTTGGCGACATTCATTGATAGTATATTTATACTGGGTGATTCGGGAGGAAATGGAAGTATTTTAAAGACATGTCCAGGAAGCAAAAATAAGCAAAATAAGCTCATATGTTCAAGTCCGATTTTCATTTGTTTCAGAGATAAATAGGTTTTTCTTTCTAAAAAGTTAATTAAGTTAAATTTGACAACATCGGTTTAGTATTAATGTATGGTGCGAAATTCTAAATGATCAATTGTTTGGTCCTTTTGTATTGAACGGCCGTCTTACTGGGGAAGGTTATTTACATTTTTTGGAAGACCATTTAGAGGAAATATTGGACGAAGTATTATCTTCCAACATGATGGAGCACCTCCTTATTATGCAAATATTGTGAGAAGTTTTCTAAATATCCATTTTGGCGATCGCTGGATTGGCAGAGGAGGCCCGCACCCTTGGCCACCGAGATCACAAGATCTCACTCCCCTAGATTTTTGTCTTTGGGGATGAATGAAGTAATTAGTTTATTCTATGAAAGTGGACACAAGGGATGCGCTACTAGATCGCATTCTTAATGCTGCGGTGTTAATTAGAGCGAATCATCGTTCACTGAAACTTGCTACCATTCTATTTATAAACGCGCAAATAAATGTATCGAATTGGGTGGTGGAGTTTTTGAAAATGTAAGTTCAGTAGTACATTTTCCTTTAATTTTATAAATTACTATTGTTCAAATTATCTATGAAACCAATGAAAATCGGACTTGAACATATGAGCTATTTTGCTTATTTTTGCTTCCTGGACATGTCTTGAAAATATTTCCATTTAATCCCAAATCACCCTGTATTTCATGTAATAATATATTTAACATTATATCCTATACATTTTACCATTTTCTTGCTTGTAACAAAACTGAACGCAATTGAAAGCAATTTTCTGAAGAAATTAAAAATATCAAAATGCAATTACCTAAAGCTTTTTGTTTAATTTTCTGTATTGATTTTCTGTATACTGTTCTATATTTCGTGTTTGATAAAGATGATTTTGAGACTAAGCATTGTGAAATATTGAAATGGGTTGGGTCAAGAGCGACGGCTTAATATTAAGTGTGAGTTGATAAGTGCTCTGGAGTGTGGATATCTGGAATGGTGCAGAAATTTCACATAATCTCTTAACATAACACAGCGTCAGCGAAACGCTGAAAAACTTTTAAAAGGAAATCCCAACGACTTGAGACTACGATTCAGCGAAAATACCCACGTAAATATTGATATAAAAAAAATGGTTAATTTAATACCAAAAAACATTTCAGATATTTTATTGAATTTAAGAAATTGAGTTTTAAAAATAAAAATTTTGAATTTTAGAAATTGAGTTTTTTTTATAAATGTAGTAGTTGGTAAGAGTGTATAAATATCAAAGCTTCGAGAAGATTATATACGAGAGGCGTTAAAAGTTAATTGAAAATGCGCTTAACGTTAACATTTTTCTTTTTCCGCTAATTGTAAAATAGTATATTGTGCAACTAGGGCGGTAAGTTGTCAATGGTCCACGGGAGTGAAATTGGGCACACGAACAAGGTACCCTCACTTCGTTCGCGTCCCACGTCGTTGGTAAGAGTGTAGAAATATCAAAACTTCGAGAAGATTATATACGAGAGGCGTTAAAAGTTAATTGAAAATGCGCTTAACGTTAACATTTTTCTTTTTCCGCTAATTGTAAAATAGTATATTGTGCAACTAGGGCGGTAAGTTGTCAATTGTCCACGAGAGTGAAATTGGGCGCACGAACAAGGTACCCTCACTTCGTCCGCGTCCCACGTCGTGTGCCAAGGGCCATAAAAAATAGAATAAAAAAAGAAGAATTTGCTTTTACAATTCGTCATAAGAACTCTCATCGGTCTTCAGATCTCAGATCTTCAGTCATCAGATTCGTCATAAGAACTCAGTGTCCGGCATCACCATAGAATTTACACTCATTTTAAAACGTTTTCTTTAATTTTAATTTTGTAAGGAAAAAAAAATTGTGACTTTCACGTCACTTTTTTAATATTAAGGTTTTGATTGTGTTTATTTTATTTATTCAATTGTTTTTTTAATGTAACTTTTTATTGAATAGCGATTTTTATTGAATATTTGCGTCGTTATCCAAGCTATGTGGTAATACAACGAAAAACAGTCATTTTCGCACTAAAAAACGGGCGCCAAGATAGTACTTATCCCGCTTGAGTAAAAAAAAAAATGAATTAAATAATAGATATACCGATGAATACTAGTATCTCCATTAAGTTTATTTTATTATTTTTAATATTTATATTTTAATACGTATATATTATACGTATATATATATATATATATATATATATATATATATATATATATATATACATATACGTAATAATATTTATATACGTTAACTGCCGCGAGTAATTTTGAAAAAGGTCCCACAGGCCACGACATTTTTTTGATTTTCATTCATGAATTTATAACATTTTTTCAAAATTTTGTTTGGGCTAAGTTGCAATGGTTCTTCCACGCCACACCAACCATTCCGTCATAAAAAACCTATGAAAAGCAAGTTCCGGTAGCTTACACACGACCAGAAAGAAGATATTGTGCGTTTATGCGAAATTGTACACGCGGCGTACAGGACCCTACTAGCGTGTATACATTTGTATACACATGGCAGTTAACGGGTTAAGTTAGCGAAAATAAAGAAATTTTAACGGCGTCTTTCCAATTAACTTTTAACGTTTTTCTTCCAGAAACGGCAAGTTTGTTTAGTAGACCGATGTGAGTTTTACTGTCTCACGAACACGTTTTACATCTCGTTTTTTTTTCGGGAGGAAATGCAGTGAAACAGTTTGGTTGAAAAGAAAAAAGCTTTAGGAGAATTGCTCGCAGACAAGACAGGACAAACGAAAATGCATTTCCGTGCGAACAAAAGAAATTAATCATGCCGCACTGCCTAACAAGACTAGAAATAAATAACACGATTTTCCGCCGAGAAATTTCCGTTTAAACGTTTCTATCAAATTCTTTGCGCTCCAGTTTTATAACGTTATTTCAAACTTTCGCCTCTTTCGCCGAAACATCTCGCAATTCTCAAACGAGTTTATTTCATTCCATTTCCAAAACGAAAGAACGCATTACATTGAATGAAACTGAAATATTATACTAGCTGAAACTTTTACACATAAATAATACTTATTATATTAATATTGCATTCACTTTAGCCCCGGAAGACCAAAAAAAAGGTGGAAAAATAATCTGGAATGTACAAGCTATTAGCTTAAAAATAAGAAGAATTTACACCGTACTTTGCATAAAGACTTATGTCTTAAGTCTTTTAAAGTTCAGTTAACACAAGATCTCACGCGTACCGATCATCAACAACGTAGAGTCTTTGCTGATTGGGTCCTTGAAATGCATCAAACTGATCCGAAATTTCATCGAAAAATCATCTTGAGTGATGAAAACAACACCTTGGAGGATACGTTATCAAGCAAAATTGTCGCATTTGCAGCTGGAAAAACCCAAGAATTTTTATTGAAAAGCCTCTCCATCCTCAACGTGTGACTGTTTGGTGCGGTTTTTGGTTTGGCGAGTTCATTGGACCTTGCTTTTTCGAAAATGAGGCTGGAGCAACTGTTACGCTGAATGGATTGCGCTATCGAACGATGAATAATGATTTTGTATGGCCAGAATTGGAAGATATTGTGGACGACGTTATTTTCAACAAGATGGCGCTACGTGCCACGCAAGTAACGATACCATCTCTCTTTTGCGTGAAAAGTTTCCCGACCGTGTCGTTTCTCGAAGAAGCGATGACATTTGGCCACCGAGATCTTGTGATTTAACACCTCTAGACTTTTTTATTTGGGGCTACGTGAAAGATAAGCCAATGGCGCACAATCGAATCAAGACCTCAAAGATGGAATTCGTGAAATTATCGAAGACATGCGGCCGCAAATGTGCGAATTGGTGATTGAAAATTTCATGAAAAGAATATGTTCCTGAAAACGTAGCCGTGGCGGCTAATATTGTTTTCCGTTATTAATTTTCTAAAAGTGAAGAATATACGAACAGAAATGCTTTGAGAGACCTATACACATACCATAAGATAAATAGGAACAGAAATAATACATTCATATAGTAACCCAACCGACCTACCCTCCTCTTTACAATTAAATAAACATCCGATGATTTTGCTTAAAAATACTCGTTTTTAGGGTTCCGTACCGAAAACGGAACCCTTATAGGATCACTTTGTTGTCCGTCTGTCTGTCTATCTGTCTGTCAAGACCACTTTTCTCAGGAACGCGTAGAGGTAACAAGTTGAAATTTGTATCAAATACTCGGGTCTGCGGTCTCTTTCAGCTGTGAAAAAATGAAACTTGTAAGTCAACGCGATCAAAAGATATGACCGTTTATGTGGCATATTTTGCGATTTCACAAGGGAATCAAAACCTATAGGGTACTTCCCGTTGACCTAGAATCATGAAATTTGGCAACAAGCGGTGTCTTACAGCACATGTAAAGGGAAAAATCTGAAAACCGTAAATGTGTAGTTTAATTACAAGAAAAATGCGAATTTACTAATAGAAACTTATGAAAATACACTAATGTTGGCGTAGTGGTATTGTCAGGCTCCAGAAGCATATGGGTTGCATACAGTTAGGTCCTCCTCGGTTAGGCCCGAAGGTTAAAAAGTATGTGTTGGCATCAAGCTGTTTATTCTAAATTTTCTTTGTTTATATTCGTTATGCATTTCATCACGTACGCTCTATATACATAATATATACAGGGTATATATAATGTCTAAATTTTGCTTGTTTATAACCGACATGCGACATACTCCCGTAAAATCCTGTATATATTATATTTCGTCTAATTTTTCTTTATAATCTACATATACTTAAATCACGTACGCCCTATATTTTTTGGCAGTCAATTGCCCAAAAGCAGTCAATTGAACAACTGAATGTTAAGAGTATCGAAATAGATCTAGAAATAGTTAATATATTAGTTTATATTAAATCTAGAAATAGTTAGATCTTAATATACGTTAGTGAATAAGTGTAATACTAAAATAAAGTTTTCTTTTGATAAGTTTAAAAATTTTCGCGTTATTTAAAAAAAATACCCTGTATACATTTATACAGGGTATATAGGTATACAGGCAAAATTGAGCAGTAAAAACAAATAGTGAAGTTCCAGAACCCCTAAACACTCATAGTGAATGGGGGATGTATGGTAATAAAATATAGGGTCGAATTCCATCGTACGATACCGACATCGTGAGGTTATGCTTGCAGCGGTACTAAGATGGTCTTGATTTCAGGAGGGCCACTTGTCAAGTTAACTGAATGTGCTTGCTACGTCCTCCACAAAAAAAAATACCTTACTTACAAGTTTGTACGGAACCCTCGGTGCGCGAGTCACAACTCGCACTTGGCCGGTTTTTTTACATATCAAAATGAAACCTTTTATTGGAAGACCCTTTATAAGATACTCTAGTAATCTAAGCAAGATCTTGAATTATATCTTATTTATTCAAACAAAAAAAATTGAAGTCGGAATACAAATAAATATTGAGGTTTGTTAATAACTTTGGACTTTTGTAGGCTCCGGGAATTAGTTCTATTCTAGTCAATTTAATTTATCGCTAAACTTTTCTATCTAAAACTAAGTAAGGAAAATGTTTTGGTGTATTGCTCTATTGTTTATATGCTAAATCTTTCCTATTGAAAGTGAATCGGCAAAACATTTGTGTTTTAAGTTTAGTTTAGTCTACTATAAATCTTTTCACGAATTTAATTTATTTATTTTAGGTAGATATCATTTGTGATGCAAACAGTAAGAGATGAATGCAATAAAATAAATCTCGGTTGTTGTACATGCAGTAAACTAAATCTCGTGTGCTATAATAAGAGTCTTGTGTAACTGGATACAGAAACAAATCTATTCAGACAGCTAACATATATTTATGATTTTTGTTTGGAGGAAACTAGATTTGAGAATTTTTTTGCACGCAAACACACATTTTCTTTAGAAAAGTTTCTATTTCCGTTAAAATTTATTCTTCTAGTAAGATTCGTAATAAAGTTTTCCTCGGTGAAATAGCTTCTAAGTTTTTAATATATTTTTGTAAATGATATAATACGGCATAAAGTTGAGTTTATTAAATTTAATGCGGTAAAAATAAAGACTGCAGAAATTGTTTGCGCGGCGTCGAATTTTCTAAACTAATATGAAATCCCATTTAAAATACAACGCCGCATGAAACTTGCTGTTCCGGTTCCACTTTCAATTTAAATATATTTGCCTTCTCGCGCATAAAAAATCTTGATAAAACCGAACAAAAAATTACTCGAATCAATCATTTCGACGCGGCGTGGGAAATAAATTAGGAAAACACACACGAAGTTTCCCTTTGAAAAACGAAAGCTTCTTTCCCCGTTCTGCTGCGTTGTTAAATAGTTTCTAGACTTTTCCCCCTGCGGACTTTCTCAATTCAATTAATTGAGACTACGTAGTGTTGTACAAACTAAATTGGCTATTTTGCTAGGATTACACCGGCCAGACAAGAATAATTAGATAAGTATAGTCGTACAAATTCCAGTCGGATAATTTAACATTTGTTTTTCACGTTCTTGTGATTGATGAGTGTGGTGGGTTGTAACAATAATTAGTTATTTAGTGATTTGTGCTTTAATGATGGTGCGAATTCAATGCGACCACAGAACTGTTAGACTACAGCAAATAATTACTAATTACGCGGGGTTTCATGGGGTCAGGGGGTTGTACCGTCCTCCAGACAAATGGTATACACGTCAGCCCTAATTGAGATGGAGATACTCGAGGGTGGCGCGCAATAATCGTGCAACACAACGAGGGCAATTCGCCGTGCACGACTTTCAGAAAGATCTGTAGACTAGACGGATATTCCAATATGAATTAAGTTCAGACATTGTTTCGAAAATTCGGAATTGGATTGGAATTTGCTGAACGTGTATATGCTGAATGAGGACGGATGATAATGTTATACAGTATGAACTATTTGCTCATCTCAGGATTCATATAATACCTTTATTAACTTAACTAAGCAGTTCACATATTTGTTTCTATGCAAACTTCGTCTATATCACACCTATATATCATACATTGTGTGTCGACTTCGTTGTAAATTATATTTGCACACAGTTCTCGTGATCAAAACTAAAATTACTGGAAAGAAAGAAGCTTGCTTCAAATGTATATTTTAGTATTTGCAAAACTAAATCTCGTTTGCTACACCGAGCATGTGAGGGTAACGAGCGAAAGCTTTGTAGTATGACAATTAAAGCATTGTAGCGTAATAAATCTTTTTGTTACTTAAACTAGGCATTTAAAATTAACACATCTATTTAAATTTACTAGTCTGCATTTCTTGTTTGCTTAACTAAGAGAGTAAGTTCTTTTAAATTCACAGAAAAAATAAGGTAAATTCCACAGATAAGACAAACTAATTTTCACAGACTTTAACAAAAGTGCATGCGTTCTAATCTGGTATTATATAGTTTTGTTTTTTCTCGTGTAGTCCTGTCCAGTCTATTCTTGCTTTGTCTGGTCTTGTCTGATCTTGGCTAGTCGGGCGATTTTCTTGAAAATTTCAGGAAATATTCTCGAAAATCCGCACTTTAATCTATGTCGTTATCACAGGTTAAATCTAGTTAGACTAGTTAGTATAAATCGACAAACTTGGCTAAATCCTATATGTTGCATTTTTTGTGGAAATAAGACGAATCTTTGAATTTTGCTTCACAAAACAAAAACTAAACGGGCGATTTTCATCAAAATTTCAGGAAATATTCTCGAAAATACGCACTTTTATCTATGTAGTTTTCACAGCTTAAATCTAGTTAGACTAGTTAGTTTAAATCGACAAACTTGGCTAAATCCTAAATGTTCTAATTTTTTTGTGGAAGTAAGACGAATCTTTGAATTTTCCTTCACGAAACAAAAACTAATCGCGCGAATTTCATGAAAATTTCAGGAAATATTCTCGAAAATACACACATTAATCTATGTAGTTTTCACAGCGTAAATCTAGTTAGACTAGTTAGTATAAATCGACAAACTTGGCTAAATTCTATATGTTCCATTTTTTTTTTTTGAGGAAATAAAACGAATCTTTGAATTTTCCTTCACAAAACAAAAACATAAACATAAAATAATCTCGCGAATTTCATGAAAATTTCAGGAAATTTTCTAGAAAATACACTTTGATCTATGTAGTTTTAACTGCTGAAATCTAGTTAGACTAATTGGTATAAATTGATAAACTTGGCTAAATCCTAAATGTTTCAATGTTTGGAGGAAATAAAACAAGTCTTCGAATTTTCCTTCACAAAACAAAAACTAATCGCGCGATTTTCATGAAAATTTCAGGAAATATTCTCGAAAATACGCACTTTAATCTGTGCAGTTTTCACAGCTTATATCTAGTTAGACTAGTTAGCATAAATCGACAAACTTGGCTAAATCTTAAATGTTTCAATTTTTTGTGGAAATAAGACGAATCTTTGAATTTTCCTTCACAAAGCAAAAACTAATCGCTCGATTTTCATGAAGATTTGAGGAAACATTCTGGAAAATACGAACTTTAATCTCTGTAGTTTTCACTGCTTAAGTCAAGTTAGACTAGTTAGTATAAATCGACAAACTAGGCTAATTCCAAAATGTTCTAATTTTCTTTGTGGAAATAAGAGGAATGTTTGAATTTTCCTTCACAAAACAAAAACTAATCGCGCGATTTTCATGAAAACTTCAGGAAATATTCTCGAAAATACGCACTTTAATCTGTGCAGTTTTCACAACTTAAATCTAGTTAGACTAGTTAGTATAAATCGACAAACTTGGCTAAATCCTAAATGTTCCATTTTTTTGTGGAAATAAAACGAGTCTTCGAATTTTCCTTCACAAAACAAAAACTAATCGCACGATTTTCATGAAAATATCAGGAAATATTCTCGAAAATACGCACTTTAATCTATGTAGTTTTCACAGCTTAAATCTAGTTGGACTAGTTAGTATAAATCGACATACTTCTCTAATTCTTAAATGATTAAACTTTTTTGTGGAAATAAGACGGATCTTTGAATTTTCCTTCGCAAAACAAATACAAATCGCACGATTTTCATGAAAATTTCAGGAAATATTCTCGAAAATACGCACTTTTATCTATGTAGTTTTCACAGCTTAAATCTAGTTAGACTAGTTAGTATAAATCGATATACATGGCTAAATCCTAAATGTTTGGAGGAAGTAAAACAAGTCTTCGAGTTTTCCTGCACAAAATAAAAACTAATCGAACGATTTTCATGAAAACTTCAGGAAATATTCTCGAAAATACGCACTTTTATCTATGTAGTTTTCACAGCTTAAATCTAGTTAGAGTAGTTAGTATAAATCGATATACATGGCTAAATCCTAAATGTTTGGAGGAAGTAAAACAAGTCCTCGAGTTTTCCTGCACAAAATAAAAACTAATCGCGCGATTTTGATGAAAAATTCAGGAAATATTCTCGAAAATACGCACTTTAATCTTTGAAGTTTTTACAGCTTAAATCTAGTTAGACTAGTTAGTATAAATCGACAAACTTGGCTAAATCCTAAATGTTTCATTTTTTTGTTTTGTGGAAATAAGACGAATCTTTGAATTTTCCTTCACAAAACAAAAACTAATCGGGCGATTTTCATGAAAATTTCAGAAAATATTCTCGAACATACGCACTTTAATCTATGTAGTTTTCACAGCTTAAATCTAGTTAGTATAAATCGACAAAGTTGTCTAATTCCTAAATGTTCCAATTTTTTTGTGGAAATAAGACGAATCTTTGAATTTTCCTTCACAAAGCAAAAACTAATCGCGCGATTTTCATGAAAATTTCAGGAAATATTCTCGAAAATACGCACTTTAATCTATGTAGTTTTCATAGCTTAAACCTAGTTAGATTAGTTAGTATAAATCGACAAACTTGGCTAATTCCTAAATGTTCTAATTTTTTTTGTGGAAATAAGACGAATCTGTGAATTTTCCTTCACAAAACAAAAACTAATCGCGCAATTCTCATGAGAATTTCAGGAAATATTCTCGAAAATACGCACTTTTATCTATGTACTTTTCACTGCTCAAATCTAGTTAGACTAATTAGTATAAATCGACAAATTTGACTAAATCTTAAATGCTTCAATGTTTGGTGCAAATAAAACGAGTCTTTCCGAGAATTTTCACAGCTTAAATCTAGTTAGACTAGTTAGTTTAAATCGACAAACTTGGCTAAATCCTAAATGGTCCAATTTTTTGTGGAAGTAAGACGAATCTTTGAATTTTCCTTCACGAAACAAAAACTAATTGCACGATTTTCATGAAAATTTTAGGAAATATTCTTGAAAATACGCACTTTAATCTATGTAGTTTTCACAGAATAAATCTAGTTAGTATAAATCGTCAAACTTGGTTAAATCCTAATTGTTCCATTTTTTTTGTGGAAATAAGACGAATCTTTGAATTTTCCTTCACAAAACAAAAACTAATCGCGCGATTTTCATGAACATTTTAGGAAATATTCTCGAAAATACGCACTTTAATCTATGTATTTTTCACAGCTTAAATCTATTTAGACTAGTTAGTATAAATCGACAAACTTGGCTAATTCCTAAATGTAAATTTTTTTGTGGAAATAAGTTGAATCTTTGAATTTTCCTTCAGAAAACGTAAAATAATCGCGAGATTTTCATGAAAATTTCAGGAAATATTCTAGAAAATATGCACTTTAATCCATGTAGTTTTCACAGCTAAAATCTAGTTATACTAGTTAATATAAATCGACAATCTTGGCAAAATCCTTAATGTCCCATTTTTGTGTGGAAATAAGACGAATCTTTGAATTTTTCTTCACAAAACATAAACTTAACGCGCGATTTTCATGAAAATTTCCGGAAATATTCTCGAAAATACGCACTTTAACCTATGTAGTTTTCACTGCTCAAATCTAGTTAGACTAATTAGTACAAAACGATAAACTTGACTGAATCTTAAATGTTTCAATGTTTGGTGGAAATAAAACGAGTGTTCGAATTTTCCTTTACAAAACAAAAACTAATCCCGCGATTTTCATGAAAATTTCATGAAATATTCTCGAAAATACTCACTTTAATCTATGTAGTTTTCACTGCTTAAATCTAGTTAGACTAATCCTAATGTGAATGAATCCTAAATGTTTCAATTATTGGTGGAAATAAAATATGTCTAGCTAGAAAAGGCTAAGGTCTTGTCTAATCTTGTCTTGTCTTCTGTAGTATTGTCTAGTCTTGCCTGGTCTTGTCTAGTATTATCTAGTCTTGTCTAGTCTTGCCTAGTCTTGTCTAGTTTGTCTAGTCTTTTCTAGTCTTGCCTAGACTTGTTTAGTCTTGTCTAGTCATGTCTAGCCTTGTCTAGTCTTGTCTTGTATAGCCTAGTCTGGTCTTGTACAGTTTTGTATAGTTTTGTCTAGTCTCAAACTAAATTTCGCAGACTTTAACAAAAGTGCATGTGTACTTATCTAGTCTTATATAGTTTTGTCTTATCTCATATAGTCCTGTCCACTACTTTGTTTATCTGATCTTGTCTGGTCTTTCCTGGTCTTGTCTGGTCTTATCTAGTTTAGTCTGGCTTTGTTTGATCTCATGTAGTCTTGTCTTGTCTCGCCTTGTCTGGTTTTGTCTGGTCCTGCATGGTCTATTCTGGTCCTGTCTGATCATGTCTGGTCTTGTCTAGTCTTGGCTAGTCTTGACTAGTCTTGTCTAAACTTGTTTTGTCTAGTCTTGTCTGGTCTTATCTGGTCCAGCTTTATCTAGTCTTGTTGAGTCTTGTCCAGTCTGATCTAGTCTTGTCTGGGCATGTCTATACTTGTTTTATCTTGTCTAGTTTTTTCTAGTCTTATTCTATCTTTTCTGGTCTTGTCTAATACTGTGTAGATTATCTTGTTCTGTGTAGCCTGGGTATTTCTTGTCAAGTATTATCTGATTCATTTCGTTTTGCTAGTCTGGTCTAATCTTGTCTAGTTATATTTAGACTTAGTTTTATCTAGACTCTTCAAATTTGATATAGAAATAAATTTAACTGAATTTAATCCATCGATCACATTGTATATTTTGCAACTTGGGCGGTAAGTTGTCAATTGGTCACCAGAGCGAAATTTAGCGCAGAAACGAAGTAAGTGCGCACATTCGCTCGAGAGGGCAATTAACAATACCGCCCGTGTTGCAGATAATATTTTTGCTCATGCGAGGGGACGTATCTTACAATTAGAAATTTAGGATCCAGGGGCAATAAAAAAAAATAGAATAAAAATTGCGTTTATTTTATTTATTTGATTGGATAAGATGGATGCGACAGTTACTACGTGGGAATTCGTAAGTATAAATATTTTATTGAATTAAAAAGAAGTGTATTGAATTGAAAAATTCACTATGTTTTTACCACACTTATATAAGTGTGGTAAAAACATAGTGAATATTTCAATGCAATGTATTTATTTATTTATTTTTTTATTTATCTTTTGATCGCGTTGACTTACAAATTTGATTCACAGCTTTTTTCACAGCTTCATTCACAGCACAGATTTTTTTTCACAGCTGAAAGAGACCGCAGACCCGAGTATTTGATACAAATTTCAACTTGTTACCTCTACGCGTTCTTGAGAAAAATGGTCTTGACAGACATACAGACAGACAGACAGACGGACAACAAAGTGATCCTAAAAGGGTTCCGTTTTCGGTACGTAGCAAGCACATTCAGTTAACTTGACAAGTGGCCCTTCTGAAATCACGACCATCTTAGTACCGCTGCAAGCATAACCTCAAAATGTCGCTGGCGTACGATGAAATTCTACCCTATATTTTATTACCATACATCCCCCATTCACTATGAGTGTTTAGGGGTTCTGGAACTTCACTACTTGTTTTTACTGCTCAATTTTGCCTGTATACCTATATACCCTGTATACCCTGTAAAGGTATACAGGGTATTTTTCTTAAATAACGCGAATATTTTTAAACTTATAAAAAGGAAACTTTATTTTAGTATTACACTTATTCACTAACTTATATTAAGGTCTAACTATTTCTAGATCAAATATAAACTAATATATTAACTATTTCTAGATCTATTTCGATACTCTTAACATTCAGTTGTTCAATTGACTGCTTTTGGGCAATTGACTACCAAAAAATATAGGGCGCACGTGATTTAAGTATATGTAGATTATAAAGAAAAATTAGACGAAATATAATATATACAAGATGTTACGGGACTTGAGTATGTCGCATGTCGGTTATAAACAAGCAAAATTTAGACATAATATATACGCTGGATATATTATGTGTATAGAGCGTACGTGATGAAATGCATAACGAATATAAACAAAGAAAATTCAGAATAAACAGCTTGGTGCCAACACATACTTTTTAACCTTCGGACCTAACCGAGGAGGACCTAACTGTATGCAACCCATATACTTCTGGAGCCTGACAATACCACTACGACAACATTAGTGTATTTTCATAAGTTTCTAATAGTAAATTCGCATTTTTCTTGTAATTAATCTACATATTTACGGTTTTCAGATTTTTCCCTTTACATGTGCTGTAAGACACCGTTTCTTGCCAAATTTCATGATTCTAGGTCAACGGGAAGTACCCTATAGGTTTTGATTCCCTTGTGAAATCGCAAAATATGCGACATAAACCTTCATATCTTTTGATCGCGTTGACTTACAAGTTTGATTTTTTTACAGCTGAAATAGACCGCAGAGCCGAGTATTTGATACAAATTTTAACTTGTTACCTCTACGAGTTCCTGAGAAAAATGGTCTTGACAGACAGACAGACGGACAGACAGACAGCCAGACAGACGGACAACAAAGTGATCGTATAACGGTTCCGTTTTCGGTACGGAACCGTAAAAATGGCATTTTCGCACTAAAGAACGTGCGCCAAGATAGTACTTTTAACTATTGAGTAATAAAAAAATTATAATTGAGTTTATAAGTCGAATCCAGTCTTATATATTTTAGTCTTGTCTATAAATTCATATTAAATTATCTGATATGGAAATAATTTTAATTTAACTAAATCTAATGCATCGATCAGATAATAATAATTCCCGTAATAAATGAATTCGTATAACGAGCACAAACATCGAACAGATTTCCATTTTAATTAATTAGTTTTCCACTAGTTATTTCAGCATCGCAGTGCCGGCATAATGGGCCATCTCATTGACAAATTCCTATTTCCCTCTCTAGCGCGCCGAATGGATACTGAAATTGGTTTATACCAGTTCTAAGCTAATTGTTTATGGCATTGTCACGGCTTGTGTGTATTAAACATAGTTTAGCGTCTGTACAGATACACGCAAATGTTCACGAGCTACCGACTGGAAGCTCAATTATTACTTTGTTATTTCACATCCATGCTTGCTTTGTACGATCTACGTTTAATAACCGGTGATTCATTCGGATATTTATTGTGGGGAATTATTATTGCGAATAATTAGGGTTTGTATATTTCGTGTAAATCTACTGAAATTATTGTGGTGTTTATTTTGTACGGTTGGTGATTATAACACTACTGTTTTAGCAAACCATTTGTTAATTTTAACGTTAATTTTAAACTAATTTTTATTATCGGACAAATTTATCGAAGCTGATATTATGTGAGTAATGTCCAAAAGGGTTTTATTTTAAATGTGCAATTAACTGGTGACGATAGTACAATGAAAGAACAAACTGTTTAAATTTCGTTACTAGCTACTAGTGATGCAACGAATATTCGTATTCGCATTCGCGAATATTCGCATATTTCTTGATATTCGCATTCGCAGCACTAATGCGAATATTTTGCGAATATGAACGTCAGAAAAAATAGGTAAATAATATTAGGTAAATACAACAAAAAAATATTAAGTTCTTATAATTTTTATTACAAAACCTTTTTCTTCGTAACTAAATCTAAATACAACATATAATTAATATATTAACTAAAAATATTAATAAACCAACTTAAACTATATGTGTTAAACAAAACTTTTTTACTATTTTTAAGTATTAAAAATATTCTCTTCTCATAAAACAAAAAATATTTATAATTTAACTTTAAACAAACAAAAAAGTCCTTTTCATTCTGAAAACTTTAGGATATTTAAAGGAAAACCAGGAGAACAAGTCATGGCCCACTGTCCACAATTTGGGACCGGATTTATAGTGGATAAATCAATACTTGAATCAGTTGTAACATTCAAGTCATACTCAGGGCGCCTTTCCACCATAACAATAAAATCAGGGAACAAAATCTATACTCTAATTAATGGTCATGCACCAACTAACATAACTAACAAGGAAGCACCAGAGAAAGCTGAGCAATTTTGGAATCAAATAGATAATATTTTACAAAGAATTCCACAACATCATGTTAAAATTCTTATGGGTGACTTTAATGCACAAATTGGCAAAGAGAGGATATATCGATATTGGGTTGGGAAATGGTCTGGTCATAAAAATACTAATAAGAACGGCATGAGACTCATCGACTTATGCAGAAGTCATGATTTATTTTTCAAATCAACCTTCTTTAAGAAACTCCCTTCTAAAACAAGGACTTGGGTCTCACCTAATTCCTTATTGGGTGAGTATCAACTGGATCATGTACTAATTTCCCGTTTGTATACTGCAGAAATCATGAAACTAAAAGTATTGAAAGGCCTGGACTTAGACTCTGATCATTATCCAACAAAATTTTCCTTTGATGTGATCCCTGAGAAACGAAATTTTACAAAACGAGTTCCTCAATGTAAATATGATATAGAGAATATTAAAGGTAATGAAAACTTCATGAAAGGAACTGAAGAAATACAACCATAAAATTGGCCGCAACTTCAAGCAGGACTCTTACAAACAGCTGTAAATAGAGCCCCGTTAAAAAGAGCAAGAAAACACCCGTGGTGGACAGATGAATGTGACCAGTTAATACAACATAGGCAGCAAACCTGGCATAATTTGTCGTGCAATAAAACTCCGACCACATTGCAAGAACTTAAAAACGTTAGGAAGATAGTTACAAAATCAATAAGGAGGATTCGTAAACAATGTGAAAATTTTAAATTACAATCAATAGAAGAGGACTTTAAGCAACATAAATCACGAAACTATTATAGAACGTTCAAGCAAAAGTTGACAAAGTATTCTTCGCTATCGCTTCATTTTGTTAATGAAAATGGAGAATTGGCTTATACTATAGATGCAAACTGTACAATCCTTGCAGTATACTTTTCTAAATTACTTAACAGTGATTTACCACAAGAAAAATTTAAGTTCATTAATTCTTATAAAATTAATCAAGGTTCAACCCCACCGACTGTACAAGAGATTAAAGAAATTATTCAATCACTAAAAAATAACAAAGCTTCAGGGGAGGATCAAATAACTGCAGAATTGTGGAAAAATGCAGGAGAAAATTGTATCACAAAATTGCACGAAATTATGTTGGACATTTGGGAAACGGAAAAAATCCCCTCGGATTGGAAGTTGGCGATAATCCATCCTATACACAAAAAAGGAAATAAAACTGACCCAAACAATTATCGAGGTATATCCCTTCTTCAGGTCACATACAAAATTCTTTCAAAAGTGTTACTAAACCGTGCAGAGCTGCAAGTAGATAATCAAATCGGTGAATATCAAGGTGGATTCAGGAAGGGACGATCCTGTGCAGAGCAAATTTTGAATTTGAAAAAGTCATACAATATTTTCGCAACACAACTAACAAAAAATATGTCATAACGTTTGTGGATTTCCGGAAAGCATACGACAGTATAGATCGCTTATCACTCTTTAGTGTTTTAACAGAATTTGGACTTGACCAAAAAACAAGAAATATTATCAAAGACACACTTACGGAGACAAAGGCTAAAGTAAAATTTATGGGTGGATTAAGTGAAGAGTTTGAAATAAATACAGGCGTCCGTCAAGGTGATGGAATTTCTCCATTACTTTTCAATTGTGCCCTGGAAAAAGTTGTTAGGGAATGGAGAAAAGCAGGGGCACCATCTCACCGACTAGGGCCAAAGATTAAGGGTATTCAAATAGACTGCCTAGCATTTGCTGATGATATGGCACTAATTGCTGAAGACATCTCTGATGCACAGAAGCAGATTACTATCTTGGAAGAACAAGCAGCAAAAATAGGGCTTCATATCTCTTATGAAAAAACTAAATTTATGACTAACATAAAAAATGCGCCACATGAAATTTATATTAACGTTAACAAAATTGCTAGAGTAAAGGAATATAAATACTTAGGCGAATGGGTTATAGAAAATGGCAATGAAAATAAATCTGTAACATCAAGAATCCAGAAAATGGAGGTAGCATTTCAATACACAAAAAATGTTTATAACAAGCAATGCCTGTCATGGAATAGTAAAATTCGTCATTATTTAACAGTGATTAAACCGGAAGCTCTTTATGCTTTAGAAACGCTAAATTTACAAATTAAAACATTAAAGGAACAATTAAATATTAAGGAAAGGAAAATTATGAGAAAGATCTTAGGACCCAGAATTAAGAATGGCATACACTATCCCAAACCCAATTCTGAAATATATAGAAAAAATTCAAAAATTACCGATAACATGAGAATGAGACGAATTCAATTTTTGGGTCATTTGGAAAGAATGAATCATACGAGGCTTACTTACCGAATCCACAAATTTCTACAGAACAAACGCACAAGACCAAAGTGGTACAAACAAGTGGAAAGGGACCTAGTGGAGATGGGATCGCCAGATCTCATGAATAGAAATGTGATCAGGAATATTGTTCATACAAGGGGATTTGAGGAAAATCTGAAGAAACCAACACGACGTGCATGGTCGGAGGAACAGAAAGTACAACAATCCATGAAGATGAAAAGCTATTGGGCAAGGAGGAAGGCTCAGCATACGTTGATTTCGCGTGGTCCTAAGTGACCCATCCGCGAGAAGAAGAAGAAGAAGAATAAACAAACAAAAAATACATTCCTCTCTTAAATATATTTTAAAGAAAAAAAATTAAAAATAAAACAGTTATTTTCTTTTTCTTCTTCTTATAACACCTATAAAATCTACTATAATAATAAAATAATCTTTTAGCAACTAATTAATAATCAAACTTAAGTAGAGGTTTTTTAGAGGTTTAGAAGTTTAAAAAATATAGATTTTGGGTTGAAAATATAGACCCGTTGCATGCACTATTAGACACATTTGGTTGTATCTCTTCAAAAAGCTGATGTAGGACAATATAAACATAGAATATTATACAATACAACCATAAAAACCCAAAATAATATAAGAAATATATCAAACTACACAAACAATATAATATATAACAACATAAAAATACTAGCAAAAACAATATTACTCTAGATTCACAAATGTCATAAAATATGTCACTAACACTATCGAAACTGTTATAGTTTTGCTGTGTATGATAGTGTTCGAAACAGTCTCCAACCAGTCCTGGCTTACGAGTACATATACTGCAAATATATCTTGTTTCGTGTCTTCCGCATCTCATATTTTCCCAGGTCTATCTGGATTTTTTTTTATCCCTGACGGTGGTCTGCTGATAATTCATCCATTAGCTCACGAAAAAAAATTAGGTGTGTCATAGCTTTCTCATTTTGGTGACGTTGTGTGCTTTTGTAGAGCAAATATGAATTCACACTACACAATTCAAGCCCCCAAAAAAATAATTTTCGCCACCATTTCGATGATTTTCTGTGGAAGCAAAATGATGCAGAATAGCAGCCTGCCCGATCGACACCTCCCATATATTTATTGTAATTAACAATAACATTAAGTTTATTTATCACTTGCATGTTACCTCCGCGCACTCTTCTATTTACCGGTTCAGTTCCAGAAACGTCCCAGTTACTGAGTGTGACCACTCTCTTGTCTTTCCACGCTAATACTAAAAAATTGTCTGACCTGCAGGCGAAAGTATTATTTTCATTAAAAACAAGTTTATTTATTGTGTCCTGTAAAAAATTTCTATTATTTTCTATAGTTCCTGTTATATGAATATTCATCTTCAAGAGTTGATCTGCAAGTGGTAGACTTGTGTAGTATCTGTCTGTGTAAATATGGTATTCTTTGCTACATGGATTGTTAACTAATAAATTTTGGCATAGTTAAAATCCTGAAACTTTCGGGAAGATCAGGCCATGATCAAATCTTCTGACATTAAGCTTCCATAATAAGGTGCAATTGAATTACATAGCCTGTATTAGCATCCGCCAGTACGTATACTCTAATTCCCCAATTGGTGGGTTTATTCGGATTATAGGTCAGAAAACAAATGTTGCCTTTGTATCCTACTACTGATTCATCCAGCGAAATTTCCCTCGATGGAACAAAATGTTCTCTGAATTGTTTATGTAAATATTCTAAATAGTGACTCACTTTCTGTGTTCTTGCTCTAAGACTGATCGTTGAAATCAGTTTGATTTAAATGGAGCGTTCGAAATATTTGCATAAAGCGTCCCCTTCTAAAGATCGCTCCAAAGTATGAAATTTTCGCATTCAAATTTGGCGGCCAGTATTCTGGAAGATTGCTAACTGTTATAGTTCACATATGTAGGACAACTCCAAGCGTTTGTTGCGTATAAATTGGTTTCTTCCTCTATTTTTTTCAACAAGTTTATTGGTGAAGCAAAGAAAAAAATCTATAGTTTTTTTTTACAATTTTCTGGGATTTCTGGCCCTTCAGGTGTGTCTCTGGAAGTGAAATCAATTCTGTTTGGGATATTATCATTAAGAGTGACATTCTCTTATGGTTCATAAATTTTCGAATTTAAAAGTCCGAGACTCTGCCCTTACGCTCCCAGTCCCCGTACCGGGTCGGTTCAGGTCCCTTGGGTCCACCAACCTCACCTGTCCTCGGGTTTGTCGAGTTTGGAAAGCTCCCCAGAGGCTCCTCTTCTACATAATGATGTCTTGCTTGGTCATCTAATTGAAAAAAACCCGATTAATCAATTAGATGACCAAGCAAGACATCATCATTTCAATTCCCAGATCCTGAAATTCCCAGGAATTCCAAGAAATCAATGGATTCCAAGAGGCGCTCTAAATGGGTAAGTTTAGTTTATAACGTTTAGAAGAAGAGGGTGGGGTATAATATATCAACGAAGGTCGCAGTTTAAGTCGTCACCACCAAAACTACAATCTACAATCCTTTCAATTACCTCTTCGCTTTCACAGCTGCTTTCTTCTTCGTGTTCCTCTTCATGGTCACTGTCACTATTTCCAGCACTACCTAATTCTTCGTCGTCATCTGAATCCATATAAAACTCGTCATCGCTGTTTTCCAAATTTTAGGCATTTTGAATATAGCAAAATTTTAAAATATAACACCGCTACCGGTAAAAAATACACAAACTGAGCACCTCTACTGTCTAAATTGTACAAATTATGCAAAAGATGTACATACACAGGTAGTTATAAAGTCGCGTACATTGCGACATACGAGTGCAACGGTAAAATGTATATTGTCGCATACGGTGCGACATACGAGTGCAAAGGGTTAATACCAGTGTTGGACATAATTCAATTATTTTTTTAATTGCAGAATCAAACAATTACAATTTTAATTGCAACTAAATCAATTGCAATTAATTTAATTCAATTAAGTGTTTAATTGTGAGATTCAATTGAAATCAATTGCAATTAAATCCATTAATTGTGGTTTACAATTAATTTAATTACAATTGCAATTGCAAAAATTTTAATTGTTAGTTACAATTAACGTAATCATCAATTGTTTAGTATAACAATTCCCATCCCATTTCCATTTCCTACGCCAACTTCCGGTTCCCACCATCACTTCCGTTTCCGGAACCGTTTCCGTTTTTTTTGGAATTAAACTTCAAAAATAAAAGCTTTCAAGCCTTTTCTCCTTCAAGTCTATTTCGATGTGGTGTATAAATAAGCCCTGCACCACAAAACATTCGCTCGCTCGGAACACTCGTTGGTGGTGTGACTAGATAATGCCTCGCTATTGAAGCCCATACTTCTGCTTGTTCACTTTCCACCATGTCAGAGGATCGACGTCTTTTGAGACGCGTTTTTCCGCTAAATATTCAGTAATAGTTTTTCGGATGAAAAACTAACCGGGATTTTGGTGACTAGGAAGAGGTATGCCATCTTCTCCATCACTCGTATCCATTAGTAAAGTCATCGTGTCCCTCAAAGATACATTTTTATTGTTTATGGAATCTTGAGTTTCGTCCAATCTGGCACGTTTCGCATTCGAACAACATAATCTTGAAGGTGCCATTGTTTGACTGTCTTCAAGCAAATCCAAAATATGCTGTAAGACACGCTCTTTGGTCGAAATATTTTTAAAAAAATTTACTTTATATCTTGGATCAATGAAGATTGCTGTGACAAACAATATTTCATTTTCTAAAATTAAAAATTTGCTAATGAGCCCCTGTTTCAAAACGGCTATCGTCTCACCAATGTCTTCATCGGATGAATCAAGATCATCAAGAATTTTTTCCAATGTGACGATTAAGGGAATCACTGATGATACAGAAACACTGACCGCACTTAATTCTTTGGTTGCTTCTTCAAGTGGTTTTAGTATACCAATAAGTTTTTCAATGATCGTCCACTCTTCTGAAGTCAGTTGGGGGATTTTATTATTTGTGGATGCATAAAGACATAAAGATTCTTTGACTTGCAAAATACGCTCTAACATATAAAAGGTGCTGTTCCATCCAGTAGCACACTCTTGTATAATCTTGAGGGGTGTTTGATTTAGTCTTTTCTGTAAAGTTTTAAGCTCGTCCTGAGCAGTATTCGAATGATGAAAATGTGTTGCCATCTTTTTGCATTTTGTTATGGCAGCCACTACAGTTTCTTGAGCTTTCATCCCATCTGTTAACAAGTTTTGAATCTTGTGTGAAACACAGTCGATGTGTTGAACATTTAATAATGAAACACCTTTTTTCATGTTTGTGCCTGCATACGTAACTACACATTTCAATTTTTCTTTAGGTATTTCCCATGATGACAACATGCCTTCAAGTTTACGAGCAATGTTTTCTCCGGTATGGCGGCTGTCATTGAACACATCTGCTTTTAACACTATCATTTTTCTTTCGAATTCTTCAGTAATCCCATGACAAGTAAAATTCAGTAGTGAAACCCCAGAACAAGAATCGGACCAGATGTCACTAGTAAATGACATTTTTTCAAAGGATTTCAGTAATTCGTGGATTTTCTTGCTCACTTTGCCATATAATTCATCGCAGATAAAAGAAGTAAAATATTGACGTGACTTTAAATTATACGATGGACATAGGTGTTTTACAAGTCTTACGAATCCAACAGATTCCACGAAACTAAATGGCAAGTCTTCCAACGCAATCATTTCACTTATTGATTTATCAGCTTCCAAGGACCTCACAGATTTATTATCCCACTGTTTCGTTTTTTCGAAACATTCTTAAAGCGACATATGTTTAATGTCAGATTTAGAACTTTCTTGGGAAGATGATGCAAGTGCAAGTGTATTAATTGCATCCTGCTTACCTTTTTCGCATTTTTCTAATTCAGCAAACTCAGTTTTATGCATCGACTTCAAATGATTTATCATACCTGTTGTAGTTCTTCCTTTTCGAGAATATTTATTGTTACATAGCTTGCATCTAGCTCTTTCAGCTTCACAAAGCGTGAAATAATTCCATATTTTACTAGAAGTAGAAACTGATTTACTCATTTTAACAAATCACTAACTTGTGTCTCGGTGTGAACTGATCCGTTGTTGGGGGGTGACCTTATTTATATCTCCTTCCAGGTATGAGGAATCTTTCGTTTCTATAATCTGGTCATAAAAAGTATATTACGAAATTTCCAAATTCTTAAAAAACCCTATCGGAAAGTCCATTACGTGATTTACAAATTGTCCGACGGATTATAGAAACAAACCCCATCATAAAATATCCATTACGAATTGTTAAAGAGATTTGGAATCTTTTATAATCCATAAAACAAATTTAAAAACTGAATATTCGCATTCGCGAATATCGGCCGTAGATATTCGCATTCGCATTCGCGAATGCTTAAAAAATGGTATTCGTTACATCACTACTACCTACGAGTTTCGGCGATTTAACATTTATTTAAAATTTCCCCATCATCAGGCTACAAAGAAAATTGAATAGTTGATAAAATATTTTTATCTACGACCACTATTGTAAATGCCCATTATTGTATAGTTCGTAGACTATGTAAATACATCATACCACACACTTATGTAACAATCCGCTATTAATGTTATGGAATAATTCAAAATCACTCATGAACGTTTGGTATACGATTCGATGATTGGTTGAGAGCCGCACCTTGATACTATTTTTAAATATAGTACTCCGTGATTTCCAAACAATCATTAAACGTCACATCATTTACATAGAAGCTGTCATTCATTTCGTTGTTCACGTTTAAATCTAACGAAAACTACAAATAAGTTCTAAATAAAAAGGTATGTAACCATTATGAATGTATTTCTTTTCATTTCTATCAAGGTAAATAAGGTCGAAGGTGTTACATCAAACATATTTTTCTTATTAAACAGAAACAATTTAGTGTGGTCGTAGAGTGTGTATAGTACATAACTCGAGTTGTAAACTCGGGGAATTACACCCTCCCCGCTACGCGGGTCGTGCCTAACTGTTCCGCTCGTACGTAATATGCTTCTTACAACTCTTGTGACGTAATATACTATTTTGCAACTTACCACAAGTAACAGCTTTTTAACAAGATTGTAACCATTGTGAAAAAACCGGCCAAGTGCGAGTTGTGACTCGCGCACCGAGGGTTCCGTACAAACTTTTCCGTTAAAAAGTAAGGTATCTTTTTTGTGGAGGACGTAGCAAGCACATTCAGTTAACTTGTTAAGGCATTGTTAGTAAACAAACAAAACTCGCCCCAATTATCATATATATATATAGTTAACTATTGTAGCTCTCAAAAGCTGTGTTTGTCCAAAATTGGTTGAATTATAAATTGAAAAAGCTATAGCATGAAAGAAGCAACTGCCATCGCCTGGCATAAACATTACATCGTGTACGATAATGTTGTCGTTAACGGTTAAATGAACTGTAGCCATAATTTATTGAGTAAGTAAGGATATGCAGGAGTACGAAGTTATTGAATGCAAAACAAAATTTCGTATTTCTGCCGCTCACTACAAAAGGACCGACCTGACCCGACCTCCCGCCCTTGTACTTGCCCCGCGACGCCCTGCTCGTGCGCGTCTCGTTTTATCCTAAATACAAGACGTCACTGAGTAGTTAGTTAGCTACTTAAACACGAAATCTTACTTACTTATATGAAATTCTTGACGAGAAACCTATTTCAAATTCCAAGCCAAAACTAAAATATTTTAAAAGTTACCAAAAGGAAGCGAATGACGATTATAATAAATCAATTATTATGATTAATCATTATTTTACTATTATCCTTATTCAGTAACTTACGTTAAGAATTAACTGAATTACGCGATTATTTTTAAACTTATAAAAAGAAAACGAACAGACGATTATGATAAAACTTTATTTTAGTATTACACTTATTCACTAACTTATATTAAGATCTAACTATTTCTAGATCTAAGAGTCTAGATAAAACTAGACAAGAGTAGACCAGACTAGATCTAAGTAACATATTAACTATTTCTAAATCTATTTCGATACTCTTAACATTCAGTTGTTCAATTGACTGCTTTTGGGCAATTGACTACCAAAAAATATAGGAGGAGGAGGACCTAACTGTATGCAACCCATATGCTTCTGGAGCCTGACAATACCACGCAACAAAATACACTCATGGTATTTTCATAAGTTTCTAATGGTAAATTCGCACTTTTCTTGCAATTAAACTACATATTTACGGTTTTCAGATTTTTCCCTTTAGATGTGCTGTAAGACACCGCTTCTTGCCAAATTTCATGATTCTAGGTCAATGGGAAGTACCCTATAGGTTTTGATTCCCTTGTGAAATCGCAAAATATGCAACATAAACGGTCATATCTTTTGATCGCGTTGACTTACAAGTTTGATTTTTTCACAGCTGAAAGAGACCGCAGACCCGAGTATTTGATACAAATTTCAACTTGTTACCTCTACGCGGTGACCTCTAAAATGGTCTTGACAGACAGACAGACGGACGGACAGACAGACAGACAAAAAAGTGATCATATAAAGGTTTTCGGTACGGAACCCTAAAAAGGTTCAAAATTGTAGAAAAAAAGGTGAAAATCAATAACATTCATTTAAGATCGAGAATATTATGAAATTATTAATATGTTGAAAAATTAATAAATATAAAAATTGCAAAGCTCAATTAAACAAGCCAATGTGCAGCCAACATGCATTTACCACAGCTATTATTTATTGTTTATTACGTTTTATACACAAAAGCATATATTATTAACCAACAATCTCGTTTGTTAATCTAGTTTCTCTAACAATATACAGGGTAAACATGTGGCAAAAACACTTACAAGATATACAGGGTGTTAAATATATAGCAAAAATTCAAGGGGTTATTCCTTGGCCTATTCTAAAAATATTTTATCTCATGATGATTTCTGAAAAAGCCTTTGTTTCGAAGATACAGGGTGAACAAAATTTGCGACAGTAACAACATTTTATTATCAAAAAGTGATGGCTCGAAATGGCTTCCTCCAGCCTGGATACAAGCATTCAATCTTCTCGTCATTGAGTGCCGAAGCCTTTCAACACACCAAGGTTGTTTCTAATTGAGTTACACCCAGCAATTAACCGATTTCGCAATTCGCCCAAATTCTCCACTGGAGTAGCGTAATAAGCGTAATCACTTCAGATAGCCCTATAAGAAATAATCCAGGGGGTCTAAGTCTGGGGATCGAGATCACCCTGTATCTTCGAAACAAAGGCTTTTTCAGAAATCGTCATAAGACAAAACATTCTTAGAATAGGCCAAGGAGGTTGAGAATGAAGCGCGCTTCATTCTCAACCTCCTGTACCCTAGCCTAATGCTAACCTAACCTAATGCTAACGCAATGAGATTAAAGCTGAAGAGGAGAATAAAAATTGTACGGAAAGTGGACGGAGTGAACGGAAAGCGGACGGAAGTGGACGGAGTTTAGCGTGGGCTTACATAGACCTCACACCCTGTTTAGCGTGGGGTTACATAGACCTCACACCCTGTTTAGCATGGGGCTACATAGACCTCACACCCTGTTTAGCGTGGGGTTACATAGACCTCACACCCTGTTTAGCGTGGGGTCACATAGACCTCACACGCTGTTTAGCGTAGGGTTACATAAACCTCACACCCTGTTTAGCGTGGGGTTACATAGACCTCACACCCTGTTTAGCGTGGGGTTACATAGACCTCACACCCTGTTTAGCGTGGGGTTACATAGACCTCACACCCTGTTCAGCGTGATGAAAAGTGGATGCAAGTAGATGAAAAGTGGATGCAAGTATATGAAAAGTGGATTGAAGTGGATGCAAGTATGACTTAATGGAAGAAAGCAGTTTGGATTAAAGTGTAGCTGAAGATATTGAAGCAGGTGTACCCAAAGATCATGATAAATACAATGACTTAATGGTGGGAATAAAAGAAAACGTCTCAATGTTAGCTGACTCCTTTAAAGAGTTGTTAAATTACCTGAATTTATTGGAACATCGATTTGATATTAGTAATTCTCAAACATCCAAACAGAATACCCCTGCAGGATTTCCAAGAAATTGCATTAATAAGAGAGAAGAAGATGAATAAAGTGTTTTCACAGACTATGATTTCGAAGGGAGCAATGACCTCAATTTCGATCTCAATGAGAAAATTGCAAACGGGAAGTCGTTTAATCCGTTTACTGAAAGGAATGATCCTAACGAATAACAACTGATTTAGAACTCTCAGCTCGGTCTTATATACCCGCTGGAATATTTATTAAATTAAACGGAAAACAATCCTAAGAAATTGATTAGGCCGCGCTTCATAATTTATTATTTTCTTCGCTCGCGCACCGCTGATAAGATAGCAGAAGTTGTTATCAGTGCTAGACGGCCAGCTGCGCCTAATCGCCAAGCCAGGGCAGTAAATCAAAATAAATACAAATACCAAAAACATTTCTAAGAAATTGATTACACTGACATACACAAACATCCGGCAATGCTTAACCGGCCACTGAATCTATTTAAATCAAAATCTTATTACGTTTATTAAGTTAAACGAAAAAAACAATTGAAAATATATTTTAATTAAATTAAATAATCCCATATACATTTTAGTTCAGTCTTATCTAGTCTCTTTCTATCTAGCCTCATGTATCTAGCGTCATCTATCTTGTCTCATGTATCTAGCTCCGCCTATCTAGTCTCATGTATCTAGCACCGTCTATCTAGTCTCATGTATCTAGTCTCATGTATCTAGCCCCGCCTATCTAGTCTGATGTATCTAGCACCGTCTATCTAGTCTCATTTATCTAGTCTCATGTATCTAGCCCCGCCTATCTAGTCTCATGTATCTAGGCCTGTCTATCTAGTCTCATGTATCTAATCTCATGAATCTAGTCCTGTCTATCTAGCCCCATGTATCTAGCCCCGTCTATCTAGTCTCATGTATCTTGCCCCGTCTATCTAGTCTAATGTATTTAGACTCGTTGATATATGCAAGAGGATGACTTGATATGACTCGAAGATATATGAGGTGAGAAGTTGCCTCATTTGCCCCTCCAACATCTAATTTTTAATTTTCCCTCCTCGCGCCTATTTTTTGAATTTTCCCGCGCATCTGGAAGTTCCGGAAATGGCGGCCGGAATTCGAAACCGGAAGTCGAAACCGGGAGTCGAACCCGGAACCTGAAGTCGGAACCGGAAGTCGAAACCGGAAGTGCCAAGGTCAAGGTCAGAGGTGGAGGTGGTTTTAGAACATACTATCTTTCCCTACTGCCAAGAAATAACCCCTTGCATTTTTGCCGCATATTTAACACCCTGTATATCTTGTAAGTTGTGTGTTACATAAAAAATACTAACAATTTTATTTAGTTTCTCTAACCTTATCTATCTTCTAACTTGTTTGTTGTGTAATAAATAGAAATAATTTAATCTAGTTTCTGTAACTTTATCTATTTTGTAATTGGCCTGTGATATAGAAAAAGTAAGCAATTTTATTTAGTTGAATCATTCATGCAAATATCAATTATTTTTATAAACGATTTTAGTATTTGGGGTGAATAATTATTGGCTGCTTAGGGAGAGAGCGGGAAATTTGCCTCCGAAGAGCTTTTTAGCCAAACGTCTGAATAAAATATTCAAATTGAAATCCATTTAAAAGCTCGTATAAGCAACTCCACTGAAATTTCTTTTCAGTTTCAAAATTAAACGTTGCTTCTTAAATTTACTCTCTCTATTATATATATATATATATATATATATATATATATATATATATATATATATATATATATATATATATATATATATATATATATATATATATATATATATATTTATATATATATATATTTATATATATATATATATATATATATATATATATATATATATATATATATATATATATGTGTATGTATATGGTATATATGATATATATGGTATATGCAAATATTGGTTCTTAGTGGCGGTTTTGCTTTATTTAACTTGAATTTATTCTCGGTATTTGTTCGCCGACCGTAAATATAATTGTGTTACGTACTTGTAATTTGTATTAATTGCTTTTAATCAACAATTTCCGTTTTATTCTCCGTACATACGTTCATTCGTTCCACTGTTTTTTTAATATTTTTTAATACACATGAGACTCTTGTCTCGCCCACATAATTTCATTCCTCTGAATAGATTCTTAAGTATAAAATAGCCTTTTTAATTTACTTCTTCGAAAACTTATATCCAAATATCCCATTTTATTAACTTTTTCCTTATATTATGGTTTAATACAGGGGTTCCCAAAGTACGGCCCGCGGGCCATATGCGGCCCGCTAAGCCCGTGAATGCGGCCCGCGATATCGATATGATCGATATTACATTTTTATGAAAAAATAAATAAGTAAATAGTAAAATAAATAATAAATATTACAAATAAGATATGAATTATTTTAATATTTTAAAAAAATTCTTACAGAGCTTTAACCATAAGCGTTTGTGTTAATAAAATATTGTTATATATAGTTAAATATAGTTTATGTTTAAAAAATTTTAGTGTCTAGTGTAGTTATTACGCATTTGTACAGAAATATAATATAGTAGTCTCATTTAGATACGGACCTATTAATCATTTAAGACATGCAATTTGAATTGATAGAATTACAGGAAAATATCGATGCTAAGAATTCTTATTGGAACAATTCCTTAATTGATTTTTATAAAGAATTATCATGCGTTATCATGCGAAGAATTATCCGAAATACGGAAACATGCTCAACAAATGTTTCCATTATTTGAGAGCACTTAAATTTGCGAAAAAACTTTTTCTATAGTAATTAAAAAAAAAAACGTGGTTATTGTATTAATTTTATTCCGTTTTTTCCGCCCGCCAAAAAATTCTGTAATATTAAATTGGCCCGCCTAAGAAAAACTTTGGGAACCCTTGGTTTAATAGAACTTTTCGTAGTTTCAATTTTTTTTGTGCGCATGTTTAAATTTCTGTCATGTTATACGTCAAAAAAGCGCCCAAACTAAATATGTGCCCGAAATTTTCATATCCCCGCTTTTCAAACGTGGCAGATGAATATGCGCTTAATTAACCGTAAAAAGGTCTATTCAGGCGAGAAGTATCAATAAAATTTAATGTAATAGATTTATTGCTAAACAGTTTTAAGGCCAATTACGTAGCACAGTGATTCTCAACATTTTTTCTCTTGCGGTACACTTTCAACTACATCAAAATTTGATGGCACACTAACAATAAAATGAGTTTAATGGCTGTTTGTTATGCAAGGGCATAAAATTAAGGTTTAAAGTTAAAAATTAATAATACAAATAATTCAAAATAAAACGTTTTATTTAAAATTAAATAATTTTTAAAACTCAAAATACTTTTTAATCCGGGTTAGATTAGGTTGCCTGCCGCGAAGCGGGCAGATAAATCAAGACAACATACGCGCGGCAGATCGAACTCTCGATCCAATACATAGCGGTGGTGGCGTTAATACGTAAGCACCCAAAATAATAATACAAATTAAAGAAAAAGTTTGAAAACGGAGACAATTGAAAAAGAAAATTCTTCATTTTTTATTTCATTTTTCTCACTTCGTCGCGACTCACTTCGTTGGTGCCACAATTTTGCTCTCGCGAAAAATTGACAACTTTTCGCCCTAGTTACAAAATATACTATAAAATTATTATAGGGCGCAATTTAAAATTTTCCATTCCCTTGAAAAATAGTGATTTTAAGGAATTACATTTGCTAGCATTTTCCATAGGTTTCAGGGAGGTAGGAAATCATATCTTTTGAACGGCTTATCACAGACAATTCTAGTTTTTATCAATCGATACAACATCCCAAAATTAGTCGGAAAACATGTATCATATTCCTAGGAAGCTTGTAATTAAAAAATACCGCCGTACCAGCCATCGATCCGCTGGAGGACTTTTACATTTTAATTCACTTCACGGGCCATTTACAATCGATTTCCACAATTTTAGCATTTTCACGGAACCTTACAATTGCGTTATACAAGGGCTTACTGTACATAGCTTTGTATTAAGTATCAAAATTATAATTAACATTAACTATTTTAGTTCGTGCACACTTGTCTAAAGCTTTCATTTTATTGGGATGATGTGTATAAAAATGCGCTCTAACTAGCTGAAACTATTCGCTTAACATGCTTATAAGTAAATAGCATAATACGGAACGAGTAAAAATGATTCGAGCCGACGTAATCGCTTTATTATGCAGATGAATTCATGTTCAGCCCACATTATTGTCCTTCCTCTTATTGTGTTTAACATCAGACTTGCTCTCGGTATCAATTTAAAAGCGAGCAAACATTTACATAAATTCCAAATTGATTCGTTTGCCCATCCCAATTGATATCTTCACTGGAACCAATTTACAAACAACTTGATTGATTTACGTTCAAATTTAATTAACTCATTTCATTCACTTTCTATTGATCCCATATTTTATTGATTCCATAGATTTAATATAATATTGCATTAATTGTATCTATTATTTAGTTGTTTTGTTGTGTGGTTAATTATTGATTCTATTGATTTGATCTATTATGATCTATTTTATTGATTCTATTGTGTTATAGATAATTTAAATGTCTTTTATCTACGACCACTATTGTAAATGACCATTATTGTACAGTTGGACTATGTAAACTATGTAGACTATGTAAATACATCATAACACACACACGTATGTAACAGTCCACGATTAATGATAAGTTATGATTAATAACACACACGTGCGTTTGGTTTACGATTCGTTGATTGGTTGAGAGCTGCTACTACGTGCTCATAAGTTCAGCGCCCCCCGTGCCGCAATTCAAACTAATAAAAATTGACATTGCGTACATTGGGTTGCCTATATCTATGAGCACTCTTATTCCAGTTTAACCCAAATAAGTACTTAGTAATAAGGTATGTAACCATCAAGAATGTATTTCTTTTCATTTCTATCAAGTTAAATAATGTCGAGTAACAGTTATATATGAAAATACAACTGTTTGTTTATTATAATGTTAAATAATGATAATTGAATAAACATTATTAGGTTATGTAGGTGTATGTAGAAAGAAAATAAACTTGTTACGTCAAACATATTTTTCTTATTAAACAGAAACAAATTAGTGTAGTCGTAGATAAAGTATAGTACATAACTCGAGTTGTAAGGCAATTACGCACTCCCCACAACGTCGATCGTGCATAACTGTTCCGCTCGCACGTAATATGCTTCTTACAACTCCCGTTACGTAATATACTATTATATAATTTAAATGTCATTTTGTTTGAAACATTTTTCCTTGATTAACAATGTGATTAGAATAGTTAAAATGTGTCTTGGTGTTAATATTAAACGGAAGTCATTGACACGCATTGTTTTCTATGAAAATAAACATTTAAGTTTGCTGCACCGCCGTTTTGTCTGTTTATTTAGATTACGATCGGAAATGTTAGATATACAAAAACCGGAGCGATTCCCTTCGTCTCACACAAAACGTTTTATTGATTCGCTTTTTGTCGAAGGTTGAAATTGAATTCTCAGCTTTTGTTTAATCGATGGACTACATTATTTATAAACTTTGATTTCAAAGCGAAAAACTAGATAGATGAGTTCTGGTTTTTGCTAGGATTTAATGTACTAAGAAAGTTTTAGTATTACATTTTCAAACTGGGGATAGATAGCTTTGAATTCTAATGGATTACGTTTTAGTTTATTATCCGTTTCAACTCGCCGTCCTGGCGATATTATACATTTACTTGTATTATAAATACGATTGCAAAGGGTTAATAAAAAATAGCTTAATATATTAACTAGTTTAAGAACATTTAGTTGGTTCTTAAACTAGTTAATATATTAAGTTATTTTTTATGTTTATTTTACCATATAATGTAATGTAACTAAATTATTCAGATTAAATTTTGATTATCTAATTAGTGTTCTTCAACTTGGTCGCTACCGTCCACAAGTAGGCGGCAAATTAAGCTTTTTGGTTGGCAGATGTGATTTTTATTGGCTTTACAAACGTACTTCTGTTGCTAAATGTTATAATGGATTATTCATTAAGAGCGACGTATTTTGTTTTTTCAATTAAAAGACTTGTGGGTTAGCTATATAAATGATTTTTATTTCAAATGAAAGTACAATCGATGCCATTAATTATGGAATACGACATCGTTCAAATTTTCGCCGCGGAAGCGCTGGCACGAGTGAATACGCTGATAACCCAAGTTTCCTTGACTCGAGCACACAAACCGGCCGAAATACCAGGAATTTCGCGTTTGATGTTGGTCTGTAGCTCCTCTAACGTTGCTGGCTTGTTGGAATAGACCAGCGATTTAATGTAACCCCAAAGAGGGGTTAAATAGCACGAACGAGGACCGTTGCGTGAGATAACTCTCTCGCCGAACTTGTTCATCAATACTTTCTTTCCTTTTTCGAGTCCGAAATGCTGAAATGGAGAGCCAAATGCTTCCGCAAAATTCGCCACAAACTGGTCACACTGATGTCCAACGCCTGCGATCGGCGTGGAATCGACATATATGACTGATCACGCACATTCTTTCGAGCGACCACGATATTTTCTTCACTTAGAACACGAGCATTAGGTTGTCGCACATGCACTGGGACATTATACATAAGTTGTTTCGAATTTTTGCATCAAACGTTCAAAAGTCTTGTCTTGTTGGACGGTTTCGTCGGCCGAAAATGGGCGTAAGTGCGCAAGGTAGTCGCGATAAAACGTGCACTTCAATTAAAAAAAGTTTAATAAATTGTAAACGTGTTTGAAGCTTGTATCTCTCCATGATTAAATGGCATAGACTGGCGTTTCAAATTATGAAAGAATTGCGAAGCCAACTTCACTCCTATTCGAGAAATGCCAAAAACAAAATGCGTCGTCCCTACTGAAAATCCCTATAGTTTCGGTAATACTCAATAAATCTATTTTTTAGGGTTCCGTACCGAAAACGGAACCCTTATACGATCACTTTGTTGTCCGTCTGTCTGTCTGTCTGTCTGTCTGTCAAGACAATTTTTCTCAGGAACGCGTAGAGGTAGCAAGTTGAAATTTGTATCAAATACTCGGGTCTGTGAAAAAATCAAACTTGTAAGTCAACGCAATCAAAAGATATGACCGTTTATGTCGCATATTTTGTGATTTCACAAGGGAATCAAAACCTATAGGGTACTTCCTGTTGACCTAGAATCATGAAATTTGGCAAGAAGCGGTGTCTTAGAGCACATGTAAAGGGAAAAATCTGAAAACTGTAAATATGTAGTTTAATTATAATAAAAATGCGAATTTACTATTAGAAACTTATAAAAATACACTAATGTGTATATGCGTGGTATTGTCAGCCACCAGAAGCATATGGATTGCATACAGTTAGGTCCTCCTCGGTTAGGTCCGAAGGTTAAAAAGTACGTGTCGGCACCAAGCTGTTTATTCTGAATTTTCTTTGTTTATATTCGTTATGCATTTCATCACGTACGCTCTATATACATAATATATACACGGTATATACTATGTCTAAATTTTGCTTGTTTATAACCGACATGCGACATACTCAAGTCCCGTAACATCCTGTATATATTATATTTCGTCTAATTTTTCTTTATAATCTACATATACTTAAATCACGTACGCCCTATATTTTTGGTAGTCAATTGCCCAAAAGCAGTCAATTGAACAACTGAATGTTAAGAGTATCGAAATAGATCTGGAAATAGTTAATATATTAGTTTATATTAGATCTAGAAATAGTTATATCTTAATATAAGTTAGTGAATAAGTGTAATACTAAAATAAAGTTTTCTTTTTATAAGTTTAAAAATATTCGCGTTATTTAAAAAAAAATGCCCTGTATACCTTTATACAGGGTATATAGGTATACAGGCAAAATTGAGCAGTAAAAACAAACAGTAAAGTTCCAGAACCCCTAAACACTCATAGTGAATGGGGGATGTATGGTAATAAAATATAGGGTAAAATTCCATCGTATGACAGCGACATCTTGAGGTTACGCTTGCAGCGGTACTAAAATGGTCGTGATTTCAGGAGGGCCACTTGTCAAGTTAACTGAATGTGCTTGCTACGTCGTCCACAAAGAAAAAGATATCTTACTTACAAGTTTGTACGGAACCCTCGGTGCGCGAGTCACAACTCGCACTTGGCCGGTTTTTTTTGTAACTAATTAGCATAAGATTAAATGAAATCATTGTTAAATTAATATCTTAAAAAAATAATCATGCCTTCTCATTAAAATTTATTGATTGGATAGAATAAAGAAATCGGATTTTAATTGAAAAAAGAAAATGTTACGGATGCGAATAAATTACCTTCTTATAAATATTTATTGAGCTTAAATAATAATAACGGTTGCAACACAAAAGCCGGCCGTAAACCCCTTCCATAATTACAGTCGATATTATATTTCTTAATAAGCCTCAAAACGAGCGCAGGCACGCAAAAAGAAGACAGGAAATTCAAGAGAAAAACTACCCGAATTAAATGCCAGGCGCTTAAGAAAATTCACATAATTTATTTCAAGGAAATTTTATGCAAATTAAAACCTAAACGAGCTTTAAAAATTATTACTAGCATTATATACAAAAAGATAAATACATTCAATTATAAGAATAGTTAGTAGAAAATATTAAAGGAAGAAAAAGAACAGTTAATCCTCTGCTTTTAGTGGTACTACAGTCCTAGTACGCTTTGACCTCCTCCCTCTGTCTAAACTTGTGTTTGGTGTCTAGATCTTAGACACAAGTATAGGGGGTCCTTATAGTTTTAAACGTGGGTGGCGAGCCACTATTTCGGGGAGGTTTAATGGCAGATTACTGTGAGAGCCATGGCAAAGAAAAGACGAAAAAGAATAGTTAGATTAAAATAAATCTAAATAAATTAGTAAAACGGCGGAGACACGAGTGGGAAAAAACACCATCAGGAAACATCACAGCTCGAGGGTTCCCACAGGGAAGTGTGTTTTCACCACTGATTTAAAGCCTGGTAGTTAATGAATTATTGAAGACATTGAATCTCAAGGTTGCGCCGATGACATAGTCATTATATCCAGAGGGAATTCGCTGATAAATCGTGCGGAGACTCGAGTGGGAAAAAACACCATCAGGATCTCCATAACTCGAGGGTTCCCACAGGGAAGTGTGTTATCACCACTGATTTAAAGCCTGGTAGTTAATGAATTATTGAAGACATTGAATCTCAAGGTTGCGCCGATGACATAGTCATTATATCCAGAGGGAATTCTCTGATAAATCGTGCAGAGAGGTCTCAAAGTAACTAATAGATGGTGTCAGACAGCGAGATTAAAAATCAACCCGAGCAAAACTACTCGTACTATAGCCCATATTGTTGGATGGGAGAGCAGTAGACTTTACTATGAAGAGAAGACTAAACTGCTCATACTACGGCCCATATTATTAGATGGGAGAGAGGTTCCTACAGGGAAGTGTGTTATCACCACTGATTTAAAGCCTGGTAGTTAATGAATTATTGAAGACATTGAGTGTCAAGGTTGCGCCGATGACATAGTCATTATATCCAGAGGGAATTCTCTGATAAATCATGCAGAGAGGTCTCAAAGTAACTAATAGATGGTTTCAGACAGCGGGATTAAAAATCAACCCGAGCAAAACTACTCTTACTATAGGCCATATTGTTAGATGGGAGAGCAATAGACTTTACTATGAAGAGAAGGCTAAACTGCTCATACTACAGCCCATATTGTTAGATGGGAGAGGGGTTCCCACAGGCAAGTGTGTTATCACCACTGATTTAGAGCCTGGTAGTTAATGAATTATTAAAAACATTGAATCTCAAGGTTGCTCCGATGACATAGTCATTATATCCAGAGGGAATTCTCTGATAAATCGTGCAGAGAGGTCTCAAAGTAACTAATAGATGGTGTCAGACAGCGGGATTAAAAATCAACCCGAGCAAAACTACTCGTACTATAGGCCATACTGTTAGATGGGAGAGCAGTAGACATTACCATGAAGAGAAGACTAAACTGCTCATACTACAGCCCATATTGTTAGATGGGAGAACAGTAGACTTTACTAGGAAGAGAAGACTAAACTGCTCATACTACAGCCCATATTGTTAGATGGGAGAGTAGTAGACTCTACTAGGAAGAGAAGACTAAACTGCTTATACTACAGCCCATATTGTGAGATGGGAGAGCAGTAGCATACAAACAGGTGATAAAATATCTGGGTAAAGCAGTAGATAGCAAACTTCTATGGAACAGAAACTTCCAATAGGGACTTCCGAACTTTGACAGTTGTTAGCGGCTATAATGTTGAAGCTGTACCTATCAAATTGGCTGTCATTTATTCAGTATGTTTTGCCAAATCACCATGGAGGGATAAAGCGTTTAATAACACGTCACAAAATGGGTGTTCTGTTCGGGCATATCGAGAAGACCATTCGCAGTGTGGTGGATAAATTTGAGTCCACTGGTTCAGTAAACAATAAACCAACACCAGTACGACGTCGAAACGCAAGATCTTCCGAAAACATCGCCGCTGTCCGTGAGAGTGTGAGGAGAATCCGAGGCAATCGATTTCACGTCGCTCAAAAGAACTCGGCCTTTCGCAGACCACAACTTGACGAATTTTGCGTCGTAAATTAGGCCTACACCCGTACAAAATTCAACTGACCCAGGAGCTGAAGGTAAACGACCATAGATAACTACGTGTGTTCGCTGAATGGGTACTGGAGCAGTTGGACCCTAGTTTTCATCAAAAAGTCACTTCTGGATAAATACGTCAAATGTACGTCAATGAACAAAATTTTCGACTTGGGGCGATACCAATCCACCTGAGATACAAGAGCGTCCAATGCATCACCAAAGTCACTGTTTGATGTGGATTTTGGGCTGGAGACGTCACAGCTCCATATTCTTTCTTCTATGAGAACGACGTTGGCCAAGCCATCACCCTCAACGGCAAGCGCTATCGATAGATGATTACCAAACCCCTTTTGGCCTGAATTTGATGTTATTTGTACACCGACGACATGTGGTTTCAACAGTACGGCGCTACGTACCACACAGCTCTTGCCACATTGGGCATTCTGCATGAACGATTTGAGGGCATGGTCATCTCACGTGGAAGTGATGTGAACTGTGACTGTGACTGCCACCGAGATTTGACCAGCCACCGTATTTTGAGATTTGAAAATCGACCCCATTGATTTTTTCTTGTGAGGTTTTCTTAAATCGCATGTATGTACGAATAAGCCACAAACCAAAGCGGCCCTCAAAGCCAACGTAACTCATGTCATCGATCAAATGCAACCTGATTTATCCGCCAGAGTCATGAAAAATTGGACTTTTCGGATGCGCGCCACCCAGCGTAGCCTGCGTAGCCTCCAGTAGGTTGTTATATTCCATACATAATGGCATCGATAGGCCTTTCAAACAAATAAAAAACTTCGATGATATCTCTCACACACTTCGTTTTATTAAAATTTAAAGATTGTAAGCACTTAATGAAAGACCCTATATATGTCAATAGAGATAATACAAGAGATAATGTAAAATAAAAAACTGCAAAACGTCCAATAGTAAACATAAAGCCCTTCCGACTTTTTTATTTCTTAATCTAATCCTAGTCCTGGGACTAGGATAGACTAGGATTAGACTAAGAAATAAAAAAGTCAGAAGGGCTTTATGTTTACTATTGGACGTTTAGCTGTTTTTTATTTCACATTATCTCTTGTATTATGTTAGGGTCTAGACTTATAAGAAAAGAGCGGCAAGATTAAACAAACTAGACTAGGATTAGACTAAACAAGCCAAAAGTCTATCGCCCAACTAACTTTCCTAGTCCATCTTTTTGCTGAGAATTTTCATTTCAAATTCAGTATGCACGTCACGTCCGCTGTCCCAAGTCTCTGTAGAGCTTCCTCTTGGTTTGCTTCCCTTAATCACTTTACGTCCAGACTATTCTTGTGCGTACTATTTCTTATATTCAGTTTAACGTTTTGTCATTTACAACAAGATACCAAAATAAGCAAAATAGTAACCAAATATCATCAATTAAAAAATAGGAAGAACTAGTTTCTCTAAAATCTCTAGCCAAGAAAAAATAAATATAAATGTAAGCTACAGCTCAATTGGAGAAATGTGAATCTTTTTAAGTTAAATTAGGTTTGCTTCTGTGAGTTTAGTCTTAAGGGAGTTTTGCGTAGGGTTTGAAATGAATTTGGTTTAACGAGGGGAGTTAAAATGAAACCGGCTGTTGGCTCGGAGAAGAGAATTAGTGTGGTCAGAAATAGTTAAAAATGCATTTAGCAGGAGGAAGTAGTAACAGACTAGTGCAGTTAGTAGGGGTCAGGGAGTGAGCGAGTATAATCAGATTACTGTTTGAGTCATGCAGCTGTGAGCATGGGACAATGTGCTCTGTAATTATAACGTGTGCGCCGCTGCTGCTGACTCGGTGTCATATAACGTGGCTATCACAAGACAAGGGAAAAAATGCGGAGGACTAAATGTATAAAGTGAAGCCCTACGTGCAAACGTATAGTTTTGTAACATATATTCTCCTTCTTATAGAAATAACTTATTTTTCACAGGATAATTTTATATTTTGTTTACGAGGCGCAGATTATTGTTTACTTTCATAATACAGACGAAAACTGGAATTTTAATGTAATAGTATATTAAAGAACGAGTTCGGATTTGGTCAGAATGCGTTTTTTTTTAAACTTAGTGTTGCGGCCTTTTTACCCGGTGTATCTGTGTTTAACTTCTTTAGCATTGTTTAACTAAGATCGGAAAGCAAAAATGAAGCTTCTACGTTGCTTGGTTCAATAAATATTCCTGTTTTTTGTTGTCCTAAAAATTGACATTTTCAACGTAACAGATGGTGAATGCGCTCACAACTACTTCGACGTTGCCACGTTTATTATTTTTATTTAAAGAAAAATATTACTCCATATGCATATTAAAAGATCGATACTTTTTTTAGGATATATCGATATTTTCTTGGTAGTAAATGTGTTAGTAGTATTTTGTAAACGTACAACTAATTCTGCAACACACTTTTCGGTTTCTTGTAAAGAGAAGTTGGTTAAAAGAAAAGGCAACGCCGAGATGATTGTATGCGCACATTTTTGCCAAGTGGCCAGAAATTTATCAGCAGTTGCGTCAAATGTCATTTTTAGGACAACAAAAAACACGAATATTTATTGAACCAGGCTTTATTTTTGCTTTCCGATCTTAGTTACAGTGCCAAAGACGATTAAGAACAGTTACAGCAGGTAAAAAGTCCAACACTAAGTTTAAAAAAAAACCGTATTCTGGACCAAACCCACGAGTTCAATAAGTGCGGTTTTGCAGCACGCGTCCATGTTTAAACGACGAGCGTAGCCATTAGTTTTCTAATGAACAAGTGGAAAAATATTTTTTCTATTTTGCACCCTTTTATGCCATTTCTAAATAAAAAAAATCGGCGATACATATTGAGAAAATTGTATCGCACTCGGCGAGCCATAACCGCACGCATATGAGTGCTGTTATGAGTACATTACAGAGGCAAAACAGAAAAAAGGATTTTATTGCAGCTTTCCCACAATTTTAGCACATCAAGAATTTGTGTAAAATTGAAACAAAAGTGTTAATTATATGATCTTGCTACTTGTTTCACACGTTAAAGATTTATTTTGAATATCCCAGTTCGCACCATTTTAATATCTTAATCTAGATCAGTTCATTCATTTTAGTTCTGTTTCATTAAGCTCATTTGCTGCTATACTAAATAGTAATATACTATTTAGTTTATATAATTACTAGATATAGCCCGCGACTTCGCTCGCGTGGAAATTAGTCGAAACTTCGATCTCGATTTCCTTGGTTCCGCGGTCCTCGTAACAATTTTTAAATTTTATTGAACCTGACTGAGTGGGTGGACTTCGTCTTCAAGCTTTCGTAGGTTAAATCCATCAGGCTACTAATACACGATGGCGCAAAAGTAATGTCACAATTTGAATTGGCTGCCATTTTGTTATAAATGAAAAAATATGAGCTCTATTTTCATCAAAAGATTATTTGAACGTGTAAAATTGATGATTTATTGGTGACTTAATTGCTGATTACTTGGAAAAAAATATATCGTTCAAATGGCCACCTCATGAGTTGATGCATAATTGTGCTCGTTTTACGGCATTTTGAATTGTTGCTCGCAAAATATTTGGTTTTAAATTGGCAATTTCTTCTTCAATGTTAGCTTTCAAGACTATCAAGGTTCGTAGAGCTGGCTATCCTGACGGCCAGTTCAAATCTCCATAACGAGAGATCAGTCAACCTGAAAATTGGTGTCAAAATCTCCATAGTTACCCTGGGGTCTTGGGTGTGATGTGCAATGTATGGTCACCAGCGGCCAAATAGCCTTTCCAACACAACTACATACTCGCCTACACGTGGTGCCCCTGTTACACTGAGCTACCTGGTGGAAGGTTTGGGTAACCAATCACAGCGGGAAACCAGACCAACAAGCTGAAGAGTGTTGGGGGTCTAGTTAGGGCTAGTACCTGGCGTAGCTGGGAAATACCCTCCTAGACTGGGTAGGGAAATGGACAGGTTTTTACAATATACTCTATGGACGGCGGCGGAATGAGACAGGCTCTCAAAAGTACGGCGGCGTTACTCATCACTGAAGATTGGGGCTACTGTCTTTACTACTTAAGGGTAATTACCCTCACTAGTTGTCTCAGCTATCTGTGCCACTAGGATCGAAGTCTGTTCCGTTTGTACCGATCGGAATCTGTACTGTTCCCTCATTGCCATCGCCGCCTCCGCTCATGGGCCTGTTGATAGCTCCAGAAACCGATGATAGATCGGATGGTACGTTGGCATTGAGCACATACAAATATCTCGATGCCGCCTGATCTTATGGTGGTGTTTCCTGTCGGGAATATGTCGAAATTATTGTCGCAGATGTTACGCCAACAGCCTCTGTCTTTATACCTCTCCACACCAGGCTATAGCTGACCATGGGCTAGCTCACCAAAGAGAGGTAATGGTTAGTGGTAAATGAATGATGATTGTTACTCTGTGCAAAGTTACCCTCATTCACCATCAACCATCTCCTCTCTTTGGCTAGCTATCCCATGGTCGGCGATATCCTGTTGGCCAGCTGAAGAGGCATAAATATGTCATTTACTCCGTGGTAAAGAAGGCATAGAGGACACCTGGGAATCTCTGTGTCAAGGCAGAAGCTCTTGACTTAACATCTGCCGCAATAATTCCGGCATAAAATCTAAAAATGCCATAAGATCAGGCGGCTTCGAGACATTTGTATGTTCTCAATGCCAACGTACCATCCGATCTCGCATCGGTCTCTGGAACCACCAACAGGCCTTCGAAGAAGGATCTTCGGCGACGAAGAAATCCCGACGACGACGACGATGATAGTTACCCGAGCTGTGTGTGCGGTTGATCCGTCCTGTTAAAACCGACAATGATCGAGACCCAATGCAGCAACTTGCGGCAAAAAAACCTCGTTTAGCATCACCACTAACGGTGGTGCCATCGGCTTCTTCAAGAAAATAAGGACCAATTACTTATTCACTGCAAATGCCGCACCAAACAGTCACTTTGAGGGGATGCAATGGATCTTGTTGCATTATATGTGAATTTTCTGTGCCCCAGAAACGTAAATTTAAAAACGTAAACATAACCTTTTAAGTGGAAATGGCCTTCATCGCTCATTATGCTTTTTGATACGATGTCATCCTCTTGCACCAAGTTCAACAGAGTTTGGCAGTAAGTTAACCTTGTCCGGCGGTAAGGCAAGCAGCAATTCGTGAACAGTTTGCACTTTGTAGGGAAACATTTTGAAACCTTTCACCAAAATCCGTTTCCCCAAAAGCGAACGTCTACTAAAAACCTAAAAAAACCTAATAGACCTTTCCATAGTTTCCATAGAATTTTTTTGTTGCGAATGTGTCAATTTCCGCCATGTTATGCGTCAAAAAGTGCCCGAACTTTTTGACGTATAACTAAATATGTGCCCAAAACTTTCATATTCCTTTCAACCTTGGCGGATGCACATGCGCTTAACTAACCGTAAAAACGTGTATTGCGTGCATCGTCTGCTCGTTGATGTTTGTGGATTCTCTCTGACGTCGTCGGCAATAGCAGCGATGTTCTCGTTCGAGCGAGTACTACGAGGCCGGCCACTTCTTGCGACATCTGTAGTGGAGTCAGTTTGCACGAGGCGCTCAGCCAAACGCTTAATTATTCGAGCACATGGAACACGACGACAGGGAAAACGACGGCGAAATTCACGTTGCGTTAAAACAACAGACTGAAAATTTGTCAAATAAGCAGTAACAATAAATCCACGTTCTTGAAATTGTATCACTCCTGGTTTGTTGAAAACTAATTCACTATATGTCTACATCATAAATGTCAAAGCACAGTGACATTTGGAGCCATCTACAAAAATGACAGCCAATTCAAATTAGGACACTACTTTTGCGCCACCTTGTATGATAGAAGTAGTTTCGTCTGTCTAGTTTTGACTCTACAGCCTTGTCTGTCTTGTCAGGCTAAGAAACTGATTTGTGCGTGAACTATAAAAATATTAGATTTAACAATAGCTTCTTCTTCAATCCGTAGCTGACGATTGTTGAGGACGTCGTTGTCGTAACCAATACGTTGCTGTTGGTGCCGCTGGATTTTTCGCTTCAAATTTTTCACTTTCCGATCAATGGCAAAATCCCTGGCCTCATCGAGGTGCACTCATCGGTTCTTCTACATGTTTTGTCCATATCTTCTTCAGCGCTGATCGTTGCATCCTCCAGTCGGGCGGGACAATAGCTTAAGCTAAATATTAACTTAGATTTGCAATTTGCATTCAATTATTTATAAAACAATTAGTTTTGTTGGTCTAGTCTTGCTTCTATAGCCTCGTCTAGTTTTGCCTAAATAGCCTTGTATAGTATTGCCTCTGGTAAGTACCTTACCCCAATGCTCAAATCACAAGAACGTGTCAAGAATAATACCACACTAGAACGTGTCTCAGGTTACAAGTATTTGGGTAGTTGGTTGTACGAAGAATGGGATAACGATAGGGAAATTAGATGTAGAATAGAAACGGCCCGCAATTATTTCTTCAAATAAAAAAAAATATTAACACATAGAGACATAAGTTTAAATTAAAATTGAGATACGCTAAGTGCTATGCGTGGTCCGCTCGGCTGTACGGCGTGGAGACATGGACGCTGAAAGCATCATCCATGAATATGATTGAAAGTTTTGAAATGTGGACTTACCGTAGAATGCTCAGAGTAGCATGGACTGACCGAGTAACAAATGAGGAAATCTTGAGACGAATGGGGAAAGACAGAGAAATGTTACTTGGCATAAAGAGAAGGAAAACCACCTATTTTGGGCACCTAAAGAGAAACCCAAAATACCAACTGCTACAACTGATAGTTGAGGGCAAGAGTGAAGGCAGAAGATTGAAGGCAGATTGAGTGGGAAGAATGCAAATGTCCTGGTTGAGAAATCTAATTGAATGGACAGGTTTAAGAACTATAGGAGACCTGGTACACACAGCAACAGGCCGAGAAACGTACGGAAATGTGATCGCCAACATCCAATAGTATAGATAGGCAGATGAAGAAGAAGAGTATTGCCTCTATAGCCTATCTAGTCTTGGTCCTATATTCTTGTCTAGTCTTGCCTCCATAACCTTGTCTAGTCTTTATATCCTTGTCTAGTCTTGCTTCTATAACCTTGTCTGATCTTGTCCTGTAAAACCTTGTCTAGTATTGGCTCTGTATCCGCGACTAGTCTTGGCTATATAGTCTTGCCTCTATAGCCTTGTCAAGTCCTACCTCTATAATGTTGTCTAGAATTGCCTATATAGCCTTGTTCACTCTCAATTTTAAAGCATTGTTTAGTCTTGCTTCTATTGCCTTGTCTGTCTTGTCAGGCTAAGAAACGGATGTATTCGTGAACTGTATAAGAAAATTGATTTTTAAAAAGGTTGAAACCATAACCATGTCTAGTGCTGAATCTATAGCCTTGTCTAGTCTTGCCTCTATACCCTTGTCTAGTCCTACCTCTATAGTCTTGTCTAGTAATGCCTCTATAGCCTTGTCCATTCTCAGCTTTATAGACTTCTTCAGTCTTGCTTCTATAGCCTTGTTTGTCTTGTCGGGCTAAGAAACTTGAATTGTATCAGAAAACTTTGAAAAAGAATGAAAATAATTATTCGGATTGTTTTTGATGCAGAGACAGATGGAACTGTGTTTGAAGTGCGAATATAAATTGGACTCGTTTCCGGCGGATTGATTGATTTTAAACGGATTATTATTGATTAAAAACGGGATGAATGAAAAATGTGACTGAAATAATAACGGCTGGGATGTATTTTTCGGGCGCAATTTATACATTCAATTACGGAGAATCTCGAAAGAAATTAATCCAGTTTAAACTGAAAACGCGCGCACGGATTTATCAAAGTTTGTAATACTGGAAGTATTGCTGGAAGCTTTTAACAAGAAAGGAACAAAAGCTTGCCTGAAACTAAACAGGAACAAGCTTAGAATTCTGACAGGAGTCCTGACGGGACACTGCAGTCTTAGACTATAACACGTCAAGGCCCTAGGTCTAAAGGAGGATCACAGATGCAGATTCTGTGGCTCAGCAGGACCTAATTGTGGGAAATGACAGAGCGATAGACGCTGCCAACTACTGAAAAGGAAGGGTCTGAACGTAAACACTGGTGTCTCGGACTCGGAAATGAAATTAATGAGGAGAGGAAACTCCCTAAGATCTGCTGAAAGACTGCGTTGCACTGCTCCGCAAGAGACAAATGTACCTTGGGGCCCACTGCTTGAACGCAGAAGAGATGCAGTCCTTGAATCCCACTCAGATTCTGAAAATCCTAAAGGAATCAGGTCTAGAGAAGGCGCTCTAAATGGGTAAGTATACCAAGGAATAGAGGAAGAGAGTTGGAGTACAATAGATCTATGAAGGTCGTAAGCAATTAATGAAATGAGGGTCCTACAAGTCACCACCAAAACCTACAAATCTACATGACGTGAAATGCCTAGGGTTAGGGTGGTGTCCGCAAAAACTAAGTTGTTCAAGATAGGGTCCGCAAATAAAAATTTAATGAAATGGGGTCTTACAAGTCACCACCGAAACCTACAAATCTACATGACGTGAAATGCCTAGGGTTAGGGTGGGGTCCGCATAAACAAAGTTGTTCAAGAAGGTGTCCGCAAATAAAAATTTTATGAAATGGTGTCCTCAGACTATATAAGTTTAAAAACCCCTGTACTAGATTGCGGAAGCAATTAAAACGCGGGTTGGGTCCTATTATATTATATTTATTATATGCATTGTGCTTGAATATGGAAACAAATATGCAAAGAAAATCTACATTTGGATAAAATAAATGTTTGAATTGAAAACAATTTGTACAAAATAAGGAAAATACGAGAGCTGCTATCAATATTGTACTTGCTTTAAAGAATCGCTTGGAAAAATAAACATTTCAATAAACGGAAGTTTTATTATCATAAATTTTTTTTTTTAATATTTACATTTTGAAACAATTTCCGTAATAAAATCTCTGTGTGCAATTTGTGAAATATTCATGTTATGTTATTATTATATTTATTTGTTTTAATTATGAGAAATATTTAATATATGTATGTGATAAGATCACATTATAAGTGGCATTATATGTGATAATATCACATTATTCAGGTGGTTTAGATTTGCTATTTGATTGAAGATGAAAAAAAAACGTACATTTCTGTGGTCGGCGCTTAAAAAGGACAGTTTAGACATTATACGACTTATGACCTTCTAAGCGCCGACCACAGATTTGTTAAAAAAAATCGGATTGGAAAACGTAAAGTTTATTTTAGTCATTTCAGAAACTATATTATAATATATTTAGAGATATGATATGTGTTGAAATAAGGAAATAAAAGATATGTGTTGAAATAAAGATATTTGTTTGATGCGCAATAGTAGTTTATGATACAAGTGCGTGAAGCCTTTCGCACACGTGTGTCATAAACTACTATTGCGCATCAAACAAATATCTTAAAAAATGCTATTTGAATCGAATGTGGCTTATTACACAAATTCATATTCAATACATTAAATTTGTAATGGATTGTCGATGTCTTTAATTTTCCGCTTGCAATTCCGTTAGCAATTTCAAATTCCTTAGATTTCTTAATTTGGCTTTACATCGTTTATGCAAAACAGTTCCATGTTTCGTTATGGAAAAATGTATATTTTTGTAAAAAAGTTTACAAAGAACAATCTAGTTAACAGCATGTAGTTTATGGACTATTAAAATAATCAATATTAAATGCAAATTTGTTGCGTTAAAAAAGTATTGATTTAGTTTTTTTAAATTTATTATACTGTGTTTTGATGAATCTAGTTTATTACCTAAATTTGTTACAAATTTAACCAAAGAACCCCACTTTGAGTTATGTATCTATCTAGCTTTTTGAATGAAGCTGGTCAATCTGGACAGATCCAACATTATTAAATAAACTTTAAGGCGTTGGAAAAAATAGGGGAAGGAATATCTTTATATAAGACTATTTTCAAAATAAAGAGATGGCTTGGGCATGTGTTGAGAGGGAGTTGTTTGTTGAGAAAGCTAATCGAGGGAACTATGGAGGGTGTAAGTAATAGAGGTAGAAGAAGAGTGAAAATGGTTGACGATCTGAAAGAAGGAAAAGAATACGTGGATATGAAGAGAAACGCTATGGATAAAGTTGAGTGGAGGAGGCAGAATGGAAACATTTATTGTAGTCGTTTTGATCGTTTGATGTAATCCATCCGCTATAATTAATTTATAATTTATAATATTTTTTCAAAAACCTCTGTGCCAAACTGGGCACGCGTAGCCTGATTAATAACCGTGGACCAAATAATTAAATTATTAATATTTCAAATCGTTTTTTAATTATTATTTTTAATTATACTTTTAGTTAGACTAATTAGTTTGCATAATTGCGAACAAGGCAAACTACTGTGCATAATAATTGTTAACTAATTAGAATAACTAATCCAAGAGTCGCATAGAATTAAACCTATATTTTATATAATATCAGAAAATAAATATACGGAGATTCAATTTATTCATGTCTACATGTTTCTAGTTATCAGTAGAATCTGTTGTTGCTTACTTATTTTGCTACTAAAATTGGCATTCGAATTGGTATACAATCGCGCAAGTGCCAGTGCACGAACTTCTTGTTAAGCCATAGAAACGTGTAATCAATCTCCTCATCCACGTAGACACTCCTCACGTATAATAGCCCCGCTACAAAGTTATTGTATTGGAATCGCGCTTTCGGATTTATGTGAGAGAACTTATTGATCGCACGGGAAATTTCCACGCGAAATCAAGTTTTTATTTTCGATGGGAATTCCACGACGTTTTTAATCGATCGGCCGACGCAACCACTTAAAGCTAGCCGCGTACGTGTGTGGTAAACGGACGCACGAGGGCACGTTATTAACTTGCTTGTTTGCCGGGGTTGGTCACTTGAATATTAAAGGGTGGACGCACGCGTTGCACGAGTCCTTGCATTTCAAGTCCATTGAATAATACAAAACGTCCGTGGACGATTCAGTTCGAGGCATAAAGAGTAGTCTAATTATAGCTTAAAAAATTTAGTTTTCATTAATAATGCTAAAATGTGTTTTATACAATTGAATCTAGGATAATGAAAATTTATTCGTAACTTGGGAGTAACTCAGATCTTTTTCCAACCGGAAATGACGACGTTTACTGACGGAAGTAAGGTTAGATTAAGTCATAGCAACATATATATATATATATATATAAATATATATATATATATATATATATATATATATATATATATATATATATATATATATATATATATATATATATATATCACTTTTCTCCACTCTCTCTGAACCCGAATTGCCGTAGAGATAGTTCATTGCCTTAATTGATTATTCATTTAGCCCAGTTTCATATGTTCGAGCAGTTTTCCCATTGTATCTAAACAGCATATTGACCTGTACGACCGTGGTTCTTGAGCTTGTTGGTACACTTTTTTTAGTAGTACTAGTTTCCGTTCTAGCTGTGACTATGAGCGCCAGATCGTCGGCGAAGCCTATAAGTGTGGAACCCTCTTAGAGTCTGAGTCTTAGTACACTGTCATATGGAATGTCTACAAAGTTGGACCCATAGCTGAACCCTGCGGAACGAAACTGCGCAGTTTTCTCTCCACTGTACTTCCATCTGCTTCCAATAATAGGGTTCTGTCGCCGAGGTAGCTCCTTAGCATGCTTAGTAGATAAGAGCCACAGTTTTGTTCAGATAATGTACTATAATCTTCCAGCTTGCACTATTAAAAGCATTCCGCACATCGAAGGTGATTAACGCGCATATCTTTCTATACCTTTTGGCGTCCTATCTAGCATCCTCGGCGGGTTTTAATACAGCATTTATCGCACTGATTGTGGATCTGTCCTCTCTGAAGCCGAATTGTCTTACAGCCTCGACTTTTTAGTCTGCCCAGTAGCAGTTGTTCAAAAAGTTTTCCCGGTGTCTCTTGACAAACAAGACTAAACTTACGAAATATACAACCGTATAAAATTGGATTAGACAGAAGAGACTAGACGGACAAGGCTAGACAGACAAACCAGACTAGACGCTCCAGATTAGACATGCTTGCCTGAATTTATTTCTATTCTGTTTTATAAAGTTTAATACTAATAAAGATCATTATTCCATTTATAAATATTTGATTTAAGGACGTTCCCAAGAAAATTAGTTTTCTTTAAATTATTCTGTAATTTTGAATACATATAGTTAAAAGTACCCTTTACCCGTAGAAATTTGTTTAAATAGTCCTTGCGGTGGAAAATTTGTAAATATTGACGGTTAAAATTTGCATGTTTAACATGTAAACCATACCCGGATTGATGTTCTCACACACGTTTTATTAAATATCAATAGTAATTTTCTTGATATTCTTTTAATAAATTGAGAATCAGTAAATCAAGATATAACAAATATCTTTCTGTAAAAATAACATTAACAAGCGGTATTGATTTTGTTATAATATTGTTAAAAGCCAAGCACTTTTGATGGTTTTGATGTTTACTTCTGTAACTTGAAGAGTGGGAGATGGCGACTTGGCAACCTTACACTGTTTTTTAGCCTCAGACATACCCGCGAGAGATTTAGCTATTGCATCACTAGTCTTTTTTTTAACAGATCTACCATTCTTCCATCGAGAGATCATCATTAATAAATTATTTGCAATATCCAATATTTAATTTTTTTTCTAAATATCGAAACACTACTCAAGTCAACAACATAAAAATATAGAGTTAGATTGCCATGTTGTCGGATCGGAGAAACGACGCAACGAAAGTATTTTAGAACTTCTACGCAGATAAGCGGCACCCAAATAAACATTGCACTTCAACTAAATTTTATAAGGCGGCACGACTGCTGCTTGGGAACGTCCTTAACAAACTGAATGATTGAAAAGCAAATAGCCCTAAAATCTTGGATTTTAAGCAACGTTAGTTAATACTAACAGAAATTGAATTGAAGAATAAATTTAGTTTTCCTTTCCGGTTTGCGATTCCACCTTTCTGATTTAGACTAGAAATCAATCTAACTTGTCTTTTCCAGCCGAGATAATCCATTTAGCCCTAAATGTAATCTCTCTGTGTGCGCTCACCTTTCCGCAAAGACCAAAACTCAAAAACTAGTCGCAATCTTAGCTGAATCACCACAATTATTGCTAATTTAAATTTAATACACGCAACTGGAATATCCTAGAGGAATAAAGTAGTGAGTCACCGAGAAATTCAGAATCCGGATAATTCATTATCTTCATATTTCGCAGACTATATAAAATATTTATGTCTTCCTGATGTTCGTAGAGCTCGTTATTGTGCCTGATTCTGTAGGTACCGTCTTCCTCTCTTATGCGTACTAGTATTCTCCTCAGGATCTTCCTTTCTTTAAGTTCTAGTTTCCTGAGTGGGCCCTTTCGATTGATCAAGAGGCATAGATTGCAAAGGGTCTTACTACCGAGTTGCAGTGCTTCAGCTTTATGTTTTTGGATAGGTATAGATGTTCTTACAGGAATGATAGGCCCTCTCTAACTTGTACCTGGCGTCTATGGCCAAAGTTTCGCTCTCGCTTGCTGAGATCCATTCTCCCAAGTACGTGACTGTAGGAACTTATTATACAGATATTATTGTTTCTTAGTGGGATTGTAGAAGAAGCCTGTTTGAAATCGGTAATAAACTCAGTCTTCTGTATGTTCTCAAGCCGGTTTTTCCGCAACATTGTATTATTTCTCATAAAAGCTCTGTACTTGATGAATAGCCTCCTCCGTGCTGTTGGGCAATATGCTGAGATCATCAGCAAAGGGTAGACAGGGTACATTGAGGTTGTCTTTCTTGTACCCAAGCTTCATTGCAGCTTCTGGTGAAAATGAGGAAGTCCATTATCTGATGATTTTCTTCAGAACACATCTGAAGAGGATGCACGAGAGGCCATCCTCCTGCCTGATTCCTGTTTGTATGGGAAAACTCGCGTATAGTTCACCCCTGTACTTGACTTTGAAGGTGGTGTTCTTCAGGGTAGCTTAGACTTGTCTGGTAGTCTTCTCATCTAGGCCTAGTTACCACAATTTTTCTTTTCATTATTATTACTAAAAAATAGACTGAAGATTGTCCGTACTATTGTTGGACATCATTAGATCGTGCTCTTTGTCTTTTAGATATTAATCCTTCCGTTATTTTATGTATGACCTACATCTTGTGCACTGACACATTAAATCGTAAATTCTTTTTACAATATATTGATTATTACCAATATTATACATTTTCTTTAAAAATATTTCAACAGACTAATTACGTACTAAACCGTTAGATTTTGCAAGAATGTCACCTACATAAAATTTGATGTTTATTGAAGTCCTTTCTAAACATTAAAATCAAGTTTTGTGTGTATTGAAAGTTTACGAGAGCAATTTAAATGAGTAGCCGATTCACAAAACATGATTCCATTCGAGCGAAATAATTATAATCCGAGAGATGCGACAATACAATACCAGAAAGGTATTAATCCTTGACAGACCAATGCCGCCATATAAGCGGCATGGCACTTTTACTTACTGGGTCCAATGCCGCGTATATGGTTTTAAATACTTCTGGACCGTTTCTAAGGTTAAAACCTCTTTAACCCTAGAAACCCAATCTAGGTCACTCACAACTGCATTGGGCTTTATAGACAGTAAAATATGGTTGGGCTTCTAGGGTTAAATAAATTGAAATAAGGTTCTCTAGTAGTGCGATTCTCTCATAACGCGGTTCTCTTATAACGCTATTCTCTCATAACGCGGCTTTATAAATTAGATCACGTCAACACGTTTCCCTGCAAAAATAAAGTAGAATGTTCTATAATAATGCAGATCTTTCAGAAAGCGGTTTTCTTATAACCCGGTTCTCTCATAACGCGGTTTTCTCATAACGCGTTTATAAATTAGATCACGTCAACACGTTTCCCCGTTCTATGATAATGCAGTTCCTTCAGAAAGCGGTTTTCTTATAACCAGGTTCTCTCATAACGCGGTTTTCTCATAACACGGCTTTATAAATTACATCACGTCAACACGTTTCCCTGCAAAAATAAAGTAGAATGTTCTATGATAATGCAGATCTTTCAGAAAGCGGTTTTCTTATAACCCGGTTCTCTCATAACGCGGTTTTCTCATAACGCGTTTATAAATTAGATCATGTCAACACGTTTCCCCGTTCTATGATAATGCAGTTCCTTCAGAAAGCGGTTTTCTTATAACCCGGTTTTCTCATAACGCGGTTTTCTTATAACGCGGCTTTATAAATTAGATCACGTCAACACGTTTCCCTGCAAAAATAAAGTAGAATGTTCTATGATAATGCAGATCTTTCAGAAAGCGGTTTTCTTATAACCCGGTTCTCTCATAACGCGGTTTTCTCAACACGTTTCCCCGTTCTATGATAATGCAGTTCCTTCAGAAAGCGGTTTTCTTATAACCCTGTTTTCTCATAACGCGGTTTTCTCATAACACGACTTTATAAATTACATCACTTCAACAGGTTTTCCTGCAAAAATAAAATGGAATGTTCTCTCATAATGCAGTTTTCTAACAACGCATTTCTCTCATAACATGTTTCTCACAGAACGCGGTTCTTTCATAGCACGTTTTTCTCAGAAACCGGAAAACTCTTAACGCTTAACTCTTGCTTAACGCACCAGCTCTTAACTCTTGTTTTCTCCTCACGCTGTTCTCTTATAACGCGGTTTAATCATACCGCGGTACTCTCAAAAACCGCGTTCTATATAATTCGCAGCAAAAATTAACACGTTAACTAAATTGGTTTATTTATTTTTTTTATCGGTCTGTTCAAAAAATAATTTAACAAACTCACAAGTTTTAATTAGAACTTTGTGTAAATAATCAATCAATAATTAGAAAGAATTATTACGTATTGAAGTTTCAATATAGATTTCTATAACTCATTAATTTTACTAATTAATTATTATTACTAATTAATTTACTAAACTAATTATTAATATAGATCTTTTATAACTGACTTTTATTTATACTATTAATACAGATTTCATATTAATATTGGTGAAACCATGCTAATAAGAGATAATCATATAAACTTTAGTTCCACGAAAATGGGTTGAGGCTAGTAATAACATGCAAATATCTGTTGTATATTCTTGTTGTATATTGTTTTTAATATACATATTGTTTCAACATGAGATTTGTTTTGTAGTCTTAGTCCTCATCCACGTTGACTCGCGGGCGCGGTGGAAGGCGCGGTCACGAAATATCAAATATATGGCGTAATATCCAAGTGTTCACGTACGAAACGCAGTAAGGTCTAAGTAGCGGGCAAGCTAGCGACTGGCGCGCGCGGCAATATCAAACGTGTGAGATGTTTCTGTGTGTTAACGCGAACAAGCGGCTGAACGCGCGATTTACTCGCGACATCAGGTAAGTTCAACCAGTATGAACTTATCGCTAGAAACGATAGCACGTTTTCATCATGTCCGTTCATGACGTACGGCACAGAAGCCCGCGAAGACACTAACAAGACGAAACACATGCTATGGGTGGCCGAAATGAAAACACTGAGGAACAATAGTGGGGACAACAAGAAGGGACAGACTAAGAAACACAGAGATATCAGAGAATAATGTGAAATACAAGACATTGTGAAATGGGGAAGGCAACGTAAGAGGCAGTGGGACAACCATGTAAGACGGATGGACGAGAACAATGATGGACGATTCAATTCCGAAGAGTTTGTTAGTGCTGTTCAGGTTAGTATACTAACCAAAACTTAAACTTAGGTTAGTATACCAACCTAACCTAACCTAACAACAGGTCACACCCGCTCAAACGCCTGGCGGTCAATGTGAACACGAACTGCTAAGTTTACCGCACCCGCCGCTGCGCCCAACTTAGGTTAGTATACTAACCTAACCTAACCTGACAATAGGTCACACTCGCGCAAACGCCCTGCGGCCAATGTGAACACGAACTGCCAAGTTTACTGCACCCGCCGCTGAGCCCGCGCGTTCCTACGTGAACAAGAACTTAATAAGAGTTAATATTATGGAGCTACGAACAAGTTGAATATAGGAGTTAATATAGATTTCTATAACCGACTAAAAATAGTGATTTTATCTATATTAATCATGACAATGGTAAATTTGCGAAAATTAAAAGGCATGGAACATTATTAGACTAATCGAGAGTAAATTGAGTCGTAAACTAAACGGAGCTGCTTGCAATTAAAGATGAGACACGACTAGATCAGTACAGCCCAAAACTAGACGGAAATATAATTTCACGCAGAATCTAATCACTCGAAAGCATTAATTATTGTAAACACGATTTAATTTCAAGAAAATAATCTTAAACTTATTTACCATCTGTAGTTAAATGGAAGAAAGTGATTTGCTAATCATCAAGAACCTGTACTGGAATCAAACAGCGGTATTGCGTGTTGATGAAGAACACACTGACGCAGTCAAAATTACCAGAGGAGACAGGGATGTATCTTGTCACCTATACTATTCAACATATATTCAGAATTCATATTTAGAGAAGTCCAGCAAGAAGCAGAAGAAGGAATTTTGATAAATGGAATGAGATTAAACAGCATCCGGTTTGCTGATGATACTATACTTGCCGCAGTGACCGCGTGGAGTGATATGGCGGCATTGACGTGATAGTTCGTAGTGACGGTGTAAAAAGCCTGATTTACACTGCTTTGCCAAATTTTACTTTTGTAAACAAAGTCTTGAAAAAGACTGATTTATGGATAAAATGTAATCACTAATTTTAACTAAGACAGAAACACTGAAAACTCGAGAGCACGTGGCATACAACCGTTTACAGTTTCGGCTGCATGATGAACGCTTCAAAAGCGTTTGCACTCACCAACGGGGAATCATCCCCTAAAATCACGTGAAGATCCCGCAAGTTTATTACTCCATCGGGTGGCTACGACAACTATAGTGTATTAGCTGATACTATTCAAACGCTACAAGTATTAATAGATGGAATTGTAAGGATCGGCAGGCAGTATGGGCTTGAAATAAACACCTTCTTCTTCTACTTCTTGGAGATCTGTCGATCTGTTAATTCTGGAGCCACCTCTACATCTTTATCAGAGAGGTAGATTGCCAACTATCTATCCACCTTTTAGGTGGTCTCCCTGGAGGTCTTGAGCCAGCCCGGCTCGAAACCTTCTGGGAGACGTGTCAGGAGGTGTTTTCTAGGACTATTTTCAGAAGTCTGTTCTCGTCCATCCGTCTTACATGGTTGTACACTGCCTCTTTCGTTGTCTTCCCCATCTCACAATATCTTGTATTTCGCATTGTTCTCTGATATACCTATGTGTTTCTTACTCCGTCTCTTTTTGTTTTCCCCACTATTGTTCTCAGTGTTTAGCATGTGTTTCGTCTTGTTGGTGTCTTCGCCGGCTTCTGTACCGTACGTCATGATCGGTCTCATACAAGTCTTGTAAATTCTAATTTTGTTATCTTTGCGCATGTACGGGTTTGCCCAGACTATATATCGTAGGCATCCTGATATTGCGGATGCTTTGTTGATGCTCATGGTCATAAGTGAACGAAATATTACAGGAGTAAACTTGGTCATAAACCAAAGAAATATAGAAAGGGTAAAACAATATCCGTACCTTGGAACTACAATAAACGCAAATTGAGAACTCAAGGAATAAATATAACGCAAGATTCGTATCGGGAAAGCAAGAAATGTGTTTCAGAAAATGAATGCTGTATTCAAAAGCTACAACTTTAAGAACAAAAATCAGAGTTTTGCACTGCTATGTATATTCTGTCTTCCTATATGGTGTAGAGACATGGACCTTAAATAAAAACATAGAGAAGAGGCTAGAGGCCTTTGAATTGTGGCTTTATAGACGAATCTTAAGAATTTCTTGGATCTAGAGAGTAACAAACATACAAGTAATAAGAAGAATGAATGTATTTTTGCGCATCAAGGTGATGCGCAAAGGTGAAAAAGATGATCTTCAACTTGTAAAACCTGTACTTTTGTACATGGAAAGGATACAATTGACCCTCGCGCAGTGTTCAGCGGACAATTCGATTTGAGACATCTACTTGCCAAGATATTTGCCATGTACTACTAAAAGGATTTACTACGACAAGATATAAGATTTCTTCTTCAGCAACCAAAATTCGTCTCTCCATCCTTGACTGGACGTGTTTGCACTGAACCAGTTTCTCGCGTACAGATTACAGATCGTCACTATATGGTCAATTATTTGGTTTGGTATGACACTTTTAATACCGCTGTGGCTCACAGAGTTATTTGAAGAATTAAGTTGTAGTGGAAGTTTCTGCGCGGCGTTCAAATTTAATAATAATAGTAAGAAATTATCGGAGCGTTTTTCCCGTCTTTTTCCTTCTTCGGAGTGGCGGAAAAGATAAAAACTTTTTAATAGTCGGGGATCATCTGGCGAGGGAAAAGTTTTTTTTATGCCGAGACGCAAAATAAACGGGTGTAGATATCCTCGGTGACATGTCTACCAGACGGTCTCCACCACTTCGAAAAATATAACAAAGTTTTTACGTGCTTTGTTTTTTGCCGCTGGAATATTATATGGAACCTCATTTATTCACAAAAGAAAATGCCAGAAAGAAAGTGAAACATTCGGAATTCTAAGACCATTTATTATAATAATTATCATAATGTATTACAGCATTAATAATAATTCTACTATCTATGTAATTACTTAATTATCACAAACTAAAGTCAGTCATGTCTCTCCTCTTTTTTTGTACCTTTTCGTTTCCTAGCATGAAATCTATTAGTTTTTTGGGTTCCATATTTGCGTCTTTCAGAGCTGTAGTTCTTTCTTCTCCCCTTCTGTCACAGTATGGTGCGCACAACACTGTCCTCCTGTCCGTTGTAGTCGCACCGTCTATGTAGATCAGGGGTCCTCACTAGGATTTTTTAGAGAGCCTAATTGTTTTTATCAGATTTTCCTGAGGGCCGCAAGTAAAAAATGTAATTAATAATAAACGTCTTTTAGGTTTGTCAACAGCTTTATTAAATCAGAAACATCTTGCGTTTCATCTGGATTTTCATCAAACAGAGTTTAAACTGAAGGAAAGATGGAATAATCACCCTTTGACAGTTCAAATCACCCTTTGACAGGACATATGGAACTTTTGTTCCTGTGGAAAAACAATACTCATCATTTTCGTTACAATTTTGTTGTAGGCTTCTTGCATCGAGTCAGTGTTTCATTCACATGCCCTCAATGCCCATTCCTAACTTACGTTTTTAAATTTACATTTTTATTTACTTCCCTTACAGCCGAGGGCCGCAAAAAATCGTTCCGAGGGCCGCGTAGTGAGGATCGCTGATGTAGATAGTCTTTGAAATATCTGTGTTCTATCAAAACTTGCGTCAGGTGGAAGTTTAATTCCCCATGTTTTCTGTTTTTCCGTTTAGATATGTTCGGAATTAGCAGTCTCGTCTTCCAGAGTGTGGGTGCTAGTACAGATCCTTGTGGGACACCACTGTTAACACTGTGCCTTTTAAGCTCTTCATTTGAAACATAGATGATTTTACAGTCAATAATAATATTTAGTATGTCCATGCGATATATGGCTGCGTTCGCTTTTTCCACTAATGCCTGTTCAGATTTCGCAATAACGTCAAGCGCCAGATCGTCCGCGAAATCTATCGTTGTTACATTCCACTTGTGCCAATTTAAAGACCCCGTCATAGACGATGTTCCAGAGTGTGGGTCCTAGTACAGATCCTTGTGGGACACCACTGTAACACTGTGCTCCTTAAGCTCTTCATTTGAAACTTAGATTATTTTACAGTCAATAATAATATCGTAAGATCGTCCGCGAAATCTATCGTTGTTACACATTCCACTTGTGCCAATTTAAGGACCCCGGTATAGGTGATGTTCCAGAATGTGGGTCCTATTACAGATCCTTGTAAGACACCACTGTTAACACTGTGCTCTTTAAGCTCCAGATCGTCCGCGAAATCTATCGTTATTACACATTCCACGTGCGCCAATTTAAGGATCCCGTCATAGACGATGCTCCAGAGTATAGGTCCTAGTACAGATCCTTGTGGGGCATCACTGTTAACACTGTGCTCTTTAAGCTTTTCATTTTAAATATAGATGATTTTACAGTCAATAATAATATTCAATCTGTTCATACAATTTATGGCTGTGTTCGCTTTTTCCATTGATTCCTGTTCAGATTTCGCAGAAACGTCAAGCGCCAGATCGTCTGCGAAATCTATCGTTGTTACACATTCCACTTGCGCCAATTTAAGGATCCCGTCATAGACGATGTTCCAGAGTGTGGGCCCTAGTACAGATCCTTGTGGGACACCACTGTAAACACTGTGTTCTTTAAGCTCTTCATTTGAAACATAGATGGTTTTATAGTAAATAATAATATTTAATCTGTTCATGCGATTTATGGCTGCGTTCGCTTTATCCATTAATGCCTGTTCAGATTTCGCAGCAACGTCAAGCGGCAGATCGGCCGCGAAATCTATCATTGTTACATATTCCACTTCTGTCAATTTAAGGACCCTGTCATAGGCGATGTTCGAGAGTGTGGGTCCTAGTACAGATCCTTGCGGAGCACCAATGTTAACATTGTGCTCTTTAGGCTCTTCATTTGAAACATAGATGATTTTACAGTCAATAATAATATTGAAAGGGATGCGTATTAGCTCTACTCAACCTGTATTCGGAGAAAATCTTCAAAGAAGCGCTCAAAGACATCAGCGAAGGCATCAAGATGAATGGGGAGCTTATAAACCACATCCGATACGCCGATGATACCATCGTACTTGCTAGCAGTCTGCTAGGCTTAGAAGAACTAATAACCAAGATTCACACCACTAGCTGGGAATATAGCCTCAAGCTCAACACAAGCAAAACAAAACACATGCTAATAAGCCAAAATGCTTCATATCCCAGCGTATTGATTGTAGAAGGAGAGATCATCGAACGAGTAGAGAAGTTACCCTTACCTGGGAACTATCGTTAACGACAACTGGGAGCACTCCGTAGAGTTGCACTGCAGAATAGAGAAGGCTAGAGCGGCATTTAATAAACTCAAAACAATGCTATGCAGCAGCGACCTGACATTACAACTAAAGGTCCGAATGTTCAAGTGTTACGTTTTCTCTGTTCGGTTGTACGCCGCAGAAGCATAGACGCTAACGGAAGCAACACAAAGGAAGATAGAGGCGTTCGAGCTCTGGGTATATAGAAAGCTGCTCCGCATATCCTGGCGGAATCACACTACGAATTAGGTGGTAATGCAAAGAATAGGCACGCAGAGGCAAGTTCTGAGCACAATCAAGAAGATAAAACTGGCTATCTTGGCCATATAATGAGAAACCAGAAATACGGCTTACTGCAGCTGGTTCTGCAAGGAAGAGTAGATGGACACAGCTGACCAGGTAGAAGAAGAAACTCGTGGCAAGGAAACCTGAGGCAGTGGTTCTCGCTCACTTCCACACAGCTTTTCAGACAGGCGGTAGATAGAGCGGAAATTGCTATGTTGATCGCCAACATCCCGAAGGGATAAGGCACGCAAAAAAGAAGAAGAAGAATATTCAGTCTGTTCATGCGATTTATGGCTGCGTTCGCTTTTTCCACTAATGCCTGTTCAGATTTCGCAGTAACGTCAAGCGCCAGATCGTCCGCGAAATCTATCGTTGTTACACGTTCCACTTGCGCCAATTTAAGGACCCCGTCATAGACGATGTTCCAGAGTGTGGGTCCTAGTACAGATCCTTGTGGGACACCACTGTTTACACTGTGCCCTTTAAGCTCTTCATTTGAAACATAGATAGTTTTACAGTCAACAATAATATTTAGTCGGTTAATGCGATTTATGGCTGCGTCCGCTTTTTCCATTAATGTCTGTTCAGATTTCGCAGTAACGTCAAGCGCCAAATCATCCGCGAAATCTATCGTTGTTACACACTTGCGCCAATTTAAGAACCCCGTCATAGACGATGTTCCAGATTTGTGGAAACTAGTACAGATCCTTGTGGGACATCACTGTAAACACTGTGCCCTTTAGGCTCTTCATTTGAAACACAGATGATTTTATGGTCAATAAAAATATTTAGTCTAATATATTTGGTCTACTGGTATATAATGTATGGCTTCATAAAACTTGAAAATTTATTGAATTATTCGAGAACAACCAGACTAGGAATAGAGTGAGGCATGCCGAAAGATCAATTTAGGATCGTTAGGCCTTCCGAATTGTGACAAGACTAATTCTAGCCTTGTCCCGTCCTAATTAGGAAAGCCGAAGCATGACATTCCGAAAAAATTCCCAACTAAATTGTTATTAGGAAACTCAAGCGAATGGCCTAACTTATCTTTCCTGACTTCAAACTTACATTGATAATCAAAGACTTAAGGCCGATTCTCATATACGCGACACTCAGCTACGCGACGTCACGTGACATCGCCTGTCAAATAATGATTACATTGTTTTAAATGCGCACGTTCTCAATATGGCTACGCGACTGCTACGCGACGTGCTCATATAAAACAATGTAATCATTATCTGACAGGCGATGTCGCACGACGTCGCGTAGCTGAGTGTCGCGCATATGGGAATCCGGACGAATTAGGTCGGAATCGTCACATGCGAGTGTGCTTTCCAAACTGTCGAATAAAGAGGAAGCCGAATTTGAGCCAGATTGGGGTCGTCACATCCGAGTCTGGTTTCCAAACTGCTGTCTAAATAGGAAGCCGATCTCAGACCAGACTAGGTTGGGGTGATAAAATGCAAGTGTGGCTCCAATCTGTATCACATCAGGCTTTCCTAATAAGACTCGGAGACGGACGCGCGTTACAAATGTGATGAGGGCTTTCTTTGGTTACCTCATTTAAGCCAAACATATAAACCTAATTCGATCCTAATAAAAACCCAAACTAAAATTCTTACAACGGACCGTCCTTACAACGGATGGATCGGAAGCCAGAGTTTACCTCGATGGAACTCGAATCGAACATATCTACCACAGTTTAAATATTTTGGATCCTTTTTCGCAGAAAAGGAAGTGTCGTCGACAGCCGAAGTTCATAACCGGATCGGCCAGACAACAGCAACATTCGCTTCACTCAAGAGGTGCATATGGACATATTACCAAATGGACATTTTATCAAAACCAAAATACGCCTATATCGGACACCAACCCTCCCAATTTTCCTATACGGATCAGAAACGTGGACATTGCTCAAGCCGGACCTCAACAAGCTGGAGGCTTTCCAAATGCGAAGCTGAAGACAGATTCTCCGTGCCTCACTCCGAGAACGCCTCCGAAATGATACAATCAGAGAAAGGTGTGACCTATCTCTTCTCACGCCGTTTTCTTCCTAAGGTCGGTTGGCTATCCAATTGGGATATTGTTCTTGACACGGATACTAGGAAGACATCAGTGGCCGAGCAGTTGTACCAACGGCGTAGGTCTTTCAGCCATAAGTTCTGTCGTCTGCCAATCGATCTCTTTGCCTTTATTTTCCCCTCAATAATTAATTCGTAACGCTCCTCTCTCATGATGCGCCCCAGGTATTCGGCTTTTCTTCTCATCATAGTATGAAATAGTTCTTTTGACTTTTCCATACGTTTAAGTACATCAGCGTTAGTCACTCTTTGGACCCAAGATATTCACACTATGCGCATGTACTGGTACATTTCGATCTTTTTTTCCATAGCGGAGTTTGAAGTCCAGCTTTCGCATCCGTACAGAAACACTGGGAAGACGTAGCATCTCAACAGATCGACCCTCATTTCCAGATTTAGGTCAGGTCTAATAAATGTTCTGCTGACTCGTTCTATTCTCGCCTTTATATATTTCGTCACAGTGTTGGTTGACTAAGGCGCCAAGATATTTAAAGTTGGCAACCTGCTGTGTGGTTTCCCCGTTGATGGTTAAAGAAACGTTTGCTGCTTTTTTTGTGAAGATTTTTGTCTTCAGAATATTTGTATACAACCCTGTCCTTTCACTACGCTGCACCACGTTACCTATCATTTTCTGTAGTTCGGCTTGGGTATTTGCAATGATGACCAACGTGAAAGGTGTGACACCAATCGCTGAGGAATTTAAAAAACGTTGATTACTGTGGGTCGGCCACATCTGTAGGATGGGCGACAATCAACTACCACACAAACTCCTTTGGAGAAAATGAGTTCCCGATTGGAGGATACAACAACAAGCACAATACATGGTTGAAAGACAACATGGTTCTAAACAACCAGCTACTGATAACAACCGAATCAAGAACCAACGCAACCAACGGTCTAGCATGGAAGCTGATTATGAAATGTCCATTGATTATGGGATTAAATTGAATTTGAAGCGTGTGGTGAGCACGGAATCCAGCAGCACCGAAAACAGCGTATTGGATACGACGTCGTTGTTAGTCGGGAAACTAGTTCACTGCTAGTGTAAGAATTGTTCGTAAGGGATGTCCCAAAATGAATTTGCAGCCATTATTGAAATCTTTATTTGATTGCATTGAAACAAACGTTGAATTATATCCAAGTTTTCGTTGGCGGTTGGTTTTATCGCCTCAGATTTTAATTAGCAATCAATCTTTGGCAAAATCTAACTTGCCCTTTCTAGTCGAGAAAATCTATTGAGAAAATGTAACCTAACCTAACCTCGAGGAGGACAAACAAGTCAGGAACAAGAAATTAGATGGGGTGAACAAACTAGTCGGAGAGAATAAACTAGACGAGGAAGACAAACTAGACTGGGAGGACAAATTTGATCTAATCTAAGCGTTTGACCACAACCTAACCCAACCTCGGGGAGGACAAACAAGTCAGGAATGAAAAACTAGACGGGGTGAACAAACAAGTCGGGGAGAATAAACTAGACGGGGAGGACAAACTTGATCTAACCTAAGCGTTTGACCACAACCTAACCTAACCTCGGGGAGAACAAACAAGTCAGGAACGAAAAACTAGACGGGATGAATAAACTAGTCGGGGAGAATAAACTAGACGAGGAAGACAAACTAGACGGGGAGGAGAAACTTAATCTAATCTAAGCGTTTGACCACAACCTAACCTAACCTCGGGGAGGTCAAACAACTCAGGAACGAAAAACTAGACGGGGCGAACAAACTAGTCGGGGAGAATAAACTAGATGAGGAAGAGAAACTAAACGGGGAGGACAAACTTACTCTAATCTAATCGTTTGACCACAACCTAACCTAAACTTGGGGAGGACAAACAAGTCAGGAACGAAAAACTAGACGGAGTGAACAAATTAGTCGTGGAGAATAAACTAGGCGAGGAAGACAAACTAGACGGGGAGGACAAACTTGATCTAACCTAAGCGTTTGACCACAACCGAAACTAACTTTGGAGAGGACAAACAAGTCAGGAACGAAAAACGACGGGGTGAACAAACTAGTCGGGGAGAATAAACTAGATGAGGAAGACAAACTAAACGGGGAGGACAAACTTACTCTAATCTAAGCGTTTGACCACAACCTAACCTAACTTTGGAGAGGACAAACAACTCAGGAACGAAAAACTAGACGGGGTGAACAAACTAGTCGTGGAGAATAAACTAGACGAGGAAGACAAACTAGACGGGGAGGACAAACTTGATCTAACCTATGCGTTTGACCACAACCGAAACTAACTTTGGAGAGGACAAACAAGTCAGGAACGAAAAACTAGACGGGGTGAACAAACTAGTCGGGGAGAATAAACTAGACGAGGAAGACAAACTAAACGGGGAGGACAAACTTGATCTAACCTAAGCGTTTGACCACGAAAAAAAACCCTATCCTAACCTCGGAAAGGACAAACAAGTGAGGAACGAAAAACTAGATGGGGTGAACAAACCAGCCGGGAGAATAAACTAGACGAGGAAGACAAACTAGACGGGGAGCACAAACTTGATCTAACCTAAGCGTTTGACCACAACCTAACCTAACATCGGGGAGGACAAATAAGTCAGGAACGAGAAACCCGTCTAGTTTCTCAAACAAACTAGTCGGTGAGAATAATCTAGACGAGGAAGACAAACTAGACGAGGAGGACAAACTTGATCTAACCTAAGCGTTTGACCACAACTTAACCTAACCTCGGGGAGGTCAAAGGAGTTAGGGACGACAAACTAGACGGGGAGAACAAACTAGTCGGTGAGGCCAAACTAGACGAGGAAGACAAACCAAACGGGATGGACAAACAAATCTATTGAGAAAATCTAACCTAACCTAACTTCGAGGAGGAGAAACATATCAGGAACGAAAAGCTAGACTGGGTGAATAAACTTGTCGGGGAGAATAAACAGGAAGAGGAAGACAAACTAAACGTGAAGGACAAACTTGATTTCACCTAAAGAATTGATCACAACCTAACATAACCTCTAATCTCTGCACATTTCAAGTTACTTCTTAAGACTTTAACATTATTTACAGTGAATTCAAACGTTAAAGCAAGCCACAATTCAAACTAAATTATTATTATCATTCAATATCAACGTTCTGTCTAAAATAATTTTACTTTTAAATTGAATATTTGAAACTGGTTGCGTGCAATCCTCGCTGACATTTAGCGTAACACGACGTGGAAGATTGGTTTAAATCGATTATTCGTTCGCCTTGAAAGGATTCAAACGATAATCTCCAGACATTAGATAACAATAACCGTACAAGTTGTAAGGTCCTATTACGCTGCATTTATATGTAGTCTGTGCCACTAGTCCAGCATAAAATATTCCCTCGTTCATTCGTTTTTAAATTTAGAAACAAGGGGAAGTTGCCATGTGGGTAATAACATTTACATGCGAGTGAAACTAATATACATGCAGTTTGAAAGGCTTCTAGTTATTTCAGTCTTGATCTTTACGTCCTTACAACATTCTCGGTGCTTGAATTTATGTTCCGATTCGAATCGCAGATACTAAAATTGTATTTTTTATATATAACCAGAATTAAAACGCAGATTGATTTTAGTTTCAAATTTAGAAATTTGAAACCCAAAATAATCTGCGTTTTAATTTTTATTATTGGGAGGAAGTTTAAACGAGAACTCCACAATCAGTCAATAATTATTTCAGGTACTTACGTATTAACGCCACCGTAGCTAAAGATTTAAACAAAATGGATGGTTAGATGAGGTTATAACCGAGCAGATAAATCCAGACCAGATGACTTGCGGTATCGCGACCTCTCGATCCGAAATAAGAAAAAATATTGAATAAGGGTTAGATTGGGTTATATTAGAGCAGATAAATCCCGACCACATATCGCGCGGTAGCGCGATCTCGCTGCGGTGGCGTTTACTCTTTTTTCTACAACGAAACGTGTTGACGTGATCTAGTTAATAAAGCGTCTACGTATTAAAACTAATGATATTAAACAAGTTATTAAAAAGTTTTGCTTGAGTTGAAGAAATAAAATCCGAAATCTGAGACTTGTTATTAGATTTTCTGTGATATTTAGAAATGTTGTGAGTAAAAACTCGCTAATAATTATTTGTTCGTTAAGTTGAAATCTGGGAAGCGGAGGAGATCGCGGTATTTCACGCCAAAACTTATAAGAAATAGAGCACATGCCTCCTTTAAAATATCCATAAGTCAATATCCTTGTTTCGAGATAATAATGCAATGAGATATTCCACACTCGCTTTAAGCGCACTATAGTTTTCTTTTTTCTAGCTTTATCACGTACAACAGAATCCTACACTGACTTATTTAACAGCAAGTTTTTCTTACTTTTCACTCGAACGCCGCCACCGGTTCATAAAGAATTAATTCCTTCGCTTTGCCAACTCGCAAAGCTTTTCAATTAAAATCTAGCTTAATCCTTGCAATCTCATTTACTTATTCAGCTTGGATTCAAATATAAAAGATTAGCGATAGTACAGACAAACTGAAATAAATAGTTTATTTTTATTTTATTCGTAGTTTGTTTGCTTCGAAACCGTGGGATTAATTAAAGGTTTAAAGAATTACCGATATTCACAGATTCAATTTCAATTTAAGCATCACTAACTGCAGTTATCAATTTGCATCAACTATTTTTTATCACTTAACTTTACAAATTATGACATTAAAATAACAACAAAAGTGAACAAAAATTGACCAGACTAGGCAGCACTAGACAGAACAACACAAGATAGGATTTTATAATTTCCATTATATAATCATTAGGGCCCGGATTTATATGTAAATACATATTTTTAATTCAATTTATTTTCTGTTTTTATTTTGTTTTCTACACAAATTGTGATACCTGGAAATAAAGATTACATTTTCTCATTCCAAATGTCATAATTTGTGTAGAAAACAAAATAAGACCAAAAATAATTTGAATAAAAAATATGTATTTACATATAAAGCCGGGCCCTAATAATCATTAACAAAAGTTTAATTACAATATAATTTCGATAATTCTACCCATATGGGACCAGGCAACCGCCGGATTATAAGAAAGAGTGGTGGGAGGAAAGAGCACAAGCGGTCTCCAGACCGCCGGATTACTGAACGTGTTCTTTGAAGATGGAATACATTCCTGCGGTAAATAAATAATCTGTGATTTAATTCAAGATTAAAGAGGTTTAAATTCAATGCAATAAATCCTATTCAAGTAAAAGTAATATTTTTGAATTTTACTGGGTGCGGCAGCCAAACCGTTTTCATAAATTGCTTTTAACGCGAACGACTGTTCTTGCTTTTACCACTGCTTCATACTTACTAAAACGCTTTGAAGGGAGCAAACTGCAATATTGCCAACTCGCCCCGCGCAACCGTCCATTTCTTGCAGTTATTTCAAATATAGGTTTGACGATACTGCAATATTTGCCAGTATCGAAGAACTTCAACATCTAACGAGAAAGATCCAAGCCATCTGCGAACAGTACGGTTTGAAGCTCAATGTTTCAGAAACCAAATGGATGGTTATCAGTAGACATCGGATTATATGCACTATAAACATGCCAAAATATGCACTAAAAATTGGCAAAATATTCACAAAGAATGGGCGAAATATGCACAATCAAAATACTATTCATTATTGGAATTTACATATTTTTTGCAATATGCAGTTGTAGTTCTTGTGACAAAATACAATTAAATATTTTTCAAAATTTTCTAGAGCAAACTTGTGACGTTTGTTACTTAATATTAATTTGTAGGCTGAAAATGACCTTTTTACGTCAAATGACGTTACTGGACAGAACTTGAAATTTGGCGTCATTTCTGCAAAAACCTCTTCAGGTAGAGTTTCGCTGGTGCCTTTAATAAATGCACGATTTACATTCTTTGTTCCTTCAACGGACCTTTTCCGATAGTGAACTCGGAAGGTCGTTGCTCTGTTCAATCATTTTTTCCAAGATTTTCAAGGACTTGCACGGGGAGATTTTTAGTTTCTACTCACTCAATAGCGTAGGGAATATTGATGAAATCTGTTACAATTAGAGCAATATTTTGTTAAAGGATCCTTAAATGCCAGCTGGCTTGAATTAATTGCAATGGCTTCTGAACTGTCAAATTGGCCAACTACTTTTATGGCCTCAAAATTCCCAGTACTAAACTAAATAAAACACTACAGCTTTCAACCATCCTCCCCACCGCGTTAATATTGGTTCTGGAGGTACTGCTGGAAGTTTGGCAGTTTCTCTAGCGCGATGGTGCTTTTAAAAACACTTTCTTTGTAGAGGAAATCAATTTATTGACATTCCCGCACTCTTTCATGATCTCTTCCGCAAGTCGATGTAATCCGTGGGCTAGACAGATGCTGTGAAGCAAGTTTAAATAAAAGACTATCAGAGCTTGACTAGCTTTCACCGTATAAGGTGCACCGTCAGAAATAAAAACACATATTCTCTCATCCAGAGAAGAATCGATAAATAGTGATTTGATGGAATCATTTATGAACCGGGCGATAGATGAATAATTTGTTTTTTCTAGGACCTTGCAGGCAACCAAGCGGGGAGTAGAGGGCTCTTTGGATAATTTTCCAACAATCAAATTCGCTATAGAACGTCCACGTGAATCTGTCGTTTCATCGGCTGAGATCAAAATTAAATTGTTCGAAAGATCAGTGCGTATTTCTCTCAGCACTTCCTCGTAGATTGTTGGCAGGTAGTTTTTTCGAATCGTGGATTCTTCAGGAATTATCTGAGTAGCATAATACTTCTTAAGGAATTTTTGGCATATATCGTTATTTAATTGATGAAAAGGAATATTGCACGCAACAAATAACTCGGATAAATCTTTGAAGAATTCGATATTCTTTGTAGTATCCGAATTAGAAGGCGATCTGAAGAAGGTTTCTGTCTTGCATGTATATGGGAAGCAGTACTCACATGTTGATCGATCTGGTATTTTTTTGATGAAGGTAGTCGCTGGATACAAACCCTGCAGAAAATCACAGTGCCATCAGTTGTAAATTGGCCTGGATAATTTTTAATCCAAGATTCAATTAAAGTCTGGGTTTTTTTTAACTGGCGGCATTATGTCAACAAAAACAAGATTTTCGTAAGTATGCAAACTCAGCGAGCAATTTAATGACAAGCAATCCGAAAATTGCCGCATCCCGCAAACGCTTTCGCCTAGTGCAAGCCAGTAGATCGGGTTGCACTGGCTGCGGCCCGCCACTGTTCCCACGTAATACAAAACACATTTAACTACTGAAATAAGCACTATAAATGAAAAAGTACTAGCATATGCAATAATGCTATAGAAATAGCGTTTTATGCATTTGCATATGCAAACATGCAAATGCATATAATCTGATGTCTAGTTATCAGTAAACGACAACAACAAGCAGAACAGCTGATAGTTAACGCCGAGCCAGTAGAGCAGGTCAAGAAACATTGCATCTTGGATCATTATTAAACTCTCAATGGGATCAGTCCATAGAAATAAGAAAAAGCATTGAAAAGTGAGAACAGCGTTTAACAACTTGAAGTCATTATTTACTAGCAAAGATATATCTTAGAAGATAAAAATAAAATTAGCTAAGTGCTACATATTTTCAATTCTTTTATATGGGGTAGAAGCATAGACAACGACAGACCGAATGATGAAGAAACTGGAGGCCTTCGAAATGTGGGTATACCGCCGCATTTTACGAATATCGTGGACCGATCACATCACCAACCAGAGGGTTCTCCGCAGAGACGGCATATAAAGAGAAATCTCATTCACTGTTAAAAAATGTAAAATGGAATACCTTGGGCATATAATGTGTCATGAGATGTATCGTATCCTGCAACTCATCTTACAGGGCAAAACAGACAGCAAAAGAGGAACGGGTAGACTAGGGATGTGATATTGAGTGAAAAAATAGATTTCTTAAAAATCGTTTTTTTGCTTTTCATAATTAATCGATTTTTGAAAAATCGATTTTAATTAGAAGAAATAATTGATTTTAAAATCGTTTTTTTTTTATTATTTCAAAAAAAGCCTGTTTGCCTATATATTATTAGTTTTTCGTATATGGTAATAGTAATAGTTTTTCGTAAAATACGGCATCGTGTTTCCTTGACAATATTGCCCGCTTTGGAAAATAATCTTTCGACTGGCGCAGAATTGGCCATCACAGAGAGGTTTTAGAGTCAATTCTGTTTGATTAGGGAAAGTTCCTTCAAAGCTTCTCCATATATTGAGGACATCTGCCTTGAGATTTGATAACGGTGCCGCAATATATAGGTCCAATTCTGTATTTTTTTACGATTATTTTACGATTTATTGAAAATCGATTATTATTATTAAAAAATCGACTTTTTAAAATCGATTATATGAAAAAAATGAATAATCGATTAATATGAAAATCGATTATTTTTTCACATCCCTAGGATAGACGAAGACATTCATGGTTGCATAATCTATGTAAATGGTAAAGAGAGTCCCTTCAGTAGAACTGTTTCGGTGTGCAGCGAACAAAGTTATAATAGTCACGTCAATCGCTAACGTCTGCAGCGGATAGGGGACCACAAGAAGAAGAAGGTTTGACTGCCGCACCCTGTATAAATAAATTTATATCTTTTTCGAAATGTTTGTGGAATGTTTTCGGAACACTTTCTAATTTCATGATATCATGATTTACTTTTTGCTTAAAAAAATGTAAATATTTAATTAGTAAGTATTTCAAGTAACATAGGATACATAAGAACGAAATGATATTAAAATAGACAAATATAAAATATTTGCGAAAACATTTACTTTTATCTAGTAAATGTATATTTAACGTTAGCGAAGATAGATTTAGAGTATGAAATAGAAACAAGATTTAGATGTGATTACACCGAACTTAGACAACCCTGAAGAAGCATAAATATGGGTGGATAGGACTGGGCAGTACTAGATTGAACTAGAGAAACCTCGAGGAGCATAGACAGGGGTAGAAAGGACTAGACAGAACTGGATTGAACTAGACAAGCTTCGAGGAGCATACACACGTTTAGATAGGACTAGACGGAACTAGATTGAACTAGACAAGAGTGAACTACACAAGGGACTGGACAAAACTTAAGAAGGCTGGAAGACTAGACCGACCAAGATTGAACAGAAGCTTAGATAGGACTAGACGGAACTAGATTGAACTAGACAGGAGTGAACTACATAAGGGATAATTGTAAAAGTCTGGACATAACTTAAGAAGACTAGACAGAACAAGATTGAACTAGGCAAGTCTCGGGGAGCATAGGCAGGACTAAACAGACCTAGATTGGACTAGACAGGAAGTGAGCCGTTCAAAAGTTATGACAGCGTCAAATCAATCTGAAATGCAAGATAATGTACAGCAAAAAAATTTATAAAACTTGTTCATTTGAAACTTTAGAGTAAAATAAAATGGAAAAACGTTTTCAGCATTACGATTTATTTCGGTTAACCAAAAACAAATCACGAAAAAATAAAAAAAAAAATTCAACAAAAATTTTCCATCATTTCGTTCGAAAAATATGTGCTTTTTCGGTTTTTTTCGATTTTTTCAAGAACGGTAAAAAGCAGCGAAATCATTTTCGGCACACAGAAACGACACGACAAGACGAACAAGTCGATGTGTAAATTGTCCGGAAAGCTTCAAAAATTCGCGAAATTTCAAACTGAAATTTACCCGTTTCTCAATTTGCTAAGTAGATGTCTCGGAAACCGTTGCAGGTAATCAAAAACAGATTGCTGCATCGTTTTCAGAAGGTCATTTTCCTATTAATACACTAAAATTGTCTGTGGGTAATTCTCGACTTTCCGACATCTCTACTCGAGCGCCGAAATTTCTTAAAAAATTCTTCAATTCCTGCAGGAGATAGTGAACGGAAAGAGCTAGCGAAATATAATTTGCATATCTGTAATCAGCAGCAAAAATTCTTTCATAAACGTTTTTAAATTTTGCGGTACCTCAAAAAATAACAATTTTGACAAAATCGATTTTTTCGCATTTCGTCGTTTCCGCGGTCCAGACTCCCCGTGTCGAGGGTATTTCTTAACTGAAAGCTTCCCAGGGAATATTATATACGTTTTCTGACTAAGTTTGGGACGCTGAATCGATTGGTCAAGACTAGAACTCTCTGTGGTGAGCCGTTCAAAAGCTATAACAGCGTGAAATCAGTCGAAAATGCGAGATGGTGTACAGCGAAAAAAATAAATAAAACTTGTTTATTTGTAACTTTAGAGCGAAATAAACTGGAAAACCTTTTCAACACCTCGATTTCCTTCGGATATGCTAAAACAAATTTCGAAAAAAATTTCCAAAAAAATTTTCAACAAAAATTTTCCATCACTTCGTTCGAAAAATCTGTGCTTTTTCGGTTTTCGCGATTTGTTCGAGAACGAAATCAAAACAAAATCATTTTCGGCACACAGAAACGACATGACAAGACGATGTGTAAATTGTCCGGAAAGGTTCAATAATTCGTCGCGAAATTTTAAACTGAAATTTACACGATTCTCGATTTGCTAAGTAGATGTCTCGGAAACGGATGCAGATAATCAAAAACGGATTGAGGCATCATTTTCAGAAGGTCATTTTCCTAGTAAAACACTAAAATTGTAAACGAAATATTCACGACTTTACGAGATTTCTACTCAAACGCCGAAATTTCTTAAAAATTTCTTCAATTCTTGCAGGCGATAACGAACGGAAAGAGCTAGCGAAATATAATTTGCATATCTGCAATCAGCAGCAAAAATTCTTTCATAAACGTTTCTAAATTTTGCTGTAACAAAAAATAACAATTTTGACAAAATCGATTTTTTCGCATTTCGTCGTTTCCGCGGTCCAGACTCCCTGTGTCGAGGTTATTTCTTAACTGAAAGCTTCCTAGGGAATATTATATACATTTTCCGACTAATTTTGGGACGCTGAATCGATTGGTGAAGACTAGAAGTCTCTGTGGTGAGCGACAGGAGTGTACAACACAAGACAAAATTGGACAAGACTGCACAAAACTTGAGAAGACTGGAAGACTAGACAGAACGAGATTGAAGTAGATAAGCCTCGAGGGGCATAGACAGAGTTTGATAGGACTAGACAGAACTAGATTAAACTAGACAGGACTGTAGTACAGAAGACAAAATTGTACAAGACTGGACAAAAAAACAACAAAGTCTAGGCAGGACTACAGAGAACTTGGATAAGCCTCAAGGAGCGTAGCCATGGGTAGATAGGACCAGCCAGTGCTAGATTGAACTAGACAAACCTCGAGCTTAGACTGGAGCAGATACGACTAGACACAACTGGATTGAACTAGATAAGCCTCGAGGAACATAGACAAGGCTAGATAGAACTAGACGGAACTATATGCGCGAAGAATATGGCATGAAACTTAATATAAATAAAACTAAAACAATGGTAATCCGTAAAAACCCAGATGCTAGCGCTGAAGTAACTGTAATCGGAAACACCCTGGAAAGAGTGAGGAAAATGACATATATGGGGATCATTCGGTTGAGATAAAGGCTAGAGTGGAAAAGGCAAGAGCAGTATTTAACAACATACGCAATCTGCTGTGTAATATCAGGCTAAACCTAAAAACAGGCTCCGTGTTCTAAGGTGTTATGTTTTTAGCACACTGCTTTATGGTGTCGAAACGTAGACACTAACAGAAACAACGCAAAGGAGAGTGGAGGCCTTTGAAATGTGGTGCTACCGTAGGATGCTGAGAATTCCTTGGACAAGCCATACTACCAACATCGAGGTCCTAAACCGCATGGAGAAACAAACAGAAATAATGAATACTGTCAAACAGAGAAAAACTACTTAGGACACATAATGAGAAGCGACAAATACAGAGCGCTTCAACTCATAATTGAAGGAAAAATAGAAGGAAAAAGGGGGCCAGGCAGAAGAAGGAATTCATGGCTGAAAAACTTGCGACAATGGACGAATATGACTTCAGTTGAATTGTTTCGAGCTGCAGTGGATAAAGTGAGATGGGCTAATGTGATCGCCAACGGCCTGGGAGGATAAGGCACATCGAGAAGAAGACGGAACTAGATTAAAGTAGACAGGAGTGAACTACACAAGGGATGATTGAACAAGACTGGACAAAACTTGAGAAAACTGGAAGACTAGACTGGGCAAAATTGAACTAGACAAGTCTCGGGGAGCATAGGCACGACTAAACAGACCTAGATTGAACTAGACAAGAGTGAACTATACAAGACAAAATTGGATAAGACTGGACAAAACTTGAGAAGACTGGAAGACTAGACAGAACGAGATTGAACTGACAAGCATCGAGGAGCATAGACAGTGTTAGATAGGACTAGACAAAACTAGATTGAACTAGACAGGATTGAACTTTTGAACTAGACAGGATTGAACAACGAAATTGGACAAGGCCGGACAAACCTTTAGAAGGCTGGAAGACTAGACAAAACGAGATTGAACTAGACGAGCTTTGGGAGTAAAGACACAGGTAGACTGTTATCAAGTTTTATCCAAGACCAAGGACAGGAATTCACACTAGATTAACTAGACAAGGCAAAATAAGATAAGATCCGATAAAATCGGACAATACGATAGAAAGCAAAATTATTTTTTAAATGAAAACGTGTATTGATTGGGGCGTTTGAGGGTTTGCTGCAATCCATCCGCTGTAATTAATCGCGTTTATGTTAAATATACTTACAATTAATTAATTTTTCTTTGTCGATAAAAAAATTAAACTTCGCCAAAAATTAACTTTTAATCTTCAAATTACACGATTAAGTAATCTGAAACATTCAAAATCTGATCTATATTCCTAACTTGAATTTACGGAATTCACCAATCGATTCAGCGTCGCAAAATGCAAAAAAAAATATTTCCTGGGAATTAGTCTAAATTAGTTTTTCTTTTATTAAAGAAAAGTTACAGATTAGTTTCAAATTGCATTCTTATAAACATTTGTGGTGTGAATGGAATCTTCATACTGCAATTAGAAAAGTCGTTTGTATTCCAAAATTAGTTGTAGCGAAAATGCTGAGTACAATTACAAAACTAACACATGGTGTTGTTACTTTTGTAATTGTGATAAAGTTTTTCGATTTGCTCAGTTGATGCTGGAGTTTGTAGCCGCGGGGGTTTGTAGATTTGCATGTAATAAGATAATTTTTAAATAGATTGCATCGCGATATTGATTTAAAAAATGCCGTCTATGTAGCGACTGTAATTGCATGAAATTGAAATTTGTGCATTTCCATAATGTAAACTTATTATCAGTAAATGGCGAGTTATCGAGGCAATTTTCTCCTCTCGCAGGCGACTGAAAAGTCCTTTTAAAAATATTGAATTACGTTCGGAGGACCAGCGCAAATATAAAACTCATACATATTTGAGTTTTTATTTGTGAAATATTTATTTGTGTCGTCTGCAGATCGTAAGTTATTTCCGTCTGCGACATCTCGAGACACAAATATTTGAGACCTAACTTGAAATTGCGCCAGGCGGATTGACATTTTCGTATTGATAAAATCAGCTCGATATAAAGCAAAAACTATAATTTCATCTCGGCTTCTCAAATATTTGAACTGAAATTGATTTTGCTTCATCCGCATTTTTAACAAAAAATCCATTTTTATCCAAGAAAACATTAATTTCAGCGCGATTACATTTCCTAGACATAAATTGGCTCAACTTAAAAAAACCTCAACGCCGGAGGATTTTATTTTTTTGCGCAAAAATGAGTTTCGTCTTTCCGGAAATTCTTTGCTTTGGATAATGCAGTGGGTTTAAAGAATTTATCTCCGCTTTTTCCTTTCCCAGCGTGTCTTGGCATGTAATGCCGCCTTGCTATACGAACGACAGTAGACTATAAATTCTGTGGAAAGTCAACACCCTTTAACTTTATCCGCAAATAACTATTCATTCCAAATCCCATTATCGATTAAGTAGGACACATTTTTTAAGGGCTTTTACATCTCCAACAAGAAAAAAAAAAGATTTGTGGGGAAAAGCTCCATCAAGAAATCAATTACTCAACAGATATTGATTCTCAAAACGTTAATACAAACGAAAGCAGAGATAAATATGTAATACTAAATTTAATAAATAATAAACACAAACCAGATCTGATGAATAGAAATGTAATCAGGAATATTGTTCACACAAGGTGATTTAAGGAAGATCAGAAGAAACCAGCACGGCGTGCATGGTCGGAGGAACAGAAACTACAACTATCCATGCATATGAAGAGCTATTGGGCAAGGAGGAAGGCTCAACATACGTTGATTACGCGTGGTCCTAAGTGACCCATCCGCGATAAGAAGAAACACAAACAAGGACAATCCTGTGGAAATGTTTCAACTTGATTTTATTTGGCCCTCGCCTCGAAACAATTTTCAAATATTAGCCTTCATATTACTCACAAGATGATCAATATTTGGTGAAGACTAACATAACTGATCTGACTTAATTTGACCGATATAACAATCCAGGCGAGTGAAGCCGCGGTTTATAGCTTGTGCTAAATAAATGAAAATTCTATTATCAAACAAAATTTGTAAAATATTGCAAATTTTAAGAGAGATGTTATTAATAGATAAATTTTAGTTTTAGTTGCAGTAAATTGAATTTATCCGGTGGTTAGACTAGTAAATTCCATAACCGAGATATTATGTGGATCATGATGTGATAAATCCGTTCCATTATTTAAAACAGAATGCGCAATATAACCGGGAAACATAAATAGAGTTACGTAATTCATAGGAAAATTATAATTGAGACTTATTATTCCGGCGCCCGAGAAGTGCCAATTACAATGTATAATTGATGTATCTTCCCTAACATATAGCACATCCTATCATATCTGCGGCGTTAATTAAACAGCTTCTTTGTTATTCCAAGGAAGAAATTATTAAATCATATTAATTAGCATCGATCTTACAATTTAATTAGAATATCGCAGCGCGCTGCAATTAGAGAAAAAAACATGTTTGTTAATTGAAATTGTTATTTCCTCTTAGAGATAATTGAAATTTATTTTTGGTTTGGCGGAAAGGTCGTCAATCATGCTTGTAGCCAGTGTTAAGCAAATCGAGGAATTGAATGTTGGGTGATGTGTTATTAGCATTTATCGGTGATCAATCAACTTCATTAAATTTGATCAGAATAATCTATCAATTTTCTCCAAATCTAAATTGATTTCTACAATGAAAACCTTTTCATTGTAATAATAACTGTGATTTTCAAATTAATTAACATTCAATTTAAATAAAAACCGACCAAGTGCGAGTTGTGACTCGCGCACCGAGGGTTCCGTACAAACTTGTAAGTAAGGTATCTTTAGGAGAACCTAACTGTAAGCAACCCATATGCTTCTGGTGCCTGACAATACCACGCAACACATTAGTGTGTTTTTATAAGTTTCTAATAGTAAATTCGCATTTTTCTTGTAATTAAACTACATATTTACGGTTTTCAAATTTTTCCCTTTACATGTGCTGTAAGACACCGCTTCTTGCCAAATTTCATGATTCTAGGTCAACGGGAAGTACCCTATAGGTCTTGATTCCCTTGTGAAATCGCAAAATATGCGACATAAACGGTCATATCTTTTGATCGCGTTGACTTACAAGTTTTTTCGCAGCTGAAATAGACCGCAGACCCGAGTACTTGATACAAATTTCAACTTGTTACCTCTACGCGTTCCTGAGAAAAATGGTCTTGACAGACAGACAGACGGACGGACAAACGGACAGACAGACAGACAGACAGATGGACAACAAAGTGATCCTATAAGGGTTCCGTTTTCGGTACGGAACCCTAAAAAGGACCATGAAATGCTGCTGTTTACAGTCTTTACAAATATTCTTCAGATTGAAAACTCTAAACAACATTTCATTGTCATTGTTGTTTCGTGATAAGCCAGGTCACATGCAATGATTTTCACGTAGCACAAGAGATTCAAAGATATTGGAGAAAACAATATCTACAGACTAGCGAAGAATAGACATTGTTCCACTCAAGATGTTGTACATGTTCTCTACAGAAATCTAATGAGATCCTTAACCGATGATTGTTACACTGCTGAGCCAAGTAAGAGGAGTTTCGCTTTCATTGATGATCTTGTTTAAGATATCTGCTAGAAACTGAGCTTGTGGCCCATGCATCTTCCACACCTCCGATGGATGTATCCACGATACGCTCAAATATCTTCATAGTGTGGCAAAGCAGGCTCCTTTACCTTTCCAAATTGGTATTGTTGAACTGATGAGCTAAGTAACAGGAGTTTCGTTTTCATTCATGATCTTGTTGAAGATATCTGCTAGAAACTGAGCTTGTGGCCCAAGCATCTTCCACACCTCCGATGGAAGATCATCCGGTACAGTTGTTTTTCATTTTTTTATTTTCTTCATAGCGGTCTCAACTACGGCGACCGTGATGGCTGGTACTGGACCAAGTATAGGATCTGCAGCTGGTAGTGGCGGATGCGCAAATTCTTCGTTGCTAATATTTTCGAAGTGTTAAATATTAGCAACACTTCGAAAATATTAGCGACGAAGAATTTGAGCATCCGCTACTACCAGCTGCGGATCCTATACTTGGTCCAGTACCAGACATCACGGTAGCCGAAGTTGAGACCGCTATGAAGAAAATGAAAAATAGAAACTTGACCGGATGATCTTCCATCAGAGGTGTGGAAGATGCTTGGGCCACAAACAGCTCAGTTTCTAGCAGATATGTTTAACAAGATCATCAATGAAAACGAATCTCCTCTTACTTGGCTCTGCAGTGTAACAATACCAATTTGGAAAGGTAAAGGAGATGTGCACAACTGCTCATATTATCGACCGATTCGCCTGCTTTGCCGCACTATGAAGATATTTGAGCGTATCGTGGATACACGGCTTCGTGACATAATCAAGATTGCCTTAAACCAATGTGGTTTTATGAAAGGTACAATCGATGCTATTCACCCCACTCGTCTTTTGATGGAAAGGCACATAGAAAAGAGGAAACCACTCCATATAACCTTCTTGGATCTTGAAAACGCCTCCAACAGGGTACCTCGTGATCTAATATGGTATGCACTACGACAGCATGGGGTACAAGAAGCATATGTTTAATGGGTTCAGCTTCTTTATCGGAATGTCACCAGCTATGTCCGATGTGCTCAAGGAAACTCCGCAACTTTTCAAGTTCAGATTTGGTGCTTATTAGCTCTGTCCCCGCTCCTGTTCATCATCGGTCTTGACACCATCGCAGCCGAAGTTCCGTAACCACATCCCTGGACCTTGCTCTATGCTGACGATATCATTGTAGCCTGCAAGTCTTGCCAATAATTGGAAAAACATGTTCAATGTTGGAAAACTGCACTAGACACCCATGCAGCGTCTCCATGCAGCACGTCTTCTCATGACCTACGACTTAACATTGGGAAGACAGAGTATATGGAGTGTGGAGCACCAAGTAAAGGATCTATTCACATTGATGGCACCGAACTCCGAAAATTATCTGTATTCAAATACTTATATCTTATTCTGTACACTCCCAGCTGCCCGAAACAGAGTCAACGTTGCATGGATGAAATGGCGCCAAGTGTCTGGAGTCACTCTTTAGTCGCGAGAACTGCACTTGACATTAGTCCAGAAGGCCGACGACCACGAGCGCGGCCGAGAAAGCGCTGGCTGGACACTATGCGGGAGGACATGGAACTAGTAAATGCCACAACTAGAGACGCTCAAGATCGATCGGTATGGAAGAAAAAGTTCAGAAAAGCAGTCATCTAGGAAGATGATGACAAAAGGTTCAAAGATGACCGTGGATACGTTAAAGACGATGACCATGATGGGAGACCTTCAACAATTCCAACTCAGGAAAATGTTGTGAAAGTGCGTTTTTGCGAAACTTTTAAGCACTGACCGTCGTTTTAGTGTTAGATTACTTGCAGTTGGGCTCAGTTATGGGACCTGAACTGTGGAACATACTATACGAAGCGTGTTAGGGCTCGTCTTTCCCGCTGGAAATAGTAGGATGCGCCGATGACCTAGTTATAATTGCAACAGGGCAAACTAAAGAAGAACTAATGAGAAAGGCAAACATCGCCATAAAGCAGGTCGATGAATTGCTGGAGCGGAAAAACCTTAAGCTGGCACCTGAAAAAAAAAACGGAAGCCGTACTTCTCGCTGGCAACAGGACAGTAGGATCTATCAAATTTCAAATTAAAAAAGGTTGACATAACACCGAAACAAGAAGTCAAGTACCTAGGTATGCCTATTCACCAAAAACTTTCTTTCAAAGCGCACATAAAAAAGAAAAAGGCCGAAAAATTAAATCGGCCCTAGGAAAACCATTTCCTAACACCGGCGGCCCGAAAAGCTGTAAAAGAAGGCTGCTTTGCTCTGTCGTTCACTCGACCATTCCTCTATGGAGCCTCCGTCTGGGCTAGAGCCATAGAGAAGACGTACATGAAACAGATGCTCGCCTCTGTGCAAAGAGAAATGACGATCAGAGTATGCAGTGCATACATGATTATCTCTAGGGAAGTTGCGTGGGGAAGTAGAACCAAGCTGGCCTCTATGAGGAAGCAGCTTGAGAAGATTCAAAGACTGGCGTGTCTCTGCATCACAGGGGCGATGGGGTCATGTCCAGCACAGCAGCAATGGAACTGCTGCTGGCTCTGACTCCGTTGCACCTTGTCGTGGAGAGGGCCGCCAGATCGGCGATTATAAGGTTCAGCAAGGAATAGACAGTAGTAAAATAATCGGGAGCAAAGACCGGAACAGCCTCGCTGCCAAGATCCCCTGGCTGGAAGCACCAAAAGACGAAACGGTATGCAAATACCATTTCGATAAAATACTCAGCATACCACAAAATGCTATCAAGTAGTATATAGGTGGTTTGAAGACAAAGGATTGTACTGGTTCAGGATTGTTTGGACCTCGTACCAAATACTTCGAATTCAGTGGAACATTCCAAAGTATCTTCCAAGCAATCGAAAGGTGTGCACATTTTATCCTGGATAGGAATTATCGCAAAAAACGAATTGCTATCCTGTCAGACAGCCAAGCAGCCATCAAAGCCATTAGCTCATACACTATCAGATCCGAACTGGTATGGGACTGTGTGGGAAAGCTAAACTAGCTTGGCAGAGAAAATAAAGTACCTCTATACTGGGTACCAGGTCACACAGGAATAGACGGAAACGAAGAAACCGATCACCTAGCACTGCTCCGCAAGAGACAGATGTATATTGGAGCCCACTGCTTGAACTCAGACGAGTTGCAGTCCTTGAATCCCACCCAGATCCTGATATTCCTAAAGAAATCAGGACTAGAGGAGGAGCTCTAAATGGGTAAGTATACCAACGTTTAGAGGAAGAGGGTGGGGTACAATAGATCTATGAAGGTCGAAGTACATGTCGTCACCACCTGTGATTGCTGGTGTCACCCCGATAGAGTGCAAAATCCATGAGAGAGTTCAATTATATAAAACAAGGAACTGGGAAAATAGGGAAGAGAGCAAATAACAAATTGCTTGAAGACTAGCAAAGGTCATAGAGCATGTCTACAATAAGACATTGGTCAAGAATACTGATACCAAAACGGAAACCCTGGGTAAAACGAAACCAGAGAGATCACTTAGCATTTGACAGAGGACCAGATCGGCCTCGGATGCTTCAGGGAGTATCTACATAGTTTTAGCAGGGTGTGTGTGCCAAGTGATGCAAAGTGCGAATACTGCTGCGGCCTAGACAGTGCACTCATACCGTGCTTGAATGCAGTAGGTGGATATTCTAAGGGACAAATGGAAGGAACAAACAAGCTTCAACTTAGATGTGCAAACACTCTTAGACGTGATGCTAAGATCACCAGAGGACTAGATATACACGGAGACAATGATACGTGATATCCTGACATAAGAAGAACAAGACGAACGGACAAAACCAAACTACAAAAGAAAACCAAAACTATAGAGCCAGCTTCCCAAACCCCTAAATATTCCAGCGAAGGGGGACTTCACTTCCCAGTGAAGGAAAAGAGTAGATGCCAAGAGCAGGGCGCGATATCCTTGAGGTTAATGCTGTGTAAAAAGCGGTTCCAGGATGTTCGTGATTCCGGGGAGGGGGCACTTGCCACGTTAATGATATGCCTGCTAGGCAGATGGACTGGAATTGGGTCAGACTACGATGTTCAAGCTAGTGACAGAAGATTTGAAGATGAGAAAACTGTGTGCCAAACTTATTCTCAGAGTTCAGACGGATAAACAGAAGCCGCGGCGCCAAGCAAAGAAATATCTGAACGTTTGCAAGTCGATACCAACTTTTTAGATGGAATGGTTACTGGTGATGAGACCTGGGTCCACGAGTACGATCCTGAAACAAAGCAGGCAAGTGCGGAGTGGCACAATCTCCAAAGCCCAAGAAAGCTGGGCAAGTCAGGTGTGAAAAACATGCTGTCAACATTGTTTTCTTTAATGCCAAAGGAGTGATCCACAAAGAGTTTGTTCCTGCTGGACAGACTGTCACAGGTCGGTTTTACGTTGAAGTGCCGTTTAAAGGCTCGAGTTCGCCGCGTCCGTCCGGAGATCAAATACTATTAGGTTCTTTACCACGACAATGCTCCCTCTCACACGTCGCTCGGTGCCACTGAAGTTTTTGGCCAAGTTCAACGTGGAAATACTAGCCACCCTACAGCCCCGGCCTAGCTCCCAGCAATTTACATTTGTTCCACGAATCTAAAGCGACCTGAAAGGGAAGCGATTCGATACGATTCAAGCGATCCAGCTTCGACGATATCCCTTGACAGCTTTCCGCGCGCGAGGTTCAAGGGAACCTATGAACAATGGAAAAAAAACTGGCAGCGGCGTGTTGATGCCCACGGGTAGTATTTCGAAGACTTTTAGTTTGCGGTACAAAAATGTTTAAAACATTTTCTGTTCTGAGACCTTCTGTCTTGAAACTTTGTTTCATAATAATCTTGAAACTTTGTTTCATAATAATTCCGCTTTATGTTTTACGTTCGAGAGGGTCGAAAAAAAATTCGCTCACGCATCTAAAAGCAACCCCACGACATCAATTTCCGAATGATATAACTTGAAAAATATCGAGTGGCTTAATGTCTTCTAAATTGCCATAGACACGTTGCTAACTGCATGGAATAACACAGGAAATGGCGAGTTAAGAATTTCTTTCGGGGGTGGAAAGAATCTGCTTCCGGATGTTTTGACGACGAGAGTTAATGGTGTTAGTGAATTGCGGTGGCTGTTGGAGATGAAATTAATGATTCGGAAATTATGTGAAAATATTAGTAAATGTGTATTTATAATGTAAATATTTAGTATACCATGCAATCTATATATTTACATGCAATAAATATATTTCTTTCTTTTCTGTAAATATTTTACATTTTTTTTTTAAAATCTAAATATTAAGGAAAAGCTATAAAACGTGCAAATAGACCTTTTTATAATTAGTAAAGCGCATGCGCGTCTGCCATGTTTAAAAGGCGGGAATATGAAAGTTTCGGGCACATTTTTAATGGTTATTCGTCAAAAAGTGCCCGAAAAAACATGGCGGAAATTGAGGTATGCGCAAAAAAAAATTGAATTATGAAAAGGTCTATCGGGCGAAAAGACCTCGATAACATGTGCATATATAGATGTTTTCGATAAATCTCTCTTCTCTATCTCTAAACTCTAAACAACTTTAATGTCTTCATTTTGGTGTTAGTATTGTGTAGAAGTTTGCTACATAAATTAATGCCATTAATTTATAAATAGCAATTTCAATTAAAGACAATTTAAATATTTCCATTTAAACTTTTAGACAACAAGTTGATTTAGACGCAAGATTTGTGTAAAAATAAATAATGAAAAGTTTGTTTTGAAAATCTTTGAAGAATTTGCAACAAATTGCAGTAATAATATTATCATTCAATTTTTTTAAGAAAGAAAATTTATATCTCAAAGAGGCGATAGATTTAGATTTGTTGTAAAAATCTTCAGTTTCCATTGATCTGGGCTTCATTTAAAATTTTCATCGGCGAAGTAATAAAACTATCAATGCTAGACCGAAAATCTACAAGTTAAATTTATAGTCTCACCTGTGCCATCAATTTTTCACAAAATCAACAGACACAAATCACGCGACGGCACGACAGCAAACACACTCATCACATTGAGCCCCCAACAGGAACACGAGAAAAAGCGTCCACACCGACAAAAAGCAACAAACGAAAATGATAACAGATGGAAATGACAGCTTCCATGAAATTGATTGAACCAAATTGCGAATTTAAAAAAGAAAACAGACAATTACAAAGAAAAAAATTGTTTCATATTCTAAACATTATTTATAACATTATTTATATAAAATCGAGGGACAAACCGCCAGTCCATTTGTGTACACTAAACTTCCTTTTCTTATTTGAGCTCCCTAACTTGCCCAGACTTCCTTTCGACTTCCTCTGAATTCCTTTGACTTTCTTTGACTTCCTTTGACTTCCTCTGACTTCTTTTGAGCTTTTCGATATTTAATTTGACTAAATTATTTTGGTAAATTTGGCAAATTTTGGTAAAAAGGGGTTTTTGGAAAAAACCTGTTTTTACATTATAACGACGTCCTGCAGTTGGCAACCTGCACAGTCGTGTTTTTCCACCGACTTCCTCTGACTTCCTTTGATTTCCCCTGACTGCCAAAGGACTTCCTTTGACTTCCTGCAGGTTGTACACTAAAGTTCCCCTGCGGTTTACCCCTCGTATAAAAGTAATTAACTCAATTAATATTTCTATTTGATATTTAGTTTTTTTAAAGGGGTACTCGCTCAATTTTTTTTTAAATTGATTTTTTTGTTTGTGGATATTCGAGTTCTTTCATGTATTGAGAATGCCCCTGCAAAATATTTTCTTGAAAATAACGATTTAACGATAGATAGAGCGCTTTCAAGAGCGCGCCGCCAGTCTCAACGTGCCTGCGGAAGAAGAGTAAGGCCGGTTCCAAATTTGTAGTGGCTATTTTCACAAGGTCTCAACGGATTCGAATCCTCAACATCATCTGTGTAATGAGACCTGGTGTAAATATTTACAGGTCCAGCAAAACGGGACTACTCATATTCACAAACCTGCGCTCGATACAATTGTTCAAAAGTACGTGAAGAAAATGTATGAGGATTTAACAGAAGAACAGCTCTTGAAAAGATGTCTCGGCAACAACACTCAAAACAACAATGAGAGCTTCAATGCCACCATTTGGCAGTTTGTCCCGAAAAATCTGTTCAACGGAAAGCAAATGTTCCATTTTCAACGAGGGCTTCACGAAAGTGCTACAAGTCTTAAAAGGGCTCGAAATTGACGTCGGTCAACATGCCGTGGATTATGCACAAGGCGAGATGTGGAGCACAGATCAAATTCTGATCGCCGCGCTACGGACGAGGCAACAAGGTAAAACGCGTTTTTCTTGGAATCGTTTTTTTCGATATGGTGCGCATGATTACGGATAGAGTTCTTGACCGATTTGAAAAAACCTTGGCGAGTTTTGTTCACAGTATGAACAGTTTCCCATTGACGGATGTAAATTTTGATAAAAAAAAATTTCGCGATTCAGAGACTATTTTGCTCCCGAAAATTTCGAGCATTTTCGAGGCTTTTTTCGTAGATGCGCCATTTCTCTAAAATCGATTTGTTTTTAATTTCCATCCGTCAATGGGGAACTTGACTCTTCTACTTTAACAATAAATTTGATTTTTTGTTCTATGAGGTTCCGGAAACCGCTGATGGTGCGCACCATATAGAGACTTTTTTAAATTGTCTCCTGAGATGCAGACCGTTGTGTGCATGCGCAAAAAATAGACATATTGTCGAAGGATATGTAAATAAAATTTTAAAAAAATATCAATTCTCTATCTGCCTTCCTCTTCTTTTGGCACCCGTTCCAAAATGTATCATTTTCTCTTAAAATTTGAGCGAGTAAAAGTTTAAGTTCTTTAGCTTTTTTATCGTAAAAACAATGTTATTTGTCTAACTCTGTTAGTGCCATGAAAATGGACTCGGACTGGTAATAACATGAAAATCTCTGTTGTATAATTCAATCTTATGTGGGGTATTAGCCACGAAGTATTTGGTTCAACATGTGGTTTGTTCATAGTCTTAACAAGACTTAATACTATAGGGCTACGAACAGTTTGAATATATTTCTATATTCAAGCAATATTTCGTCTTTAATAAGTTTGCATGAATGTATCGATAATTAGTATGGTTTCACCAATATTCAATTATCATTTAAATCAATAACCGATACTAAGTTGATGTCTTTCTACACAAATGTAAAATCAAAACCTAACCTCGCCAGTCATGCACGAGGTGTTCAAGCTAATGTAAGTGTATTCCGATTTCTAATTCAAAAAGCAAAGCTGCACTGATAGATAGATCTCGAAACACGTTTGCAGATTTTGCAGATTCACTTAATTCAAATGCAAAGGAATGATCTTAAATGCAATGTTATTTGTGTAATTCGGTTAGTGCCAGGAGAATGGACTGGGACTAGTAATAAAATGCAAATCCAATAACATGCAAAAAATAGGTAATTAGTTTTGTAAGTTCTTTAGCTTTGATTAAACTCGTAATAGATGAAAATTTATTCTAAGCAGGGCCTAGTATTTAGGATTAAGAGGGTTCAATAATTTAGAAATAATGCAGAGGGTGCAATATAGCATTTGTAGGGATTAGGTTAGTACCATTTAGTAGATGTGGGTGCTCAGCAGAGCAGTATATTGTAATATTTTATACAATTAATACAAATTAGTATGTTAGACAAAAGTTGTGTCAAGGCAACAGCATATGCTTTCTGTAAAAAAATTACAGATTATCTTTCTTTGAATTAAACTTGTTAGATCTAAAGCAAAATTGAATAAAAGGCTGTATAATTGTTATTTATCTACTACTCGTTTATTGCCACGAAAGTCGCAGGGGGCTAGTAATAGCATGCGAATATCTTTGTATAATTCAAGATCCTGCGTTATATAAGCAAGGGAAGTACAGTATAATCTCGATAATCCGACATATGGGACCAGATAACCACCGGATTATAAAAAAAAGTGGTGGGAGGGAAGAGCATGAGCGGTCTCCAGACCGCCCGATTACCCCACGGCCGAATTACCGAGATTATACTGTGGTTGTTTCAACATGGGATTTGTTTTGTAGTCTTATTAAGACTTAATATTATAGAGCTACGAACAGGTTGAATATATTTATACATACAAGCTATTTATCGCCTGTAATAAGTTGATAAAAGTTTGTATTTCACTCGCGGATGAAATTAAGATTTAACTCGCGAATTTTAGAATAACGATGATAGCAATAGTCTTATTAACCTCCTCAGACCTGACTTCTTTGCTGAATATAGACTTTAACGTTATTGCCATAAGAACAAGTAACTCTCAAGTCGTTCCTAAAGTTGTTTTACTTTATTTTTTCTAAACTGAGAAATGTCAAAATGTTAGATTAGGTTAGGTTTTGTAAACATAAGAACAAATTTTTCTATACTGAGAAATGTCAAAATGTTGGGTGGAGACCTTCAGAATTTTGCAATAGACCTTTTTACGGTTAGTAGAGCGCATGCGCATCCGCCAAGTTTAAAAGGCGGGGATATGACAGTTTCGGGCAAATTCACGGGTTATACGTCAAAGAGTTCGGGCAACTTGTGACGTATAATATGGCGGAAATTGACACATGCGCACAAAAAATGTCAAGTATCAAAAGGTCTATTATTTTCATTTGTTGCAATTATGCAAGAATTTTAGATTATCCATTTCGAGGAATTTATGATAACATTCTACTAGGCCAGGGGTCGGCAACTGATTTTAAGGAAAGAGTAGTTTTGTTTAAACAACTTTAACAAATCTTACAAAAGAGCCGCGTGGAGCCGTTAGTATTAAAAAGATATATAATGTGTATAGCAAAATATGCACAAAGATGCATAGATGATAGTACAATAAAATTTCTGTGATTTCACATTCTCTGTAGTTTTAAGTGCTCTATGATGAATTATCTTTGGAGATAATTAAATTTACAGAATCTTGAAATTTTAATAATTAGTATACATTTAGTATTTAGTAATTACATAAGTATACATTTTGGACGGGCTGAAGAGCGAAACAACTTGGATAAAAGAGCCGCGGATTGCCGACCTATGTACTAGACAATGATTAGAAATTGAACGTGCGTCTTTTTTTAAACGAAATGCACGAAAATGTTCTGAAAAACGAGTTGAAATACTTCGTCCTGTCTGACCTACGTACACGCTATTGCATTATGATGCAATACGTTCATGAAAAGTTAGCGTTAGGATCACGAGCGTAGCCTGGGATTAGCTTCGGGGGTGGTTTGAATAAAATACATTAACAGAAATGTACATGAAATGCCATTTATATTCATTTGAAAAATACTACTTTACGGTGTTTCGTAAACCTTTCAACCAATTGTTGAATTGTGAAAATTATGAATGTTCAAAGAATGTGATGGAATAAATTAATTTTGTAACACGACGTGTAATCCGACGCAGGAATGTTACATCGATTTAACTGTCTTCCGACGATACGTGGTATTCGGAGTACACCATCATTTTCTTCGAGTAAAAACTTTGCGTCTTCATAGATATGGAGATATTTGTCGTCAGCTTTACTTCTTAGGAGGCATTAATAAGACCATCCACGTGGTTGAATGCTGTGATGAGATCGGTGTTAATTGTTTGCAATTGTTTTGATAGCGACAATGTATAGCTCATAACTTTTTGAACAATCACCAAGCACATCACAAACTCCGAATCCGAAGCGTGTTAAGCATTTGGACGGCTTGTTGTCATGTTTCTTTAATATGACTAAATTGAAGTTCTTTGAGAGCATTCACAATCGCTGAATACCTTTTAAATCTCATAATGGCCTCATGCTTGTGGACCCACCGTGTTTCGCACATTGCAAGCAGGCTTTTTTGGTGATCGACGGGTAAGAGTTCTTGAATTTTTTCTTTCAATACGGCACACACTGGGACGGATTACGAATTTACGGCGACAAAAATAAAATCCAGTTCATTTCAATTTTTTGTCTCACATATTACCTTATGATGACATTCTGATGATTCTAATATAAAATTAGTCTATATGAGATGTACACGATTAATTAAAAATACAAATTTAAGTGGAAAAAATATTTTTTTTGTATGACAAAAGTGCAACATTTTTAACACAACCGATCTTCGTCAAAATCAATGAGCATCACTATTTGCACCTTCTTCATCATTACTGACGAAATCGTACTTATAAAAACTTTCATTTCTTAATACAAAAAATAGTTCATTTCTATTCAACGTTCTCTCTTGCAAATGATGGTCATCACGACAACCTGGAAAAAAAGGTGTAATTCTCAGTAAGGTGGAACGATGTGGACGGGATTTTTGTTTTTCTAGAATTGTCAATATTTGTTTTGTTTTACAAAATAATTAATTTAACGGAACTATGCGGAACTTTTTAAAAAATCTATTTACTGCAGTTTATTACAAAAAAACTTTAATTTACGATAGTCTTTAACAAAACTTTTTTTAACCGTGTTGATTAAAAATTTGATATTATTACATGTAAATACATACTTCAAGCTATATTCTCCATATTTAAAAAGTTCACCAGTTTTTTACACAAACACAAAACACAAGTAGTTACTTTGTTAAAAATCCAGCACAACTAATTTCTTTTTGGTACCTAAGGGACAAGATCGATGTTTAATACGTTCCCACAACCAATGGAATTGGTTTTTCGCAATTATTTGTTTATAGTATTATGGATGGATTATCTAACAATACATTTTAAGTGGTTTAGCTTAATTGTAAGACATTGTAAAATTCTATTTTTGTCGCTGTAAATTCGTAATCCGTCCCAGTGTGCGGCGGTGCGTTGAACAGATGTCTAAAGTAGAAACCAACAGACTCACAATCCTAACGCGGACGACGCGAATCCGAATTTCTGGCATTTAGTAGTGAACATGAATCAGCAATGGCAAGGTTGAGAGTAGGGAAAGATGATTCGTTCTGGACCCTCCAGCTCCACTTGACTAAAGCTGATTAAACCTGTAGTGTGGGGCTACATAGACCTCAAACCCTGTTTAGCGTGGGGTTACGTAGACACCACACTACTGTAGTGTATCAAAGCTGATTGAAAGCTGATAAAAGCTGATTAAATCTGATTAAAGTTGATTAAAATGTAGGGGACCGGAATTGGAGGTGGAGGGTCCTGAACGAATCATCTTTCCCTACTGTTAAAAGAGTGTGAACTACTGTGTATATAAAAAGCTCTTATTAAGAGCACATTCTTAACGTACATACGCCTGAGCGCCGTGCAGATATCCACTCATAGCTGCAGCCCCGTCGTAATAACCTTGACCAACAACATGAGAACATTCAAGTCCATGCTTTTTCTAATGCTATAATAGAGTTATAGTTAGAGTTATATAATAGAGCTATAATAATGAGATTTGTGAGACCGGATCCTGTGACGTCAAGAGTTGGAAGGTACTTGAGAAACTTCTCTTTAATTTTTTGATGTTTAATATCTTTTGAGTCAACATATCGCAAGCACAGCGAGACTTGCACGTCACGCGCGATGTGAGTGGTTTCGTCCACTGACCGAGTGGTTTCGTCAGCAAGAATAGCAAATAATTTGGCTTTCTTTACTTCGTCAATTATCTTATCTTGAATTATTTCACCACAAATGTCGATTATTTCGTTTTGGATCTGAGGGCTTCTATAACTTGGATAACCTGGATCTTAGCTTCTCACCAAGGTCTTTATCCCCAACCGCGTAACGCAACAGGGCTCGAAAATTCACATCATTCTGCAGTGGTTGTACATGTTCTGGTGCAATGTGGATCTGCCCTGGATGGATACCTCTTAAGGGAATGTCTTGTTTGCAGCAAACAATTATTGCTTTTACGATTGGGATTAGTTTCTTTCGGGTTTCCTGTTGTTGCCTCTTTCTCTCAGAAGACAATTGCTAGGTGACTGAAAAATCCTGCGAAAACATTACTTTAAGAAAGTTATCTGCCAGTTCTGAATTTCGCTTGTGGTATCCTGAATTTGCATGAGTTTCAAATATTTTTAGGGCATTTTTCCACTTACAGAAAGGCTCGGTTACGAGCTGGTTACTCCACTAAGGGTTGCTTTTACCTTCATCAAGCAAACGTCCCATTACTTCGCAAAGTCTGCAGTATGTTCCACTTTTATATTCAGAATATGACAAGCAGGGGAATCTCGGCATACATTTCAGTTGAAGGTGCATATTTCGTTTTGTGGAATTTTTCGTTAAATTTAGATATTTAATTCGTCCCCCTAAAAGGTCCAATGTCGTCGTTCTTAAATGACTGATTGATGACAGTTTTAGAAAATTGAAGTTGAAAATGCCTAAATCGTACTTTGATAGCTTCTCGTAGCTTATAAACTTTTTTTTTTTTGGGATGGGATCCAAGGCATTTTTTAAATTTAGATATTTAAATATTCATCCAGAATTTTGTCTTAATTTGAGTAAAATCCAACGTGCAATTTAACTACAGGATCAAAAGATGAGGTAACAGGCAAGCTGGTCTGTTCCAGACTAGATGTAGGCTCAGTGGTTGAAAGTGCGAAACTGGGCGCCGACAACATCGCTTCAATTTCACGTTCATTTCTGCAATTGAGGTCGAAGGCTCGCTGTTATATTTGACATATTTCGGGGGGTTTGGACCCACAACCTCCCACCCCACCATGGTTACGCACATGGTTAGTGGGGATTACTCTTGAAAAGTTGAGAATTTTGGTTTTGTAAATTGGCGCTATAAAATCCTTGTCTATGATTATTAAAATAGCTGATATATGGCTGACTCAATTAAAAAGTAAATTCAGAGTGCCCGACTGGTACTGTATATAAAACCTTTATTGGCATACATCTCTTATATTCTTCGAGCTTCAGAATCGTCCTTCATGACGTCCTCCGATTCATGACTCCGAATGCTTACTCCTTCCTTCCTCCACCTCAGTCACTTTTTAAATTTCTGACTGACAGCAGTGCTCACACTTCTCTTTTCTTAATACTATTTTACTAACTAGCTATTTGGGGGCCACTAATATTGGTTTAATTGGACCCCAATTTGCGACGGTTTACCCTCTCAAAAGCGCCTGACTCCTGCGGCAATTTTCACATTTAGTTTAACCGACTTCAATCACACTCACTAGCACTTTTACTTCGAATATCTTTATTGACATATATTATCTACATATCTTACATTCTTCAAGGTTTACAATCTCCTTTTCACAGGACATTATTATACAATCGATAATATTTATGCTCCTTACTTTCTACATCTCACTCAACTTTTAAATTTCTGCCTGCTCGTACTTATCTCCTCCTAATACTAGCTATTTGGGAGCGACTAATTTTGGCTTAATAGCGCACCAACATTCGACAGTCAGTCAGGCTCTGACAATTTTCCACACTTAGTCTAACCGAAGTCAATCACACTCACTAGCACTTTTACTTCGAATGTTTTCACTCGCTTCTACACACAATTACTCGTACTAGAAGGTCTCTGGTTAGAACTGTTAAAGAGCGATATCTATGTAGATATAACTTAACCTACCCTTCTCTCCGTCTCAGTCAACGTAATTTCCGATTGAAAAAAGATCCAAGTTACTAACAAGTCGTGCATAAAGAAGTTTTATTTCTGTCAAATCTGAAGTTTAAAGTTGCAGAGGGAATTTAATACTTTTGTTAAAACTATGCAAGAAGTCTGCGAGGTACAGAAGAATAACAAGCTATAGAAATAATTGTGGGAAATTCCATGCCGTTAGAGTAACTATGCAATATTAAGATAAAAATCTACACTTCCATTGAAAACTTGGATTCGACCAAAACCTAAACATTTCCTTTTCCTAAACTAAAAAATGTAGTTTGTATATCACGCGATATAAACTCCAAGAAAAAAATGTATATATCTACAGGCAGTTCGTTCACCCCCTTAGTCGTTAAAAAAAAATCGATGGTCCTTATTTTGCATGAAACCCATTTTCCCGCCCTTTAACTTATCCATATTCGAAGGCCCGATTTGTTAAAACCCCGTTTTGAATCTATTTAGCGAAAACAAAACTTGCGTTCCCCCCGACACGGATTTGCATACGCTGAAAATGAATTTAAATTTACGCTCATAGAGCTTTCTCGCGGATAAAAACTATCGTCGAGGAAGATGAAACATTATAATTTGCTCGGTAATAGTATCTAGCTCGTTGAAACAGGTTCGTTTGAATTGCGCTCTAATATTATGAGCGTCTCGGCTATTATGTGTAAATAATGTTTACGGTCGTCTCTTCATCTCGTGTTGTGATTTTATCTGAATTTACACGACACATGCAGGCGATAAACATAACTTGTCCCAAAACTTCGTTATATATTCACAAGAGCAGCAGGAAAAATTCATCGAGAATTTCAAATTTTCTAAAACAATTTCACCACAGAATCATTGAAAAATCATTTTTGTATCATTAATTCAATCATTAATCAATTAATTTTAATCAATTAAAATTAAACTTAATTTCGTATCTTAAATTTTCTTTGTTTAAAAATGTAAACATTATTTTTTTATGATTTGTCCAAGAATCTATTTTTATTTCTCATGCGTTAAAAGTATTATCTGTCGCATGTTTTTTAATACGAAAAATGCACTTTTGGATGTATTTCCACGTAACTTGGGTAACGTACACAAATATTCAATATCCCTAGGTTACATTAAAAAAACAATTAAATAAGTAAAATGAACACAATGAAGACCTCAATATTAAAAAAGTGACGTGAATTTGACAAGTAAATATTTTGTTTATTACGAAATCACAGATTATTAAAATTACAGAAAATGTTTTAAAATGTGTTTAAATTCTATGGTGATACCGGAAACTAAGGAGAGTTCTTATAACGAAACGACACGCCAACGGAGACAATTGAAAAAACAAATTCTTCATTTTTGATTTCATTTTTTTGTGGATGGCCCCTGGATCTCAAACTTGTAAGATACATCCCCCCGCATGAGTAATAAAAAATATTGTTTGTAACACGGGCGGTATTGTCAATTGTCCTCTCGAGCTAATGTGCGCACTCACTTCGTTCGTGCGCCCTAGTGTGAAATTGACAACCTACCGCCCTAGTTACAAAATATGCTATTGTATTTTCTTTTTATTAAACAAAATATTATATAGGTGTATTAATGACTCAATCGGAATCAATTTAACAGCTGCGTGAATATAGACGTCCGATATAAAAAAATTAAATGGGATACGTTTGTCCACGATTTACTACCAATAGTTTTGTTTTACTACATTCCGTTCAAAGGATATTAAAAATAAAATGATTGGGGACTTGGAACCCCCCGACAAACCGCCCCAAAATCGATTTTTATCGTTTGATATGCAAGAACCTCGTTTAACCACATTTACCCAACATCATAAAATCTAATCCAGTTCAAATTCGTCCTCCTAAGAGGTCCAATTTTGTCGATCCTAAATGAATGATTGATAATAGTTTTAGAAAATTGAAGTTTAAAATGCCTAAATCGTACTTTGATAGAACGAGTTTGAACTTGAATATTGTAGACGATATTATTTGACATCCACTATGAAACGAATTTAAGATTAACTTTTTAAAATCGTGCTTGCTAATATTCTTGATCACAAGGCTTTCTTTCAACTTGAAAATCGCTCAAGAACTTCATTCAATTATTATCATTCGTTCGAGTTTCTTGCGATATTCTCTTGTGATAAGGAATTAAATCGGGAAGGATTTTAAATTTTAAATTGGTAAAACCAAACAACATAATAGATAATCATATAAACTTAATAAAGTCGGGACACAGCTTGAATAACTAAGATTTCACTAATATTGACCCCACCAACAGTTTTGCATCCCATTTTATTGTCATATAACTTAAAAAGAATTAATTAATTTATTTTTTCTTAATATTTAAGACTTTTCATGATCTTTATTCGTCTAATATTAAAATCCTTCCCTTAATAAAGTCGGAACACAGCTTGAATATATAAATATACTCAACCTTTCCGGAGCTCCATAATATTAAGTAGTCTTTCTAGAACTAACAAAAATAAATCTGATGTGTAACTTAACAATAATTGATAAATTTCACATGAGATTTGTTTTTGGTAGTCCTAAAAAGACTCATTAGTATTATAGAGCTCCGGAGAGGTTGAGTATATTTATATATTCAAGCTGTGTACCGACTTTATTAAAGGAAGGATTTTAATATTGGACAAATAAAAATCACGAAAAGTCTTAAATATTAAATTCTTACTAATTTAAAAGTTATATAACAATAAAATGGTTATATAACAATAAAAAGTTATATAACAAACAAAACTAACTGAACTGAACTACTGAAATGTTGGTGGGGTCAATCTTAGTGAAATCTTAGTCAAACATATCCGATTTAATTTTTAATTATTTTTTTAAGTTTTGGGTGGCTATCTTCATTTAATATTACATGATAAGGACTAATTACCTCAAAACAATTCTCAATATCCATTCAGACCAATTTTACGGTAACTACTAATTAAATTTAATTTATGTTATTATCGCCGAATTGTAGAGTGTAGTTCTAGTGAGAGCCATTGAATCCGGCGAAGATTATCTTAACTAACCTAATACAACTCTAATGGTATGTTGTCTTAACTCGCTAACACGACAACCGAAATACGAGATCGAGACCGGAATAATACAAGAAATCACATTCACGTGTTAATGCTACTGCTTTAACATAATCTAACCAAAATCTTAAGGCAAACCCAAAGGAGATATTAATATGTAAATCCCGAAAATGAAATTGTTTAAAACTTAATTGAAATAGATTGTGATAATAATGTAACATAGATAAATATAACAATCTGTATGGATATTGTTAACCCCTTGAGATACGAATAAAATGCGCGTTGATGTGTATACCACATACATGTGATCTTATCACATATACATGACGTCTTAGAGACGTCATTGTATGTCAAGGGGTTAAGATCTTTTTCTCGCTATTAGTAAGATTTCGCCAGAAATGATCCCAGTCTTATCACCCTTTACAATACCTTCTATTCCTAATATTATTTATATTTACCTATCTACAATCCTTAATATTAGCAAAGAGTTAATTGTTTTAGCCTTTACTATGTAAAACGACATTTTAATATTATTTGAATAAAACTAATTATGATCACATGAAAGTCACATAATTAGTTTTATTAAAAAAATCTTAATATTAGTCTTTAATGATATTAATCTGCATTGCCACAAATTATAACAAAAAGGCTATCAACCACAAAGGTCTTTATTATCAAATTTTCTATATAAATTCATAATTTTTTCATCGAATTAAAACGCGATTTGGTGTTTTCTTTTGAGGATGAGCCTAATGCAAATTTAATAAATTTAGTTTTAATTTGTGATGTGCCAGCACGACGTTACAAGTTCATTTGCAGATTAATTATAAAAAAGACGATACAGATGCTTCCTTAATAACTTAGGCGATTTACGAAATTCCTACGAGCAATAAAACGTGTAAACCATAAAAGAATTTAATAAAACTAAATGAATTGGGGTACTGCGCACTTTCTAATTGGGAAATTGATGGCCTGAGCAATTAAATTACACGGAAATTGATGGGTTTCTTTATCTTGATCCATTGTGAACATTAAGAATGAAAATGGAACAATCTAGTCTTGAGTCTTTACTGGAAATTAAGACTTCGGATTTTACTGGAAATTGAGTCTTAAGCCTTTGCTGTAAGAAATAAATGTTATTCGTAAGCTGTTTTTAAACAGAAAAAGTCAGTAGATAGAAAAATATTTTAAAACTAAAAAAATTGTCAATTAAATCAAGTTTAATTTTGCAATTACACTCTATCTAGTCGATTAAATTATAATCATAACCAAGTGTTAACAGAAACAGCTAACACTTTTGTTTTCTAATAAATGAAAGCGGGCGGCAGAAAAAGACTGTCTTGCGCTGCGAGCGGCAAGAAAAGACTGTTTCTTACGCTGTGAACAGCAGGAAAATTAGTTTTGCCTATAAAACTCGACAGATAAGAGTGGACAGAAAAAACTAAATAGACAAGACTAGACAGACGTTAGTCAGAAAAGACATGAGCACGTTATTTGGAGACGTCAGTATCGAAGATAAGAACGAAAAGGAAACGGATGTGAAAGAAGCCGAAGCGGAATCAAAAAATGTTGTTAAGCCACCCGTTTGGGCTAAGCAGAAGAAGAGCGCTGGAAAGAAATCCTATGAGAACGTTAACAAACACAAACCTAAAGGTGCTAAAGTTAAAACGGAAGATTCACCTGCACCCACAAGGGCGATGAGCCAAAGAAAAGAAGAAGCCCTAAGAATAAAATTAAGGGTGATGAAAGTGATGAGTGATGCTAAAATCAATGATGCCTCTTCAGAAGAAAAAGTTAAAAATCCTAAAGCTGAAGATGATAACCAGGAATGGTAAAAATTCCAGCAAAAAGTTCACAATAGAGAGAAAGTATTGGAGTGTAGTTCAAAAACTTTACATTCAGTTGTGTATTGTCCACATTTCCCAGATGACAAACTAGAATATTGGTGGACTTACATCTGTTGTAGGAAATCTAAAACACTTCTCACACAACCTTACCATATAACTAGTCTAATTGATAGAGAAGAGTGTCAACTCTTATTTTTGGTTTATTGCATAAAGTTGGAAAGGTGTGTGTGTGTATTCCTTCACGGGGTATTTACGATCAGACTAGTATATAGGTTTTAACCAACAAAAAGACATAAAACTAGACGTTTAACCTGCTCCTTTTAAAATTACTGAACATCCTCAATGGTAATTTTATAACACTGAAGAAGATCAATCAGATGATGATGCACATGATTCCGAATACACAACAGATGATCTACCAGAAGATGGCAACTAGACTGTTTAAATTAAGGTTTCTTACACACAACTCGTGTCTTAGTCTATAAAAGAAAAGTAAAGGAAAAGGACTAGACAGACAAGATTAGACAGACGAGGCTTGATAGACAAGACTAGACAGACAAGATTAGACGGACAAGACTAGACAGAAAAGACTAGACAGACAAGACTATACAGACAAGACTAGACAGACAAGACTAGACAGACAAGACTAGAGAGACAAGACTAGACAGACAAGACTAGACAGACAAGACTAGACAGACAAGACTAGACAGACAAGACTAGACAGACAAGACTAGACAGACAAGACTAGACAGACAAGGCTAGACAGACAAGACTAGACAGACAAGACTAGACAGACAAGACTAGACAGACAAGACTAGACAGGCAAGACTGGACAGACAAGACTAGACAGACAAGACTAGACAGACAAGACTAGACAGACAAGACTAGACAGACAAGACTAGACAGACAAGACTAGACAGACAAGACTAGACAGACAAGACTAGACAGACAAGACTAGACAGACAAGACTAGACAGACAAGACTAGACACTAGACAGACAAGACTAGACAGACAAGACTAGACAGACAAGACTAGACAGACAAGACTAGACAGACAAGACTAGACAGACAAGACTAGACAGACAAGACTAGACAGACAAGACTAGACAGACAAGACTAGACAGACAAGACTAGACAGACAAGACTAGACAGACAAGACTAGACAGACAAGACTAGACAGACAAGACTAGACAGACAAGACTAGACAGACAAGACTAGACAGACAAGACTAGACAGACAAGACTAGACAGACAAGACTAGACAGACAAGACTAGACAGACAAGACTAGACAGACAAGACTAGACAGACAAGACTAGACAGACAAGACTAGACAGACAAGACTAGACAGACAAGACTAGACAGACAAGACTAGACAGACAAGACTAGACAGACAAGACTAGACAGACAAGACTAGACAGACAAGACTAGACAGACAAGACTAGACAGACAAGACTAGACAGACAAGACTAGACAGACAAGACTAGACAGACAAGACTAGACAGACAAGACTAGACAGACAAGACTAGACAGACAAGACTAGACAGACAAGACTAGACAGACAAGACTAGACAGACAAGACTAGACAGACAAGACTAGACAGACAAGACTAGACAGACAAGACTAGACAGACAAGACTAGACAGACAAGACTAGACAGACAAGACTAGACAGACAAGACTAGACAGACAAGACTAGACAGACAAGACTAGACAGACAAGACTAGACAGACAAGACTAGACAGACAAGACTAGACAGACAAGACTAGACAGACAAGACTAGACAGACAAGACTAGACAGACAAGACTAGACAGACAAGACTAGACAGACAAGACTAGACAGACAAGACTAGACAGACAAGACTAGACAGACAAGACTAGACAGACAAGACTAGACAGACAAGACTAGACAGACAAGACTAGACAGACAAGACTAGACAGACAAGACTAGACAGACAAGACTAGACAGACAAGACTAGACAGACAAGACTAGACAGACAAGACTAGACAGACAAGACTAGACAGACAAGACTAGACAGACAAGACTAGACAGACAAGACTAGACAGACAAGACTAGACAGACAAGACTAGACAGACAAGACTAGACAGACAAGACTAGACAGACAAGACTAGACAGACAAGACTAGACAGACAAGACTAGACAGACAAGACTAGACAGACAAGACTAGACAGACAAGACTAGACAGACAAGACTAGACAGACAAGACTAGACAGACAAGACTAGACAGACAAGACTAGACAGACAAGACTAGACAGACAAGACTAGACAGACAAGACTAGACAGACAAGACTAGACAGACAAGACTAGACAGACAAGACTAGACAGACAAGACTAGACAGACAAGACTAGACAGACAAGACTAGACAGACAAGACTAGACAGACAAGACTAGACAGACAAGACTAGACAGACAAGACTAGACAGACAAGACTAGACAGACAAGACTAGACAGACAAGACTAGACAGACAAGACTAGACAGACAAGACTAGACAGACAAGACTAGACAGACAAGACTAGACAGACAAGACTAGACAGACAAGACTAGACAGACAAGACTAGACAGACAAGACTAGACAGACAAGACTAGACAGACAAGACTAGACAGACAAGACTAGACAGACAAGACTAGACAGACAAGACTAGACAGACAAGACTAGACAGACAAGACTAGACAGACAAGACTAGACAGACAAGACTAGACAGACAAGACTAGACAGACAAGACTAGACAGACAAGACTAGACAGACAAGACTAGACAGACAAGACTAGACAGACAAGACTAGACAGACAAGACTAGACAGACAAGACTAGACAGACAAGACTAGACAGACAAGACTAGACAGACAAGACTAGACAGACAAGACTAGACAGACAAGACTAGACAGACAAGACTAGACAGACAAGACTAGACAGACAAGACTAGACAGACAAGACTAGACAGACAAGACTAGACAGACAAGACTAGACAGACAAGACTAGACAGACAAGACTAGACAGACAAGACTAGACAGACAAGACTAGACAGACAAGACTAGACAGACAAGACTAGACAGACAAGACTAGACAGACAAGACTAGACAGACAAGACTAGACAGACAAGACTAGACAGACAAGACTAGACAGACAAGACTAGACAGACAAGACTAGACAGACAAGACTAGACAGACAAGACTAGACAGACAAGACTAGACAGACAAGACTAGACAGACAAGACTAGACAGACAAGACTAGACAGACAAGACTAGACAGACAAGACTAGACAGACAAGACTAGACAGACAAGACTAGACAGACAAGACTAGACAGACAAGACTAGACAGACAAGACTAGACAGACAAGACTAGACAGACAAGACTAGACAGACAAGACTAGACAGACAAGACTAGACAGACAAGACTAGACAGACAAGACTAGACAGACAAGACTAGACAGACAAGACTAGACAGACAAGACTAGACAGACAAGACTAGACAGACAAGACTAGACAGACAAGACTAGACAGACAAGACTAGACAGACAAGACTAGACAGACAAGACTAGACAGACAAGACTAGACAGACAAGACTAGACAGACAAGACTAGACAGACAAGACTAGACAGACAAGACTAGACAGACAAGACTAGACAGACAAGACTAGACAGACAAGACTAGACAGACAAGACTAGACAGACAAGACTAGACAGACAAGACTAGACAGACAAGACTAGACAGACAAGACTAGACAGACAAGACTAGACAGACAAGACTAGACAGACAAGACTAGACAGACAAGACTAGACAGACAAGACTAGACAGACAAGACTAGACAGACAAGACTAGACAGACAAGACTAGACAGACAAGACTAGACAGACAAGACTAGACAGACAAGACTAGACAGACAAGACTAGACAGACAAGACTAGACAGACAAGACTAGACAGACAAGACTAGACAGACAAGACTAGACAGACAAGACTAGACAGACAAGACTAGACAGACAAGACTAGACAGACAAGACTAGACAGACAAGACTAGACAGACAAGACTAGACAGACAAGACTAGACAGACAAGACTAGACAGACAAGACTAGACAGACAAGACTAGACAGACAAGACTAGACAGACAAGACTAGACAGACAAGACTAGACAGACAAGACTAGACAGACAAGACTAGACAGACAAGACTAGACAGACAAGACTAGACAGACAAGACTAGACAGACAAGACTAGACAGACAAGACTAGACAGACAAGACTAGACAGACAAGACTAGACAGACAAGACTAGACAGACAAGACTAGACAGACAAGACTAGACAGACAAGACTAGACAGACAAGACTAGACAGACAAGACTAGACAGACAAGACTAGACAGACAAGACTAGACAGACAAGACTAGACAGACAAGACTAGACAGACAAGACTAGACAGACAAGACTAGACAGACAAGACTAGACAGACAAGACTAGACAGACAAGACTAGACAGACAAGACTAGACAGACAAGACTAGACAGACAAGACTAGACAGACAAGACTAGACAGACAAGACTAGACAGACAAGACTAGACAGACAAGACTAGACAGACAAGACTAGACAGACAAGACTAGACAGACAAGACTAGACAGACAAGACTAGACAGACAAGACTAGACAGACAAGACTAGACAGACAAGACTAGACAGACAAGACTAGACAGACAAGACTAGACAGACAAGACTAGACAGACAAGACTAGACAGACAAGACTAGACAGACAAGACTAGACAGACAAGACTAGACAGACAAGACTAGACAGACAAGACTAGACAGACAAGACTAGACAGACAAGACTAGACAGACAAGACTAGACAGACAAGACTAGACAGACAAGACTAGACAGACAAGACTAGACAGACAAGACTAGACAGACAAGACTAGACAGACAAGACTAGACAGACAAGACTAGACAGACAAGACTAGACATACAAGACTAGACAGACAAGACTAGACAGACAAGACTAGACAGACAAGACTAGACAGACAAGACTAGACAGACAAGACTAGACAGACAAGACTAGACAGACAAGACTAGACAGACAAGACTAGACAGACAAGACTAGACAGACAAGACTAGACAGACAAGACTAGACAGACAAGACTAGACAGACAAGACTAGACAGACAAGACTAGACAGACAAGACTAGACAGACAAGACTAGACAGACAAGACTAGACAGACAAGACTAGACAGACAAGACTAGACAGACAAGACTAGACAGACAAGACTAGACAGACAAGACTAGACAGACAAGACTAGACAGACAAGACTAGACAGACAAGACTAGACAGACAAGACTAGACAGACAAGACTAGACAGACAAGACTAGACAGACAAGACTAGACAGACAAGACTAGACAGACAAGACTAGACAGACAAGACTAGACAGACAAGTTTTTCTTAGTTTTGTTGACGAAGGGGCTGGGGATATTACAAATCTAACGTAAGATAAAAATTACAAACGGAATTCAAAAGAAACCAATTCTTACGTCTTATCATTTGGGGGTTCGGGAGGTTCTCGATTTTCTTATTTTTGCTAATACAGGAGGAGTGTGGGTCTAAGGGGTGAGTGCAAGAAACCATATGGGGCCCTGAATTAGAATTAGTTTCAAGATTGTCGAAAATCACAGATCGACAATAATAATATTCGTTCTTATCATCCCAAGTATTCATTATGTGTTTTGTTATTGGGAATGGGATGCAACATTATAAATCCCATTTCTAATAACAAAACAAATAATTACAAACAAAATGTTTTTTTTGCGTCTATAATCAAGTCATTAAAGCACTCATATGGGTTCGCTAATGGCTTGCCGACTGCGATACAATTTTCTCAATACGTATGGGCGACTTTTTTTATTTAGAAATGACATAAAAGGCCGCAAAGTAGAAAAGTTTGTATAGAAAACCCGTTAGAAACCCCGTATTGAACTCGTTCTTTAATACACTAGTTATGATAAAATGTACTTTTTGGGCTCCTGAATTGTAAAGCTAGTGTAATTGTAAACATCGTGTGAAACTAGCGAAAACTAGCGAAACTAGATTTTTACACAAAATGTTGTAAAGTACGGCTACTATGCGGTAATAGCATGTTACGTAACGAGAGTTGTAAGAAGCATATTACGTACGAGCAGAACAGTTACGCACGACCCGCGTTAATTAAGTTATAACCAAAATTAATTAAGAACTAATTTTTGGAACTAGATTACAATGACGGCAAAACGTTGTCCAATAAAACAAAGGAAACCACTGCAATACGTTTTGCTATGTTTAGCCATGCTTGATCGTGTTTTGATTCTGAACTGCCAGTTTTCTTTCATATATACATAATATTGGTGACTGGCCAAATTAGGCCTTGCGTTTTATAAGAAAATAAAGTTTGCTTTGAACCAAAATTTGGGACTAGATACGACTTCAAAACGTTTTCGAAGGCAACAAAGCAAACGGCTACAATAGTATATTACGTAACGAGAGTTGAGAAGTTGAGAGTTGAGAGAGAAGCATATTACGTTACGAGCGGAACAGTTACGTACGACCCTCGTAGCGGAGAGTGCGTAACTCTGCGAGTACGTAATTGCCTTACAAGTCGAGTTATGTCCTATACCTTATCTACGACCACACTAATTTGTTTCTATTTAATAAGAAAAATATGTTTGATGTAACAAAATTATTTCTTACTAGGTTATCTTTATTTAATTATCATTATTTAACATTATAATAAACAAACAGTTGTATTTTCATATATAACTGTTACTCGACATTATTTAACTTGAAAGAAATGAAAAGAAATAAATTCTTAATGATTACATACCTTATTATTTAGTACTTATTTGGGTTCAACTGGAATAATAGTTAAAGGCAACCCAACATACGCAATGTCAATTTCCGTTAGTTTGAATTGTGGCACGGGGGCGCTGAACGTATGAGCACGTAGTAGCAGTTCTCAACCAATCAACGAACCGTAAACAAAACGCACGTGTGTGTTATCAATCATAGCTTATCAATAATCGCGGACTGTTACAAACGTGTGTGTTATGATGTATTTACATAGTCCACGAGCTGTACAATAAAATAAAATTACTTTAACGCATAGTACTTTGCTACATTATGCCAAAAAAAAATTAAATAATTTCCAATATTATAAATAATCTAAATCTATTTGTTTCTTAAATAATAATTGTGGGCCAAAAAAATTTATACAAATCTCGTGCGTCGCGTTGTAAAATCAACTTTTCCGCACTCTAATGTAACTAACTATTTCGCCAAACTGACAATGATAGGAATATTGCCAAGTTTTCATGTGCCAGAATACAGTTTAGTTGTTGATGATGGTGAGGCCCCCTCAATCACGGGGCCCCGATGTATAGCATCCACCGCATCCCCAAAAGGCCGGCCGTGAGCAAGACAACACCAATATTTTGCAAAGAACCGCCAAATGTAATAAAATTACAAATTGCAAACCCAAAACGTTCAAATTACAAATTCCAGCCAATTAAACATTTTATATTAAGCTGCTGTGAATGTGTGACCAATAATATTGCAAATTAAAAACCACGTCGAGCTTGGTCGCATCTGTGACCGATGAATTATAAATTTAATTTAATAAACAATAATTTGCAATGTAAATTTGATTATTAAAAATAACATTTTTTCATAATTAAAAGCTTCAGCAGGAAACCTAGTAAAATGAATATTACAACCAACCAATAATTTCCAATTTAAATTTTATTATTAAAATTAACATTTTTTTTTTTTTTTAATTAAAAGCTTCAGCAACCTAGTAAACTGAATATAACTAACAACCAAGAAATAAACAAACTGAAAGAAGGCATAAATCTAATGAAGACATAATTTATCTTTATAAAACATCACGACGCAATCTAGTAATAGCAATCCATTAGATTTGTGGCAGAAGGCAGAAAACCAGTTGGAGTCTTTAGTTTCAGCCTTTACTTTGTGGAACCTCATAATTATGAAATTAAGAATGCGGCAACTATGTGTTAAGTTTCATTTTCTTTATTTAATTAGTTACAGGTTTTATCACACTGTGACATCCTCACATTAACAAACTATATTTTAAGCGCACAAATATGTAGGATTCATTAAACGTTACAAAATGTTGTGTAGAGGATCTTTACAGATTCCCCCTACTAATTATTTTGTGTTGCTTAATGAATCATATACAGGGTGTTAGGTAAACATGCGGCAAAAAATCAAGGGGTTGTACCTTGGCCTATTCTAAGAATATTTTGTCGTATGATGATTTTTAAAAACCCTTTGTTTCGAAGATACAGGGTGGACAAAATTTGAAATCAAGTTGTTTTGATATCATTAATGTAAATAAAGGTGTGGCGTACGCCAATGAGTTTATAAAGTACAAAAAACTTAATGAGTTTATCTAGAGCAAAAAATTGTTGACAATAACTTGGAACGGCTGTTTTATCTACTAACTTAACACGTTAACTTCCACAATACAAATTGTAATATAAAATACAAATACCTGTGAGACACCCGCGATTCACGTGGCAGTCAACTTGTTAAAGTGGATTTCATTTGAAAACATCTCGACACACCTTTATCGGTCGCAGTTGTTTATATGACGTTTGAGTGACGTTTGGCAGTTTCACGTGTCTTTAATAGTAAAGTCCACGTATACGAACGCCGAGATGACTGACATGCATTTCATGTATGGACTTGATGGAAATTATTACAAGCTAGACTAGGGGTCGGCAAACTCTATTAACTTAAGAGCCAAATTTTTATATAAAATGATTTCAAACTGGATCCAGAGCCACGGATGATTATTTTTTTTCATAAAGTCATATTTTTGTATTCTCTTCACAATTGAAGATGATTAAGCTCCTTTGCGGTAATATTATTGGTGGCCTTGACTACCAAATCCATCCAACTTTACCAATATCTTCTGGAAATGTTTGTGCGCAAAGTTCTTTCTGGTGAATTATGCAATGGAAAGATAACACGTCATTGTTCGCGGAATAATAAATTTTCTCGAAAATAAATTTAAAATAAACGAAAGTCTGAAGAAAAATTACAACCCATTACTAAAATTGTTTCAATTGCAACAGATAAAGCTAAAAGTATGGTGGGTAATAGAAAAGGTGAAGTTCCGTGTCACAATTTAAAAAAAAATGATGTGATGTGGACTGGGGGTTAGTGAACAGCATAGAAATATCTGTTGCTTTTCAACAGGAGATAGGCACACCTATTCCAAGCCCCCGTAGGTTATTAAGCCACGACATCCGACGTCTACCAATGTTATTTCTTCCCATAATCTTCCCTTGTATTATCAGTTGTAGCAGTGGATATTTTGGTCCTCTCATTATGTGACCTAAGTATTATAATGAATAAGTTGGTTGCGACCGTTACTACGTGGTAATACATACTTATACTGGATTTACAAATTGCTAAATGCTTTAACAATACTTAGTATGTAAAAACTATTTATTCACAAATTTGGACACTTATCAAGACTCGAATTTTGACTTTTCCATTTTCTCCAGTTTTTCGATTCTAGGCACCCTGTCACTTCAAGAGATCCGCCATATTTTACGGAAGCTTCTTCTTCTTGGAATTTCTCCTATATCGCTGATTGGAAACGATCACCATAATCCGGGCCTTGTCGATGGCCCGTCTGAAGAGTTCTCCTCCCAAGATAGTTAAGTTACGCATCCAAGATATTTGTCTTCTGTCGATCGTTCTCATACTCTTGATTTTTCCTTGAATAATCAGCTGAAGGATGTTGTACCCATCTCCTCTCAGAACATTTCCTAGATATTCTAATTAGCCTTTAATAACATAAGGCTAAATAGCATAAAGAGACCTAAATAGCCATTTTATGGTGTTACTAATTTCTTTATTTGTTTTATTGATTCGGCGTAGCACTTCCTCGTTCGAAACCTTATCGACCCATGGTATCGACCTACAACACCACATTTCAAATGCTTCTATGTTCTTGATGTTTTCTGGTTCGAGTGTCCAAGCCTCCTTCCATGCAATAGATTGGAGAATATATGCTTTTTAGCGTTCTGATTCTCAGTCCGAATCTTATATCCCGGCAGCAGTATTTTATTTATTTTTATAAAAGTGTGGCGATCTACTTCAATTGAATTAAGTTATGAACGAGCATCGAGATAAGCTAAGAACAAGAACACCTGCAGTAAACAATGGAATGGACTGTCACAGGACATAGTATTTGACGTCATCAACAAAGTGCGTGAAAATAGAAGCGTTTAAACAGATCAAGCTCAAAATTTTTCTCTATTTTAAATATTTTTTTTAAACTTAATTACAACACACTAATTTATTACAGCGGAATATAGCTTGAATATATGCAACCTTTCCGTGGCTCTATAATATTATTAACTCTTTTTCGTCAATCTATAAGAATACCTCTACCTATCTCCTACCTACCTATATCCTGTTGAAACACAACAGATATTTGTATGCTATTCACTAGCCCCCAGTCCACATCACATCAATTTTTTCTATTAAAACTGAGACAAGGAACTTAACCTTTTTTTGTTACCCATACTTTTAGCTTCATCTGTTGCAATTGAAACAATTTTAGTAATGGGATGTAATTTTTCTTCAGACTTTCGTTTATTTTAAATTTATTTTCGATTTTCAATTAATACTTTACTTATGATCACTTTACACATGCGATGTAGGTAGATCGCCGCAAATCCCCCACTATCCCAGACTTGACTTCGAGACACAATAATTAAAACAACCGAGATCTGAGATAATATGTACGAGCCGCGCTGTGACTATGAGTTGTGAACCTGGCGGCGGCGGTCGTAAGACTAGTTTTGTAACTTTTTTGTGATTTTTGTTTATATTTCAATATATTTCTGAAGAGGCATAAGCTCACAACAAAGGAGCCACATGTGGCTCGCGAGTCACACTTTGCCGACCCCTGATCTTGACGATTGTGCATTTCAGAACAGTTTCCTAGCCGTAATATCCCCGAGCGAAAAATCTTCGGAAACATTCATCGACGTCTTCGTGAAACACATTGAAACAAAATGGTGGGGCAGGAATATTAATGAAGAACGATAAAACTGGAACAGAATGTACTGGATATGATAGAGGAAGATCCAAGTACTTCTAAATTTTGTTCACCCTGTATTTTCGAAACAAAGGGTTTTTCAGAAATCATCAGAAGACAAAATATTCTTAGAATAGGCCAAGGAATATCGCCTTGAATTTTTGACACATGGTTACCTAACACCCTATATATTTGTACCCTTAAGATATACAGTTGAACTTCCCTAAGTCGAATTACCATAGTTCGTAAAAAAAATTGGAGTTATAGAAAATTGGAGTTATAGAAACACATAACTATAAAATGTGTAAAATACACTATACACAATTTATTCAAAGAAAATACATATGTATATATTTATAAACAAAACACAAAAAAGAAATATGTATACATTATTAACATGGTGTTATATAATTATAATTAATTAAAAATAATTTTAATTAATATTAATTTTTTTAAAGTCAGTCATTTTTAATTGTTTTCCATAATATATAGCTCCTTGTGGCGATCTTCGATCATATCGTCTCCTTTGGATTACCGATTCTCGGAAGAATAATATTCTGTCGTAATCTTCCTAAAGCACACCCGCTGGTAAATTCTTAGTTTTGAGTTATTCGAGTTTTTGGTAATCATAAAATATGAAAAATAAAATGAAAAATAAAATAAAATGAATGGTAATCTGCCCGAGGATTTACACTATCGACGGTTTATGGCAGGCAATATCATAATTTTTTTTTTGTAAAATACGCGGCGGTTAAAAAATTGGAGTTATAGAGATTATTTTGTTATTTAAAATTTTACCATTGTACACATTTTTACTACGAGTTATGGAAATATTCGAGGTTAGGAAAATTCGAGTTATGGAAGTTAATTTATATGTAAAATGCGATCTAAACGTATGAATTTCTAAAAATATTCGAGTTATAGAAAAATTGGAGTTACAGAAGTTCGACTTATGGAAGTTCGACTGTAGTTTATAAATCGGAAGATTTATTAGTCACAGTGTGATGAAACATGTAACTACTAAAGAACGAAAGAAAGTGAAACTCACAGTTGCCGCATTCATCATTTCACAATTAGAAATTGTAATTAGTTTTAAAATAAAAATTAAATTTAGTCAATTATTTGTCTCAATCTAACCACCACTCGATTGCATACAAACTTATTAATATTTTTAACTTGATTCATAAGTAATAAGTGTGCAAAGTTTAAATAAAATCCATTCGAGAACATTATGCAAATATTGAGTTATGCAAATGTTTATTTTCTAGTTGTTTTTATCCAGACATCATAACAATTTTCAAATCTCGCTTACGGGCTCTATCTTAATATCAGTCTTCATATTACTCACAAGATAATCAATAAACATAGCTGAACTGAATTAGTTTGACTGATGCAAAATTCCACGCGAGCTAAGCCGCGGGTTATAGATACTTACAATACCTAAAAAAAAAAATATATATATTTAATTTTATTGATTGTAAATTTATGTCGATTTTTTTTTCACCACGCTCGCACACTCCCAATGAAACGAAGATAAATTATCTAATAATAACAGGGCGACAGTTGTATTGTCTGGGCAATAAAAGTGTGTGAAACGAGTTCGGCACGCGGGAAAGTCAAACCAAAGAGGCAGCAATCACCAGAAAGCAGATGCAGTGCGCACTTATTGTAAATAATAGATGCACTTTAGGGGCCGTAGATCGCAGGGGTAGCGAACCCGGCTCTCCCCCATACACGCACAACATTCCTAGTGCAGACTTGAGAGAAGTACAGCCGCGACAAAAGACCCGGCTATTACAACGAGACCTTTGCTAAATCGCGCACGACTTCATTTATTCGACCGATGGGATGGAAACCATTAACTCGCACACATTTCCTCACAGGTGGCAAATAAATCACATCAACCTTATATTTCACTCACTACACACGTATATATATATATATATATATATATATATATATATATATATATATATATATATATATATATATATATATTTATATATATATATATATATATATATATATATATATATATATATATATATATATATGTATATATATATATATATATATATATATATATATATATATATATAACACATATATAACACAGTTCAAATTATAATGATGGAGTGAAATCGTGCAAAAAGCACCAAGACCATAAAGTTTAATAATTTTTCTAGTCAGTGAAGTTTATGTATAAGTTTGCAGACAGATATAAAAAAATAGTTTATGGTATAAGAAACTGTCTACATATTAAATATGGAAGATTGGCTGGCAGTCAATTCTCGTACTGTCTCGTCGTATCGATTCAGCGTTGAAATATGTTTCTAGTCAAAGCTACACACACGAGTTTTTTCAGTTTAATTAATTTTCAGTAAAAACTTGTTTGCTCAATTATACTTAGTCTTATTATCTCTAATTGTAATGTAATTATTTCTGCTGGTTATTTATTCATGCTTGAAAAACAATATAGCATTTGTTGTCAGATCGTAACGAGCTTCTCCTTTGGTTTAATTTATTTTCTAATTATATCCAGTCCTGTTTTCTAAACGAATTACTTCTGACCCTTTTTCGTGTTACTATTCAGTGCTTAGAACAAAATTATTTCTATATACGCGTTTTTTTTTTTGGTCTCTTATCCAGCAGCGATGTTTTCCTGAAAATCCGTCAGGTATTTTCAGGAAAACATCGCTGTTGAATTATATCTTGCCTATTGTATTTATTTAATCCTGAAAACTAATTTTCTTGTATAATCTCCATTTAAAACTATTTACTGTGTTATTTGCATCCGTTTTTGTTAATAATTCAAATGAAATAATGCCTTCTACTGCTTGTTAATGATAACTTATAATTAAATGATAAGATAAAATTGGTAAAACCATCCTACGTTATAGATAAGCATACAAACTCAATATAATATTTGCGTTACGATTGTTTTAAGTTTATATTTAAATTCTAATTACTAGTAAGTAATTAATTCTATTAATTACTACTGCTTAATTTATTTACTACTTTTATAAAATTTTGATTTCTCCGAAAATGATTTCGCTGGGGTTTGTAGTTTAAATAAATTTGTGCAAATCGGTTGAAAATTGTCCGAGAAGTGAATTAAAATGGGCTTGGATTTTTTGCGTACAATAAATAGATGTTTTTTTACAAATAATATCTGGAAAAATACAAAATTCGGTTTATTCATACAAAAAACGATTACTTCATCCAAAAAAGGTTACTTCGTCCAAAATAAAATATAAACGCCCAATGATCGATTTAATCTTACAAATAATAATGGTTTAGTACAATAATTGATAGATTTGTACAATATAAAATCAATTCACCCAAAAAAAGGTTTAACTGTACGAAAAAGGTTGATCCATCCAAAATTTGATTGCTCGTTACAAACAATTTTTTTTAAACAAATACAATTATATCTTCACAATAAACGAATTTTACAACAAGGACTTGATTCCTTCAAATTTTATTGCTAACTAACGCGGCGTGTAACGAAAGAGAGAGCGTAAACACATCAGTCTTACGACCAGAAGCACTGTATGCCACGGAGTGTCTTTCCTTGAACCGAAAAGGTCTGGTAGAGAAATTGGAAATCAGAGAGAGGAGAATCAAAAGATGGGGAATTCCGGAGACGACATAACTCTGAGCTCTACGAACATATTGAGAGACTCTCTGACTGTGCAAGGAAAAGAAGGGTAGCTTTCTATGGCCACGTTGCAAGATTGACTCCAAACCGACTAACCAACAGTCTGTTCACTTTCTGGTAAAACAAGAAGGTTCGTACCACTTGGTTGACAGAAACCGAGAAGGATATTAAATAAGTGGGAATAACAGATCTCCAAAACAGACTGTCTTATGTGAGATGCATCCTAAAGGAAGTCCGTGGATTTCAGGAAAAACACTGAAGGAAGTCCGTAGATTTCAGAAATGAACCCGAAGGAAAGGTACCCTCTGGAAAGAAGAGGGAAAGAAGCTACACCGGCAGAAGATGCGATAATACGGGGCAAAGATCAAAGCCCAATAGTTGAACAAGCGTGGTCCAAAGTAGGGCTATTGGAAACAAGAAGAAGAAGAACATGATAGATGCACTATATATAAGAAGCACTATATATACTATATATAAGGAGATAGAATAATGCAATTTATTTCCGAGCTAATCCACTCATCAATAAGGTGAACAGTTTTTTCCTTTCAGTATTTTTATGCATATAATAAAAGTGTGAAGATTATTAAATACACTCGTAAATTTGCATTTTGCACTTATTACGTAAAATAAAAAACTTTTTTGGGTGAATTTCGAATATGTTGAACGATTCAATCGATTATTGTAAGGAAAAATCATAGTTTGTAAGAAAAAATCAATTATTGGATGATTACATTTTATTTTGGATGAATTAACCTTTTTTTGGATGAAGAAATTTATTTTGTACGAAGTAACCGAATTTTGGATTGATAATTAAATTTAATTTATTTTTATATTTATCCAGCTATTTATTGTAGAACTTCATCCATTTATTGTATGTAGAGTTTTGTATACTTCTAACCGAATATTGGATGAATAAATTTTATGCGATTAAAATGTCACAGTCACAGAATCGACTCCATCGGATTGATGGATGGTTCGATGAGACTTTTTAATTAAAATCTAACTCCTACTAACTTTGGGATGCTGAATCGATTGGTAAAAACTAGAAGTCTCTGTGATAAGCCGTTCAAAAGTTATGACATCGTGTAATCTGCAGAAAATGCGAGAAACTATATTTCCTTAACATCATTATTTTTCAAGCGAATGGAAAATTTCGAAGTGTGTCTGAAAGTGTTTTCACTGCTGGTTGTAACTATATAAATTGCATTTTGTTAGCTGCTTCTGTTCTCGAGATATGACTTGATAAAATCGAGCGAAATTTGGTCGGCCCGAGCAGAGAACTGGGAAACTAATTAATATTTTTAAGGAAATGACTATTATCTATTACTTAAAATAATAGATAATATAACAACATATTCTAAATATTTTATTGCCGGAACAAGATAAAATATTAGATAAGACCATTTATTCTTCGAAATCTTCGTAGAAATCGAACATAGTAATTTCTTAATCCTTCCAAAGTTATATTATCCGCTAGCACAGGAAGCGCACGTGGTGGTCTAAAAGATATCTGTTCTTGGCTCTAGAGTAAAGAAGAAATGTTTATTGAAAACATACGCTTACAAAAGGCTATCGAGGTCTTTTCCCCCAGGAGTATACATTTTAAAATTCAAAATAATTTTATACAAAGAAACTGCTGAATTTACAGATTATGGAGGATTTAATCGTATATTGTTTCTTGGAGTGTTTTGAGCGGGTGTCTACGGGAGGGTTTGGTAGAGTCGCGTCTGATAGGTCGAGTCGCGTCTGATACATAGGTGGTTTGTGATGGTCCAGTGAGTGGTAGTCGCTTTGTATTTGGTCAGTAGTCGATGGTGTCTGTCGAAGAGTCTTGGGATTTGGGTGAGTCTCTGGAGGAGTTCATTGGAAGGATAATGGAGGATGTTTTTGGAGTGTCTTAGTTTGGAAATAATGCGTAGGCATGTTCGTTCATGGAAAGTTGTATGTTTTTCTATTAGTAGTAGTAGTATTCAACCGATTTCCACAAATTTATTTAAACTATAAATCCCAGCGAAATCATTTTCGGCACACTGTAACTAGACGACAACTAGTATGTGTCCGTATATGAGGGATAAAAGCTATCCCTCCTGTGGCATCAACGATATCATAGACGTCTTATTTTGATGACACGCTTGATGCAATAACAATTGCTCAGTTAGGAAATATATACAAATAAGGTTCGGAGCCTAGAGAATGGATTGTACTTTTATGAGTCCCATTCAAGCACTTCGTAGATTATGAATTGAATCTTTGCTGGGTAAAATCTAAGAGTTGATCAATCATTTCTTGCTTCGCTTTTCTAAGTAGAACAGCTTTAGCAAAAGTGGGAGAAACATCATCTCCGAATCGAATGTTATTTTGTGTCTGTTCATTCAACCATAATGCTGCAGTTTTTCGATTGTCGACCAATTCTGCAGCAACTCGCTGTCTCCTGTCATCTCGCAACTGTCTTCGTTTAGTAGGGTAAAAACCCGGCACGAAATTTGTCAACATACATTCGAAAATGGTGTCCTGGTTTTTACCAGGTTTTTTCAATGCAACACCAACTAAATTGCCCCCATATTCTTTGCATTAGCTGAAAATTTAACGAAGTATTTCGCGTTATTGCTGCTTAGAACTTTAGCTTTTTTAAACGAGAACGCACACGAAATACCATGTTGCTCCTGAAATTATAAAAGAGATTTGTTCAGAACTCTCGAGGGGTTACCCAGAACTCTTAACAGAACTCACGGAAAACTATATATATTTTTTTTAATTCTGTAATGTAGCGCCTCGTTTTTGTTCATAACTTCTTAAATATTGTTTGACAAAGAAATTGTATTGGTAACTTATTCAGAACTGTCCGGGGGCTACTCAGAACTCTTATCCGAACTCTTGAATTTTTTTTTGTCTTCGTCGAAAGTTTTTTATAAATAAATTTATAAATATTGATTTTACAGAAATGTCTAATAAGCATTTTTTGTTTATCTGCCTTAGTACAATCGAAAACCGCTATCATTTTTTTTTTAATTTTCAAAAATTACAAAATTTTGAAAAAAAAGTAGAACTATATGCATTATCGATTGAGAACTCTAGAACCCTATATAAAGAACTGGAATATTACATCAGAACTCTTTTTCCTGAAAAAGAGGGGGCTGCGTGAAATTGGCCCCCAAATTGTGTTTCTCGATTTCTGCCCGAAATTCCCCGGAACTATTGTAATTTTTAAGCAAGAACTCTAGAACTATTCGAAATCTTGCCAGAACTGCAAAAGATACTGCTAAAATTCGGAGGCCAACTTCACACGACTAAAATACGGTGCTGTCCGTGAGTGCTTGAAGTTGGTCCGTCGTTTTCTTACTAGACTAGATTAGCCCAAACTGGATAAGATTGCCATAAACTGAATTAGATTAGCCCAGACGAGATTGGCAAGAAGATAGACGAGGATGTATGGGGAAACACATATAGGATCACTCAAAGACATTTAAAAGTACGGCCGTACGGCCCTCCAGCTTCCAGCACACAAAATACACGAGATAGTAGAAGTTCTCTTCCCAACACAAGACACGCCACAGTGGAAACAGCCGACAGTCCATACTGCCGTAGAATTCACAGAAGACGAACTGAAAACCGCCTGCAATCGACTTAGTACTGGCAGAACCCCAGGACCGGACAACATACCTGCAGAGATCATTAAAAGAACGGTACAACAATACCCACAAGCTGTACTTGCAGCGATGAATGAAAACATTAGGACTAGAACCTTCCCAGAGACATGCACTTCCCAGAGAGCAAGACTAGCACTTTTAAGAAAAGGCGATAAGCCAATGGGAGAGCCAACATCGTACAGGCCCTTATGTCTTCTAGACACTATGGGAAAACTTCTTGTATAGCTGCTACTGATACGGATAAAAAAGCAGTTGGAAGCTCCAGGAAAAGAATTGTCCACAAGACAATACGGATTTAAAGAAGGTCGCTCCACTTGCCACGCGGTAACGGCTATTTCAGACATTGTCAAGAAAGTAAAAGCGAGAACAGGACGGAACCGCCATATATGTGCACTCATTACGTTAGATGTGAGAAACGCCTTTAACTCTACATCCTGGTAGCACATAATGACCGAAATATATGGAAAAGGCTTATATCTACAAAGGATGATAGGGTCATAGGGATGGTAAGGGATGACAAGCTACCTAAACAACCGTACGATCAGTCACGAAATAGGAAACGACACACGAGAATATCTGGAACTCTGGGGACTCTGGAACGTGATGTTCGAAGGAGTGATCAAAATGGACACCACGCGAAGAAGTAATCGCAATCGGATTTGTAGATAACCTAGCAATAGTCGTAACTGCAAAGGCAGAAAAGATGCAGAAAGCAAATATAGCGGTCGAAAAAATAAACAAATGGATGACAGGTAAGGGGTTAAGGCTTCCGCCGTGTTTCTGAGCGGTAAAAGACAACTCTCACCGATATCCTTTAGAATCCAAGAGACGAAGATCAAACCCAAGGAATGGGTAAAATATCTGGGATTCGTCATAGATGGAGGATTAAACTTATCAGCACACGAAAACTGTGTTGCCTCAAAAGGCACAAAAACCGCATACGCGCTATAAAAGCTGATACCAAACGTCGGAGGTACAAAATGCAGCAAACGCAGGCTGCTTAGCTCGGTGGTCCACTCCATCATGTTGTACAGGGCACTTGAGTGGGCTAACGCACTGGAAGAAAGAAAGAAGCAGCAACTGGCCAAGGTACAAAGAAGAATGACACTACGGGTTTGCAGTGCATACAAGACCTATCTAGAGACGCAGCTCTTGTAATCGCCGGTATCAAACTGACTGCGCAAAAATGTCTTCTACCTAGCAGGCCGAGACAAAGTCAAAAAAGAAATAGCCAGGCAAAATTCGCTTAAGAAATGGCAAAGAAAATGGGACCATACAGTCATGAGTGAATTAAAACGTAGTAACTTCTTAATTATTTAATTGTATTCTAGATTAATTTAGATTTTCAGACAAAAGGAATGTTATCCAGAATTTAATAAAAAAAACTATTATCTATTGTGTTAGATGTGATTGTGTGATGGAGATGTTTATCCAGACGGTGATTATAAAACAGTCCAATTTAGGTGAAGCCCTTTCGAATATTGGATCGGCGAGATCGCGAAAACGCATGCGTTTTGACCTCGGAGGTTTCGAGACTCCGATAGGATCCTAGCAACGCGACCGACACGCGAATTCTTACAGACAATTACCGCCCAACCTCCAGACAGCTAAAACAGTGAAAGTTTCTAGCAAAAAAGAACACTGATTGCAAAAAGAAACGGTTGTTGAGATAGAAATTTCGGAAAAGTGTATAATCCGTTAATAATCATTAATTAATAATGAAACTTAATAATCCATTAATAATCATTAATTTATAATTAAACTTAATAATCCATTAATAATCATTAATTAATATTAAAGTTTAATAATCATTTAATGTTTGTTTTGTTAATTTAATAATTAACAATAAAACTTAATAAGCAATTAATTAATAATAAAACTTAATAATCATCAATTAAAAATAAAACTTAATAATTCATTAATAAACATTAATTAATAATAAAATTATCCATTTGTAATGGATAATTTTTTAATAATCCATTACTAATCCATTAATAATATTACTTAATAATCCATAACAATCCAGACTTGGTAAAACCATACTACGTTATAGATAATCATATAAACTTAATAAGTTGGAAAGCAGCCTGAATGTATAAATATATTCAAACTTTCCGGAGCTCTATAACATAACTGAGTCTTTTTAGGACTACCAAAACAAATCTCATGTGAAATTTGTCAGTTATGGCTTTCTTCGTTCTATAAAAGCTTTCATAATTGTTTTAAGATCATGTCTTTCAGATATCTTAGGTGAGTAGCCATCTGCAGAAGCGTATCGAGATTTATCTCTTCTCAGTGCAGCTTTGCTTTTTATTAATAACAATTGAATAATGTAGCGAACCACATAGTGAACCTGTCCAGAGCCCGAAAAGATAAATCCCACTCGACCGAAATCAAAAAGGAGTTCAAGGTCCTCAAAAACTCATCTATAAGGTGTGAGCAGCTGTCTGGGGAATTTACCACGGATGAAGTCACAAAAGCCCTCCAATCCTTAAAGACCGGCAAGTCACCCGGGTTTGACAAAATACACCCGGAATTCCTTGCTTACTAATATCCTCGAAGCCGAACAACTGCCAAGCGAACTTAAAAGATCTAAAATCATCGCCATTCTCAAGCCAGGAAAGCCTGCCGACCTTCCCCGGCAGCTAACGATCCATTGACCTCCTAAGGAGAGACTAATCTACAACCGAATAAGCCCACGAATCCTGTACATCTTACCAGTGGAACAAGCTGGTTTCCGACCTGGACGCAACTGCGAAGATCAGGTTCTTGCTCTTCTGACCTATATCGAGAGAGGCTTTGAGGAACTCATTAAAACAGGAGTAACCTTCATAGAAAAAAAAATCATTAATCCTTCATAAAACCTAACAGCTGCTTACGATACTGTCTGGAGGGAAGGCCTGATGTAAAAATTCCTGACAACCATAACATGTAAGAAGCTGACAGCACTGGTGAGCAACATGCTCTCCAATAGGTTCCTTCACACTGTAATGGGGGACACGCGAAGCAGACCCAAGCTGCTTAATAACGTCCTACCTCAAGGCTCAGTCCTGGCTTCACTCCTTTGCAATCTCCACAAAACCACAAACACCAAGCCGCAAGTTTATGTATGCCGATGATTTGGCCCTGGCAACCCAGCATTCGAACATGGGAAACATAGAAGCCACCTTATCAGCGGACCTAGACATTCTGTCGGGCTACTTTAGGAAGTGGAGTCTGACACCCAGCGCTGCGAAAACCGAGACCTGTTGTTTTCATCTCAACAACAGAATGGCATCTACCAGCCTAATAATCACTCTAAATGGCACTGTTTAACGCCACAACTACAACCCCAAATACCTGGGCGTTACGTTGGATCGTACCCTCTCGTTCAACAAACACCTGACCAACTTGGCAATATATTGGCCTAGACTAGACTAGATTGGTCTAGACTGGACAAAATTGCACTAGACTGGATTAGATTGGCATATACTAGACTAGATTGGCCTAGACTGGACTACATTGGCCTAGACTGGATTAGATTAACCTTGATAGGACTAGATTGAACTAGAATAGACTAGATTGGTCTAGACTAGATTAGATTGGCTTAGACTGGACAATATTGCCCTATGCTGGATTAGATTAGCCCAGACTAGAATAGATTGGCCTAGACTGTACTAGAATGGACTAGTTTGACCTAGAATGGACTAGGCGAAGCTATACAATACATATATTCTAAAACAGACTGAACAAGACTAGTATAGGAATACACGAAACTAGACGAAAGTCTTCTTACTAGTCTGCAGACTAGTCCTAAGGTACTTAGGTGAGTAGCCATCTGCAGAAGCGTAGTCCTAAGGTTCTAAGGACTAGTCTGGTGTGCACTAGACTAGACCTAGCTAAACAAAATAAGAGAAAATGTTAGAAAATATATTAAATTTAGTATGAAACATATTTTCATTCTGAACTTAATTTAAAGTTTATTCATTAAAAGCTTGAAATAATTTTAATCTAAAAAAAGAAATCAAAACTGTTATCGCAACAAACTACAATTTAAGTTGTAATTTATATGCAGAATTTAATCTCGACAAAAAGTAAATCACAAACAAATGTGTTTAAATAGTTGCATTACTTCACTCACAGCTAATCCTTATTTCGCCTGCCGGCTATTATTAATAATGCAGACATATTTTTTTTATCGTGCATTTTAAGAATTCCGTAAATACATTCCGCCTTGGATGCTAATGCAGCACGAACCCCACGTTTCACATTTAACCTGGACCCCCGTTTAACGGTGAGGTTAGATCCCGTTCCGAGATTAGACGGAAAATTGTGCGTGAGACGGAGAAATGTGACAAATGTCGAGAAATAGAAACGGGGAAAATGTGTATCAGAGGATCGATTATTGGTGCTGCATTAAATATTTAGGCGGTTTGAATATCACTTGTGTAACGTATTCAGGGTTTCCATCGATTTCTACATAAATTACAAATATAAATATTTCGTGTCGGCATTTCCCCGGAATATTTATACGCCGTTTTTTTTATTTATTTAAATGCGGTTTATTCTAATTAAAGTATGGTTTTAAAAAACCGGTTTTTAAAATAAGTTTGTTACTTTTCAAAACCGGTTTTTAAAGTATGAAAACCTGTTTTAAAGAATTCAAATTTCATAAGAATTATTTTTTTAAAAACCGTTTTTTTAAATAAATTTGTCACTTTTGAAAAGCGGTTTTTAAAGTATGAAAACCGGTTTTAAAGAATTCAAATTTCATAAGAATTATTTTTTTAAAAACCGGTTTTTTAAATAAATTTGTCACTTTTGAAAAGCGGTTTTTAAAGTATGAAAACCGGTTTTAAAGAATTCAAATTACGTAAGAATTAATTTTTACTTAACTTATTTGTTTTGCTTTTCATTGTATGCTAACCTAACCGACTTATTTTATGTTAGTACATATGTGCAATCTTTCACGAGTCTCGATAGGCTCGCTAAATATTTTAAAGTGAAAAAAGGAAACAAAAATTTGAAGTCGTCATAGTTGGTAAAAAAATCTTCTCTCAAAATTTCTCTTTTTTGCTGCTTCTCTTTTTGTTATTTTAAATAAATTACATAAAATATTTTCCCTAATTCTATTTTTTTTTTTTTTGACAAAAATTCGAAAACCGGCTAAAACCGGTTTTTTGAAAATCGGGAATTCGAAAACCGGTTTATCAAAAATTCATTTCTTGTATAAACTTAAATTCTAATCCTATGTTACCCTCAATTATATTCATGGAAGATTAATATCTAGGTAATAAAAACAAAACGAAATCATTAAATGAAAAAAATTTTAATGCAAAATTCTTTTTTTTCTAGTTGTCAGCAAAAGTGTAGTCTTGCAATCTAAGCCTTAACACTTCCACATGTAAGTACTTGCAAAGTAATATTATCTTTCTAGCCAAATAACGAGTTTTTCTTCTCTCGTGTCTAATTAAATCTCCTTAATAACTTTGTTTAATTATCTTCATTCTAGCATTATCTTCCTAAACTAATTAGATTACGCTTTCCAAACAAACACGTATTTCGTTAGTCTAATATTACATTTCTTGCAATGCCAGGACATCTTTCCTGGCTGTGTTGTACGTACCTTTTATTTTATTTATTCTCGTGTCAGAAAACATCAAATAAAACACAGGTACAAAGGAATTACACCGGCAGAAGATGCGACAATAGGGCAAAGGTCAAAGCCCAACAGTTGAACCAGCGTGGTCCAAAGTAGGCCTATTCGAAAGAAGAAGAAAATACAGATACAAATACTATGACTACAAACATTATATAATATTTGACCAAAACTTGGCCACTTCCATTCTGTGATGCTTCATCTTCTGTGAACATAGGAGATCGGACACAGTCTACACTGAAGCACATGTTTCACAGTCTGGTTTTCTCCATAATCACACTGAATGCTATCTTCTTTAATGTAGCCCCACTTTGCAAGATTGGTCTTAGATCTGCCCGCTCCTGATCGTAATCTATTCAAGGATTTCCATGTTAACCATCCTTGATCATGACCAGGAGGTAAAGTTTCCGTTATTCTTTTCCAGCCCAGGGGAAGAGATTCCCTAGGTTACCATAATTCTAGCCTGGCTTTTTCGCATGTAGTCTTCAATTCTTTGGATGTTCTTAGGTAACTCTTCCTAGACTTCAGCCTTTCAGCATGTAGTTCATGCTCATGTAGAGGATGTGTTGCTCTTAGGAAACTCTTCCTAGACTTCAGCCTCTGAGCATGTAGTTCATGCCCATGTAGAGGATGGGTTGCTCTTAGGAAACTCTTCCTAGACTTCAGCCTCTGAGCATGTAGTTCATGCCCATGTAGAGGATGGGTTGCTTCCTGCTCAGCTTTCTTCCTTTCCTTGTTTGCAGCTACTTCTCGTCGAATAGACAGTGCTGATATTCCTTGGAGCTGGTAGAGGCAGTCAGTTAGTGTTGATTTGAACCATCCAGTTTAAGTTCTACATGTTTCATTGAGAGCTACGTCCGCCTGTTTAGCATGAGTTGAGTTATACCAAACCGGACAGGCGCACTCCGCAGCGGAATAGCACAATGCCCCAAAACAAACCCCATTTTGAACCAGTCAGTTTTCTCAGAAGATTATTCCTGGTGGAAATTTTTGACCATGTACTCCTAATAACCAACACATTATACGAAACTAAACGGTACTATACTAACTGACCAATGGGATCACTCACAGGAAATAAGATGCCGCATAGAAAAGGCAAGGGCTGTATTCGTTAAAATGTCATCAATTTTTAAATGTCGTTCCTTGTCGATGACGACCAAGCTGTGACTATTCCGCTGTTATGTCTTCTCCGTCTTGCTTTATGGGACAGAGTCCTGGACTCTGACTGAGGCCACCATGAAGAAGCTGACAGCATTTGAAATGTGGCTGTATCGCAGAGTCTTGAGGATCTCTTGGGTGGACCACGTAACCAACGGAGAAGTTTTTCGAAGAATGAAGAAATCCACGGAGATAATAACCACCATAAAAGCACGCAAGTTGGAGTACTTGGGCCATATAATGCGTAATGAAAAGAGATATGGTTTACTACAATAAATACTGCAAGGGAAAATCCCGAGAAAACGCGGCCCAGGCCGCAGGAGGATTTCTTGGCCAATAGGAACATCTGAAAACAACCGAGCCTTTTAGAGCAGCCACGAATAAGATCACGATAGCCCGAATGATCGCCAACATCCGGACCGGATAGGCACCAAAAGAAGAAGGAAACTTTTGACTTGGTATTCAGACAGTGTTTCTTGTAGATAAGGGCTCTGTCCAATTTCAAATTTTTGGGTGTAACGGCGTTCCAGTTCTACTCCTGGCCATACTACCTTCAATTCACGAAACGCTTCCCTGTTTCTCAAGTGAAAGACACATGCTTATGTCTTGGAGGAATTTGGTTTCAGTTGGTTTGCGAAATAGTATTTGGACAGGCTCTTAAGAAAACTCGTGAGGTTATTCTCCACTGATTCAAAATCTATACACTGTGGGTGTTGGGAGCAAACTTTGGAGTTAACTCCTGGTGTTTGGAGGTATGGGCTGGTAATTTGTGTACACATTGAACAGAAATGGAGCGAGAACACTATCTTGGGGTAGGGACATTCTTCTGTGGTCTCCATCGGCTACGTTGCCCTTGGAAGGCCACAAAATACCTCGGTTTCTGTATTATCCATCGGCTACGTTGCACTTGGAAGTCCACAAAATACCTCCGATTCTGCAGGAGAGTGGCAATGAACCTGGAGTTCTTAGTCAACGTGTAGACCTTAACAAGTACGAGCTGATGGTTAACAGTGTCGTAGGCTGCCGATAAATCAACAAATGCCACTCCAGTTACCTTAGCTGCTTCGAAACCGTCTTCTATGAACTGCGTAAGGTTCAGCAACTGTCCAGTACAGCTTTTGCCGGGACGAAATCCACCTTGTTCGGGTATGAGCAGAGGATCAATTTCGGGTAGAAGGCGATTCAGAATCATTCTTTCTAGTAGTTTGTAGAGGTGACACAGGAGTGCAACTGCTCTGAAGTTCTTCGGGTTGTTACCTTCTTTGCCTGGTTTCATCAGAGCTATGACACGGCTCTTCCGCCATATCTTTGGGATTTGATAATTCTTCATGCAGTTATTGAAGAGCTGGAGTATCCATTCCTTTATTTTTAAGCCGAAATGCTTTATTTGTTCTGTTCGAATGTCATCCAAGCCGGCTGATTTTTCATTTTGAGTCTGTTTGATAGCCTTCTCCAGTTCTACCATTCTGAGTGGTATTGTAAGATCGTTACTTTCCTCTTGAATTTCTCTTTGATGTCTGGGCACTTTGTGCTTGGGGATGGGCTTCCCGTTCGTCAAAATCTGATGTGGTATTTGGTTGGCAGTGATGTTGTAATGTACAGAGGTCTTTGTCGGATCATTGCTTAGACGTCTTAAAAGTCTCCATGTCGTATGGCTGTCTCTTCTCAAATCCAGGTCTTCTATAGTTCTAGCCCAGTGGTGGCGAACCTATGGTACGCGTGCCACAGTTGCCACGTAGGAAAATTTTATTGGCACGCGAAATATTACTCACGCATGTCTTCTAAAACTATCTTTTCTAAAATATTTTTATAAGTTTCTCAATCTACTTTTGTGCAACATCAATGGTGTAAAATATAAGACGTGTTCAAAATCCGTCGATTGATTGGTTTGCCCGTAATTGAAAAAGACGCCACAAAATTTACAAATTTCAAAAATTCACGATAGCCGTATTTACAAAGCTACAATTTTGAAATTTGGGAATTTGTGAGATCTCGTAAGAATATCAAATCATACCACGTTTCATCAAAATCCGTCGATTGGTTTGCCCGTAATTTCAAAACGCGCATAAAAATTTTCAAAATTCACCAAAGCCGTATTTGCAAAGCTACAATTTTGAAATTTGGCAATTTGTGAAATTTCGCAAGAATATCAAATCCGTAATTGCAAGAGGCCGTTTGTCCGTAATTGCAAGAGGCGCACAGAAATTTACAAACTTAAAAAATTCACAAAAGCCGTATTTACACAGCTACAATTTTGAAATTTCGGAATTTGTTATATCTTGTAAGAATATCAATTCATACCAAGTTTCATTAAAATCCGTCGATTGGTTTGTCCGTAATTGCTAAAGATACAAAATTTACAAATTTCAAAAATTCACGAAAGCCGTATTTACAAAGCTACAATTTTGAAATTTAGCAATTTATGGGATATCTTAAGAATATCAAATCATACTACGTTTCATAAAAATCCGTGGATTGGTTTGCCCGTAATTTCAAAACGCGCACAAAAATTTCCAAAATTCACGAAAGCCGTATTTACAAAGCTACAATTTTGAAATTTAGCAATTTATGGGATATCTTAAGAATATCAAATCATACTACGTTTCATAAAAATCCGTGGATTGGTTTGCCCGTAATTTCAAAACGCGCACAAAAATTTCCAAAATTCACGAAAGCCGTATTTACAAAGCTACAATTTTGAAATTTGGGAATTTGTAAGACCTCGCAAGAATATGAAATCATTCTAAGTTTCATCAAAATCCGTCGTTTGGTTAACTTCAAAAATTCACAAAAGCCGTATTTACAAAGCTACAATTTCGAAATTTGGCAATTTGTGGGACCTCGTAAGAATATCAAATCATATCACGTTTCATCAAAATCCGTGCATTGGTTTGCCTGTAATTACAAAAGGTGCACAAAAATTAAAAAAATTCACGAAAGCCGTATTTACACAGCTACAATTTTGAAATTTGGTAATTTATGAGATTTCCAAGGATATCAAATTATACCAAGTTTCATCAAAATCCGTCTATTGGTTTGTCTGTAATTGCAAAAGGCGCACAAAAATTTACAAACTTCAAAAATTCAAAAAGCCCGTATTTACAAAGCTACAATTTTGAAATATAGCAATTTGTGAGATCTCGCAAGAATATCAAAGCATACCAAGTTTCATCAAAATCCGTCGATTGGTCTGTCCATAATTGCAAAAGGCGCACAATAATTTACAAACCTCAATAATTCACAAAAGCCGTATTTACAAAGCAACAATTTAGAAATTTGGTAATTTGTGGGACCTCGTAAGAATATTAAATCATATCACGTTTCATCAAAATCCGTGGATTGGCTTGCCTGTAATTGCAAAAGGTGCACAAAAATTTCCAAATTTCACCAAAGCCGTATTTACTTAGTTACAATTTTCAAATTTGGTAATTTGTGATATCTTGTAATAATATCAATTCATACCAAGTTTCATCAAAATCCGTCCATTGGTTCGTCCGTCATTGCAAAAGACGCACAAAAATCTACAAATTTCAAAAAAAAATCACGAAAGCCGTATTCACAAAGCGACAATTTCTAAATTTCAAATCATACTACATTTCATCAAAATCCGTGGATTGGTTTGCCCGTAATTTCAAAAAGCGCAAAAAAATTCAAAAATTTATGAAAGCCGTATTTACAAAGCTATAATTTTGAAATTTGGCAATTTGTGAGATCTCGCAAGAATATCATATCATACCAAGTTTCATCAAAATCCGTCGATTGGTTTGTCCGTAATTGCAAAACGCGCATAAAAATTTAGAAACTTCAAAAATTCACAAAAGCCATATTTACAAAGCTACAATTTCGAAATATGGCAATTTGTGGGACCTCGTAAGAATATCAAATCTTACTATCTTTCATCAAAATCCATCGATTGTAATTGCAAAAGGCGCACAAAAATTACCAAATTTCATCGAAGCCGTATTTACAAAGCTACAATTTGCAAATTTTGTAATTTGTGATATCTTTTAAGACTATCAATTCATACCAAGTTTCTTCAAAATCCGTCGATTGGTTTGTTGTAATTGCAAAAGACGCACTAAACACGCCAAATATTCACGCTAATACGTTAACTGATTTTCACTATCACATTGTAAAAGTAGACCTGCCACGTCAGCATTTCAAAACGTGAAAATTAAAAAAAATTGGCACGCGGCCGGAAAAAGGTTCGCCACCTCTGGTCTAGCCCATTGATCCCGTTTTGTTTGTCTATTTATGTCTATGTAATAATTGTATTGCTTTCATTAATTTTTTCCAAACTAAACTTAAAAATTAGTTTTGCTGTCTAACTAGTCAACAAAACATCTTGTAATCTATTGTATGTAAATACTTACAAACTTAATTTTATATTTCTAGCCAGATCTAATGAGTTTTTCTTCTCTCGTGTCTAATTAAATTTCCTTAATAACCCTGTTTAATTATATTTAATCCTGGATAGTCTCGCTAATCTAATTAGATTACGCTCTTCATATAAACATGTATTTAGTCTTGAATACTAATATTACATTTTTGCTAGGATATCTTTCCTTGTGTGCATCTAAAATGTAATTTAAATTTTTTACAAACTCGTGTTTAAAACGTAATTCTGTGGTCGGCGCCTAAAAGGTCATAATGTCTGTACTTAAGCTAAAACTGTAACTGTTAAAAACTGTACTTTTCTTTAAACTAAGTCTTTTTAAGCGCCAACCATAGAATTATAATTCGTTTTTATTTCATCCAAATTCAGAATTAATTTATGTTATAACTTCACATCCAATACTAACTGTCTGTATTGTCTATACGTCTCACATAAACTGAATGTGATGTCTTTATGTCCTACACAACCTGACTGTAATGTCTCATGCAAACTGACTGTGATGTCTGTATGTCTTACACAAACTAACCGTGATGCCTACATGTTCCATATAAACTGACTGTAATGTCCGCATGGATCAGTCTAGATTCATCTAGACTACATTGACAATAACTAGTTTACGTGAAATACTCGAAAAATATCTAGATATTTAGACAACATTGTTTGTTCCGTTTCACTGATAACGGCTTTAAATGCATTAGCATATTCCAAATTAGACTTACTATTAATCAAACTTGTGTCTGAAAACAATTCCCTTCAAAACTAAATAAAAATGATGACTGAATGGAGCTACATAATGTTTCCTCGCTTTAATCCTCACTACTCTGCCCACCCATGTAGCCAATTATCAGATAAAAAACAATTATAGAATCATAAAACAACTTTCTAGTACCATTTACGTTCATATTTTTATTGCTATTAGTTTGTAGTTAAAATGAAAAGATCGCATGTAGGTAACATTTATTAGCCAGGGTATTATAAGCACAGGCACATCGATAAAACGAGTATTAAATTTTCGTTATACACTTTTTCTTTTTATTACGACCACTATCTTTGTAATATGATATCCGCAAAAAAATAAGATAAGATTTCGCGAATAGAATTTTCCCGACAAGATTTTACAACCGTGATATGAGATGCTGCTTTATTGTGTGGACAAATATTGAGAGTCTCAAGAATGTAGTTTATTAAAAAATAAAACTTGAGTATTAAAGCAAACAATAGTTTTAGCATCGTAAGATGTTAATACAACTCGCAACAATGAGATTTCTTTCGCCTTGCAGCTCACTGCTACAAGATTTTTACCAACTTATATTGTTAATAAGGCAGCAATTTAACACGGCAATTAAAGTGGTATGGACACATGCAAAGGATGACTGGAGAAAGATGGCCTAAAATAGCATTCCAATATATACCAAGAGCAAGGAGAAGAAGACGCAGACCAGCAATAAAATGGATAGATGGTATTATGGAAACCATTAAAGATAGAGCCATAGAAGAAGATGGCTGGAGAGATAAGGAGAGGTGGAAAAAGAAGGGATGCGGCAAAGGCTGAAGGAACCTCGATGTATAAAAAAAAAATGTTTATATTGAAAATTGTTTTATTTTTGCATCAGAACTCTCGGTACTTACGTATTAACGCCACCACCCCTACATTTTTAAATGCCGCCAATTTAATAATCATATATGCCGCCAATTTAATAAATCATAAAATAAAACATTTTATTTAAAATTAAAACATTTTTAAAACTTTATTTTTTAACCCCGGTTAGATTAGGTTACCCGCCGCGAAGCGGACAGATAAATCAAGATAACATACGCGCGGCAGCGCGAACTCTCGATCCAATATGTTGCCGAGGTGGCGTTAATACGTTAGTACCGAACTCTCTTCCCACATCCTTCTTCAAAGCTGGTTTAACATAGTTTTATATAAACTGTAATTATCCCCAATCGTTTGTCTAATACCATCACTGAGTTTAACTACGTCGTGTGCTTGACTAATAACACGCAGACTTGTTACTACTAATGATTGTATCCACAGGAAAACGTTCATCGCGCATTTATACTAATACTAACCTTTGTATTTTTTTGATTACATCTTCACACGCATCTCGGTATTTAGTATGTAGGTGGGTTGGAAATGAAAAATGTAAATTTATGTTTTACGTGATTTCTCTTTACAAGGATATCAATCTCACTGGAGATATTTTAAGGGCAAATATTAAGTAATTAAATATAAATCAAATGCGTTATTTTACTTTATCTACTCGCACACCAAAATGAACTCATTAATAAGAAAATTATGCCATTATTATAATCGTGTGTAAAAGTATCCAAATCGTGCGTAAAAGTTGATGAAAATCCACCTCTTTCAGAACCTCGATCTGTTTCGCTGCTGTCTGTGTATTCTCGGTAAGTATAGCTAGATCGTGCTAGGCATCCGATATCTATTCCCATATTATTTTTTCCTAACCTGGTGGGTTTGTGAAGTCCCGTGCCTTTAGTTCTTTTTCCCATTCGCTGACCACTTTGTTTAGAACTATGTTGAACAGCATAGGTGATAGACCCGTTCCAATTGCGAATGGATTTGATAGTTCTCCCATGAATTTAATTTTGGATTTAGTGTCTGTTAATGTCTGTTTGATGAGGTTCGTCCTCTTCTCGTCAAGTCATCTTTCTTCTAGTTCTTGGATTAGTGATGTTCTGTCTATGGAGTCGTAAACCTTCTTGAAATCTAGGAAAGTGCACATGGTAACTGTGTTTCGCGTCGCTTGATATCTGAGAACTGTTCTTAGATTGAGTATCTGTTCAGCATAAGATCTTCCCGGTCTAAAATCTCAAAATCCGTTACAGATTTGAAAACCCCGTGAAATTCCCCACCGAAAACCCCGTTTCGTTCAACTGGATGTTGTTGTTAACAAACCGGAAATTGCGTTTGAAAATTGCATGGCTAGTGTAACCTCGATAACTCGAAAACAAACCAACAAACGAAACAACTGAAAACAGTTTTGGAAACAGCAGGAAACTCTCTATAAGACAAACTTAAGTTTGTTTCGTTGCCTTTTGTTTTCAAGACGTACTGCGTAATCAAAATAAACTTGTCACGTTTTCAATTTGCGTTTGGAAATATTATATCCGCAAAAACTGCGATAACTCGAAAACTACGCGATCAATCTCAAAATCCGTTACAAATTTGAAAACTCCGCGAAAATACCCACCGGAAACTCTGTTTCGTTCAACTGGATGTTATTATCAAACCGGAAATTGCGTTTGAAAATTGCCTGGCAAGTATAACCTCGATAACTCGAAAACAATCGAACGTACGAAACAACTGAAAACAGTTTTGGAAACAGCAGGAAACTCTCTATAAGACAAACGTAAGTTTGTTTCGTTGCCTTTTGTTTTTAAGACGTATCTACTGCGTAATCAAAATAAACTTGTCGCGTTTTCAATTTGCGTTTGGAAATATTATATCTGCAATAACTGCGATAACTCGAAAAATACGCGATCAATCTCAAAATCCGTTACAAATTTGAAAATTCCGCGAAAATACCTACCGAAAACTCTGTTTCGTTCAACCGGATGTTGTTAACAAACCGGAAATTGCGTTTGAAAAATGTAAATCAAATGGAGTTATATTATTAAACGATTTATGTTTGATATTACTATGGCAACAACTCGTGTCACTAAACAAAAACATAGACATAGTAAAAATACCTTGTCTGACGCATATTATGCGTATTTTGAATAAAGAAGTCACGGCCTCTCATTTTTCATTAGTTTCATTATATGCAAACAAACTTTTATCTATTCGCACACCAAACTGAACACCATAATAAGTAAATTATTGTATGTGAATGATGCCATTATTATAATCGTGTGTAAAAGTATCCAAATCGTGCGTAAAAATTCAATGTAAATCAAATGGAGTTATATTATTGAACGATTTCTGTTTGTTGTTACTGTGGCAACAACTCGTGTCACTTAACAAAAACATAGACATAGTGAAAATAATGCTTATTTTGAATGAAGAAGTCGCGGCCTCTCATTTTTCATTAGTTTCATAATATGCAAACAAGCTTTTATCTATTCGCACACGAAATACATTAATAAGTAAATTATTGTATGTGAATGATGCCATTATTATAATCGTGTGTAAAAGTATCCAAATCGTGCGTAAAAGTCCAATGTAAAACAAATGGAGATTCATTATTAAAGGATTTATGTTTGTTGTTACTATGGCAACAACTCGCGTCACAATATAGTGACAATAAATTTCTGACAATAAATCAAGTGACAATAAATCAATAAGTCACGGTCTCTTAGCCTGGATATATCTGGCTGCTATGTATCTGGCTTTTGTGCACTCATTGCGATTAAAGCCTTCGGCTCGTGCTATACACTTTGCAACTCATGCACAAAAGCCCGTCTTCACACACTTGTATCATAAACTACTATTTTGTAAAGATGAAATTGAACATAATTACCTTTAAATTATCAAAATTATTAGACAATTTTAGACAAAAAACAAAACAAAAGACAAAAACAGTAAAAACAGATTTTGAAAAATATTTTAAAAAATTATTTTTGTCAAATTTGTTTCTGGTAACAATTGCAGTTTTTCAATGTAATTTATTGATATTTTGCATCGTTATAACAGTTCTATCGAGAATTTGCATTATCGATAAGTCAAGTTACGATAAATCGCGTTAAAATAATATATATGGAAAGAAAGAATTGTTTGCAAAACTCGATTATATCAAACTTTTTTAATCCAAACATTGTGATATTGGAAAATGGATGAAAGAACCTAAAGCAATTCAACTCAGACACACGGTTTTCTTCTTCAATATAATATATAACAAAGTTACTTTGTTAACAATGAAATATGGATTGAGCTATTCAAGACTTTGTTGATTCAATTTTAAGTTTGTAGTGCAAAGTATTAAATATATTCAATAAAAACTAAAAAAAAATCACTAATTACAATGTATTTTTTATCACTCATGCACAATAGTACTACCTTGGTGCACGTTTTTTAGTGCGATAAATTGTCAATATTAGTTGTATTTTGCATAACTTGAATAACGCATGCAAATATTTAATTTCGCTGGTTACATTAAAATAAACAAATAAATAAAATGAATACAATCAAGACCTCGGTATTAAAAAAGTGTCAAATTTCAGAACAAAATAAAAATTAAATAAAACGTTTTAAAGTGAGTATAAATTCTATGCCGTGATATCGGAGACTGATGAGAGCTTTAATGACGAATCCACGCCACCGGAGAAAATTGAAAAAGCAAATTCTTTATTTTTGGTTGGCTCCTGAATCTCAAACTTGTAAGAAACCTCCCCTCGCATGAGTGATAATAAAATATTGTTTGTAACACGGGCGAAATTGTCAATTTTACTCTCGAGCGAATGCGCGCCCTCGCTTCGTTCGTGCGCACATTTTCGCTCTCGAGTAATATTGACAACCTTTCGCCCTAGTTACAAAATCAACTATTATTGGGTTGGTTGTGTTGCAATTATTAATTTAAAGAGAAGAATTCTGTTGATTTCGTCTACAATCATGAACAAAAATTGGCCTTTGCAAAATTGTTATTAAGGTTCTTTAGACTTGCAAATTAAAAATTTGCCATGTAAACGTTAAAATTGAAGAAGAGCCATCCTTAGAACAAAAAGAAAAGGCGATTAAAAGGTTGAAAAACACCGAGTCTCCTGGAAGCGTCGGTATACTGTCTAAACCAGGGGAGGGCAATTTTTTTGACTGTAGGGCCACATTACGTTTAAAATTTGCCAGCGGGCCGCATTAAACATTTTTCTATTTTAATAGTTATTTTTATACCACGGCAATACTTAACCACCCTTCAGTAGATTCAGTAAATAAGTTCTTAAAATCCTATTTTCTTAGAAAAAAATGAAGTTAGTGAAATAAAGATAAATTCTATTTGAAATTTTTGTTTAAATTTTCGTTATTTTTAATCCTTTTTAGGATAAACATAGGATCACTTTGTTGTCCGTATGTTTGTCTGTCTGTCCATCTGTCCGTCTATCCGTCTGTCTGTCTGTCCGTCTGTCCGTCCATCCGTCTGTCTGTCTGTCAAGACCATTTTTCTCAGGAACTCGTAGAGGTAACAAGTGGAAATTTGTATCAAATACTCGGGTCTGCGGTCTCTTTCAGCTGTGAAAAAATCAAACTTGTAAGTCAACGCGATCAAAAGATATAACAGTTTATGTTGCATATTTTGCGATTTCACAAGGGAATCAAAACCTATAGGGTACTTCCCGTTGACCTAGAATCATGAAATTTGGCAAGAAGCGGTGTCTTACAGCGCAAGTAAAGGAAAAAATCTGAAAACCGTAAATATGTAGTTTAACTACAAGAAAAATGCGAATTTACTATTAGAAACTTATGAAAATACACTAATGTGTTGCGTGGTATTGTCAGGCACCAGAAGCATATGGGTTGCATACAGTTAGGTCCTCCTCGGTTAGGTCCGAAGGTTAAAAAGTATGTGTCGGCACCAAGTTGTTTATTCTGAATTTTCTTTGTTTATATTCGTTATGCATTTCATCACGTACACTCTATATACATAAGATATATAAGGTATATATTATGTCTAAATTTTGCTTGTTTATAACCGACATGCGACATACTCAAGTCCCGTAACATCCTGTATATATTATATTTCGTCTAATTTTTCTTTATAATCTACATATACTTAAATCACGTACGCACTATATTTTCTGGTAGTCAATTGCCCAAAAGCAGTCAATTAAACAACTGAATGTTAAGAGTATCGAGAAAGTTAAGTATCGAGATCTAGAAATAGTTAAAATATTAGTTTATATTAGATCTAGAAATAGTTAGATCTTAATATAAATTAGTGAATAAGTGTAATACTAAAGTAAAGTTTTCTTTTTATAAGTTTAAAAATATTCGCTTTATTAAAAAAATACCCTGTATACCTTTATACAGGGTATATAGGTATACGGGCAAAATTGAGCAGTAAAAACAAATAGTCAAGTTCCAGAACCCCTAAACACTCATAGTGAATGGGGGATGTATGGTAATAAAATATAGGGTAGAATTCCATCGTACAACAGCGGCATCTTGAGGTTATGCTTGCAGCGGTACTAAGATTGTCGTGATGTCAGGAGGGCCACTTGTCAAGTTAACTGAATGTGCTTGCTACGTCCTCCACAAAAAAAGATACCTTACTTACAAGTTTGTACCGAACCCTCGGTGCGCGAGTCACAACTCGCACTTGGCTGTTTTTTTTTTTGTTATTTTGTATAAATTACATAAAATATTTTTCCTTGTTCTATTTTTTGAAAAAATTGGAAAACCGGTTTTTTGGAAATCTGGAATTCGAAAACCGATTTTTCAAAATATCGGTTTTTGTATAAACCCTACTTGCCATGTATTCATGGTTTCAAAACAGCGTACGATACCGTGAAGTGGGTATAACTGTATGGCGCAATGCAAATCGTTGGCATACCGAACAAGGTAGTTCGTCTAACGAAGATATTTGAATATTGATGAAACCATACTACTTATATATACAATCATACAAACTTATTAAAGAGTGAACGGCCAGCTGCATATGCGTTTCGAGGTTTATCTCTCATCAGTGCGCGTCTGCAGATGGCTATTCACTTAATTTAAATAGAAATAAATGATCTTAAAACAATGTTATTTGTCCAGTGCTTGTTAGTGAAGTGGAAATGTACTGGGAATAGTAATAACATTCAAATGTCTGTTGTATAATTCGATATCATGTGTGATATTAGCCAGGAAGTAGTTGTTTCAATATGAGATTTATTCATAGCCTTAATAAGACTTAATATTATAGAGCTACGAACAGGTTTAATATATTCATATATTTAAGCTATATTTCGTCTTTAAAGTTTGAAGTTGACGATGAAAAACTCTGTCTGCGCTACCAAGATACAAGGTGACATCTCAAATCATTTCCCGTCATTAACAGGAGTACGACGGGGTGACGCACTCCACTGCACCCTATTTAACTTGGCGCTAGGAAAGGTCGTCAGAGATGCGGAAGTGCAAACAACGGGCACTATATTTATTTGAACAAATCAGGCCCTGGGATATTAACGTAATTGGACGAATTGTTCGGGACACGCCAAGGACTCATTCTTCAAAATTGAGACAGCAGCTGCAGGAATGGGTCTTAAAGTAAACGAGACGAGGACAAAATTCATGGTAACGTCGACCACCAAACACCTGACAAAACTGGGACAAAACCTTACAGTAGATGAATATAACCTCGAGGTTGTCAGAGAATTTGTATGTTTGGGATCAACGATAACCAGCCAGGAAATGCAACGGAGGATAGTCAGCGCCAACAGATGACTCTGAGGGTTACGTAAACTGCTATCCTCCCCGTAATCTAACCAAAAGGTATAAACTTACCATTAACAAGACCTTAATCCAATCAGTTGCAATATATGGCTCAGAAACCCCTGGACCATGTTACAAAAAATGACGCGATTCTGAAGGTTCCTGAAGATACCAAGACGGTCTCTGTAGGCACCGCTATAACCACGAACTCAGGTCTGTCAGTTCCTGAGGAAGGTCTCTGTAGACACCGCGAACCACGAATCACGAACTCTACCAGTAAAGTGAGGATGGCGATAACTATCGTCGAAATTTTTATTTTGCTCCATTTTACTGGATTTTTAATTGGATTGAACGAACAGGACTTTTATTTATTTTCTTTTAACGGGACGTAGCAAGCACCAATCGGTTAACTTGTCTAGTGGCACCCTGAAAACTCCTCGAGCATCTTGGAACCGCTTCACGCATGACGTCAAGATGTTGTTGTATTAGTTTCGCCTTACAGCCCCCTTCCACGTCTAGCGATTAGGGGTTTAAGTTCAGTTTCTTGTTGTTCTCGACTTGGAGTCGTTTCCTCTCGTCCTGCTCTTACAAGGTCATGATGCTTGTCATCATATCGGTTGTTATTACCCACATGTTCTCCGACCAAATCATATGGTCGGTTAGGCCTATAGGTTCTAGTTTGAGGTGAGTTTTCTTTTCCCACGTTTCTCTTTCTGGTATCCATTTATAACAGTCTGGTATCCATTTATGACAAGATGGTGTGTCGAACGCTATCTTCAAGGCCACAGTATTCACAGAGACTATGGGTTGCCCTGCGAATGTTATGCAGGTAATCCCTAAAACAACCATGACCGCTTAGCACTTGTGTAAGGTGAAAATTCGTTTCACTATGTTTTCGAGATACCCATCGCTCGACGTCAGGTATAAGGATCCTGGTCCATTGTCCTCTGTTCGATAGCTGCCACTCTTTTTGCTATGCCTTATACGTTTGCGCTCTGGCGGCTTTCTTTTTATCGCTCTTTGTGCAGTCGTCGCTTGTTCTAACTCGGTAAAGTTCCTCTCTCTTTCGCACCATAAGCTCTATTGGTACTATGCCAGCGATTACAAGTGCGGCCTCCATTGAGACTGTTCGGTATGCATTGGACACTCTCAGTACCGTTTTCCGTTGAATTAGCGATAACTTGTGCCTGATCAATTTCTTCTCCATGGCAATTGCCCATACGGGAGCTGCGTAGAGCATGGTCAAATGTACCACCGAGCATAGGAGCCTTCGCTTGCTGCTTTTGGGGCCACCGACGTTGGGCATTAGTTTGTCTAATGCTGCTGCGGTTTTGAGCGCTTTATCTGCGATTGCGATGACGTAGTTTTTAAATGATAGACATTAGTCGATCGTTACACCCAGGTATTTAATTGATTCTTTCGGGACTATCTTTTCTCCCTTTACAATGAAAGTAATGGGACCGATTTTTCTGAATCCTGTTATCAGCACTGCCTCTGTCTTCTCGGGAGCCAATTCTAGTCTCTTTTCTTCCATCCAATTACCAACTATAGCTGCATCTCCTCTAAGCATTATTCCCCTTTCTGTTTTCCCAGTCACTACCAGAGCTAGGTCGTCAGCAAAGCCCACGATCTCCACTCCCTCCGGCAGTTTGAGACTCCATCGTACAAGATGTTCCACAGTGTCGGGCCCAGAACCGAGCCCTGTGGAACACCACTGCTGACATTGCGCTCTTCTCTTGAGTTCTCTGCTCGCAGTATGATTTTTCTAGTTCTCAAATAGCTCCTGATTAATCGTAGTAGATACGGTGGTATGTCCTTTCTTGCCAGTTCCTCCAAGATGTTTTGCCATGATTCGGGCATTAAAAGCATTTCTAACGTCGAGTGTTATAAGTGCACATAGCTTTTTCGTTCTTTGTGAGCCTTCTTGCGCTTTTCTCGCCACTTCAACGACCTTATCCATATCATCTACTGTAGACTTTCCCTTCCTGAACCCATGTTGCTTCTCTGAGAGGTTCTTACCTGTCTCTAATGCCTGTCTTATTCTTTGTAGCTGTAGTTGCTCTAGGAGTTTTCCTGCTACATCTAGTAGACACAGGGGTCTGTACGACGAAGGCTTCTTGGTGGGCTTATCGCCTTTCCTAATTAAAACAAGCTTGGCTTTTTTCCAAATATATCGGAGAATATTATCTAAACGGACAGGACTGGATGAACAATATTAGAGGATCAAGATTATATAAGACAAAGTAATTTCTAGTGACACTATATATCAAAATCGCACTATGTAATGAAAAACACTACAGAAGTATAAATAAAAACAAATTTTCTTTCAAACTCGACTAGCACAGTATGAAGATCGACGCCGATTGATCTCATAACATGCCATGTGACGTTATGCTTCCATTCGAACAATGAAGATGCGTTTTGCAAATTTAAATTTCGCTTTACTGTCTCAAAGATCAAACTAGGTAGACTCTTAGTTTATATACGTAAACTGCTATCCTCCCGTAATCTAACCAAAAGCTAAGAAGTTACCATAAACAAGACCTTAATTCTACCAGTTGCAATATATGGCTCACAAACCTGGACAATGTTAAAGAAATATATATAATATAGGCTTTTCTGGGGGTTTTCGAAAGAAAGGTACTTCGTTGGATTCTTGGGCCTGTTTGAGAGGACGGTGGTCTCTGTAGACGCCGCTACAATCACGAACTCTACCAGCAGAGTGAGGCTGCTGATATTGTATTACAGATCAAACTAGATAAGACTCCAATGATCAGGACACCGACATTGTTGTCAAAAACCGGTCTTTATTTTAAAAAACGAATTTTAATAAAAAAATATCATATCTGTAACATTTTCCGTAGATTGATTTTAAAATAGATTAATCCGCTGAAAATCCTTTAGGAATTGCGAGCTTTTAACTGCACGAAAAAACCGTGCGAGAAATTCTGCGAAAGGCAGAAAAAGAGCGGAAAAAAAAGAGAGACATTTTAAATCATTTTAGAAAAATAAATCTCTCGCCTCGGAGGGCGCAAACGAATATAACGACGCGGATAACAAAAAAAATTTGACATTTTATCATCGATAAATTTTCTTTATAGAAAAAACTTTATCCAATTAAAACCATTTTTGATTAAATTTTTCGGTAAACGTAGACATGTAATTTATTCCCCTCTTGTTTAAAACAGAACAACCCTTATAATCCAATCCGCATCTACAAAAGCCTTCGCACTATTAACAAACACCATTGTATAACCAAGAATGTTGCTCATTTGTGTAAACAATCTAGCCGTTTTGTGTTGATTAAAACAACACTTATTGCCTTTTTATTAAGCTTGTAATAAAAATGTTTATAATTTATGTATGGGATGCATTAAGCTGATGGAAATGTTAATATAGCGAGTAACATAATGGATTGCTTTGTGCACTAGCTGTGCATTTATAAAGAAATTATTGTATTATTGATTAGACCGATAAAAATATTGTCAATTATTACAAAAAATAAAAATCGAAATAAAATCACTTGTTATTATTGATTATAATGTTCAAATTAATAACGACTTATATAGTCACATGGTTGAAGCTAATTTAAAAACGAAAAGTATAATAACATCCACTACGGGACAGCTTTACTAATTAAATTAATAAAGTAAAATTAATTAGTAAAGCTGTCCCGTAGTGGATGTTATTATTACTTTTCGTTTTTGAATTATTGATTATTTTATATTATTACTTTATTCTGTTTGTGTTTAATAAATGTTATAACACTGAAGAGTTCGTTTCAAAACACTTGGAAATCTTATGCCTTGTAGGTGAAGCTTAAGAAGTGCAAAGGTTCAGTTTAAACTCATTAGACAAAACTAATTACTTTTGGATCAAACAAAATGTATCCCAGTCAACAAAACCATCCAAACACCAACAGAACATATAGACAGAAAGTTTAATTTCTAATTAATTTAGATAAGGCCATATAATGAATACAAACAGATGAGATAAACTGAATGGAACTAATTATTTCGAGACTAATCAGAAACCCTGAACATACACTAACTATATGAGATTAAAACTATAGAAAACGAGCTCATCTTTCATTCAACATACCGATGGATTACTATATAGTTCGAAATTGTTTCATACTCTTTGTATAAAATGATAAAGATTAACACAAGACTAGACTTGTCTCTCTAATCTTGTCCATCTGCCTTGTCTGCCTAGTCCTGTCTCTCTAGTCCTATTTTCTAGTCTTGTCTGTCTAGTCTTCTCTGTGTAGTCTTATTAGTTAGTTGAACAGACGCAAATGCAGGACGATGTGTAAAAGTAAATGAATCGAGACTAAAAAAAAATTTTAAAACAATACATTTTGAGGATCCTTCTAGAAGAGCTCATCAAAGTGAATAAAAGGGTAGTGAAAGTGTTGATGACACCGAGTTTGTCTTCCATTGTTCCAGTCTCACTCACAATGAATAACCTTTGTCTGGCGGGAGAAATAAAAGCAATTAAATTAAATTATCAGGGAAACAATTCCATTTCCAAATTGGAATGCTCGCGAGAAAAATTCTTTTTATTTTCTTGTGTTGTTGGTGCAGTTTGCTCGAGATGTAGACGCTTGAGACGAAGCCGCGAATTATTTAAACGAGACTTTCGCTCAAATCATGATTCATGCGTCCGCAAATGCGATCAATAAATTCTAGTTTCCCAAATGTATCCCCATTAAATCCCTCTGCTGTTTGTCTCCGAAACTCGATTACTACACATTTTGGGATATTTCCAATATACTGAAACGCACTAACGCCATAATCCACAACAAATATTATCAGGGTATGATTCACATTTCATATCCTCCATCATATTGCCCTCCAAGTCTTCAGTAATTAAATATCAATCAATCTAGAATAATTTAATATTAAATTATATTTAAGTAAACTATTTTCCAATGCTTGCTATGTAAAACACCAAACTGCTAAGAGCAGCGATATTACCATCAGCTCGGGAGTCAGACAGGGCTGCGTACTATCGCCCTTACTATTTAACATTCTGTTCTCAATAATGGACAAAGTAGTGTCAAGAAGTGAGGTCATTAGATGGACGTTAAACTCGTTCCTGGAAGATCTAGACTACGCAGACGATATCTGTTTCTTGGCACACACCCACGCCGACAAGCAGAGCAAACTCGACCGTCTCTCCGCAGAAACATCCAAAGCATGTTTAAAAATCAACATTGGCAAAACCAAATCGCTTAGAGCCGCCACGAAGAATACCCGTGCCTTCCGCATTTTTGACGAACAAATAGAGGGTGTAGATGAAATCACGTACCTGGGAAGCATAATTACTAATGAGGGCGGCACCACCACCGATGTCTCATACCGAATAAAAAGGGCCAAACAGGCTATGCTCAGGTATTTGGTATGCTCAGGCCAGTCTGGACCTCCAGACTGTATTCCACACGAACAAAACTAAGAATATTCACCTCAAATGTGAAATCCGTCTTGCTGTACGGGTGCCAAACATGGAAAATCTCCATAACCATAGTAAATAAGCTTTAGGTATTCATAAACAAATGCCTACGAAGTATACTGCGCATTTTTGGCCAGATACAATACGCAATGTAGACTTATGGCACCTGACAAACCAACAAGAGATACAAAAAGAAATAAAACACCGCAAGTTGAAATGGTTGGGCCATGTATTGAGGAGAGACGAAGGAAACATCACTAGGCAAGCCTTACAATGGAACCCGCAGGGTTCTCGCAGAAAGGGACGTCTAGCTAACACGTGGAGGAGGACCATAGTCGCAGAATTAAAAATCGCAGGAAAAACGTGGAACGAGGTGAAACGCCTCGCTCAGAATAGAGTCAGATGGAAGGTCTTTGTAGAGGCCCTATGCTCTGCGTAAGAGTTAGAGGACAACAACAACATTTTCCAATAAAAACATTGTTTTTACTACAAGACTAGATAGAACACTACACAGACAAGACTAGACAAACAAGATTAGACGGACAAGACTTAATAGACAAGCCTTGTTTCTTTTTTAATGGGACGTAGCAAGTACATTCTTTTGACTTGATAAGTGGCCCCTCTGAAAGAACACGAGCATCTTGGTACCGCTTCATGGCATTTAGCTTCAAGGTGACGTTCTCTATTTATTAGTTTCTAAAGGTGTCTGCAGTTTGGGACAATTTAAGGCCTTACTTCCTCCCTCCAACGTGGGTGATTAGAGGTTCAGGTATTTATATGCACGTTCCGTTCGTCGCTTTCTTTTTCTCGTAATATGTTGCTAGCCATGGTCAGCGTTGATATCCAGTCCTGCTCCGACCTTAGCGTTATGTCCGTAAGTGTGCACTTCCAGTGTTGCTTGGGTTCTGTCTGCCCATTTGGCTCTAGTGTCTATTGTGTGTTGTACACTGTCCATTTCCCTACAGTAGACTCACGAGCCGTCTGAGGCTCGGCCTATGCCGCACAGGGATTGTCTGAAGCACTCGTGGCCGAACAGTAATTTTGTCAGGTAGTAGACCGGTAATAGCTAAGCACTTGGTTCTTGAGTCAGACAGCGTGGGTTCGAATCCCACACAGAACCAAAAAAGCAGCAAAAATTAAAAACTAATGGCTGCAACCCATCACACTCAATTCCCCAACCCGGATTAGGCAACCGTGGGGTCTCAACTGCCTTAACACCTTCTCTGGAAATTTGTCGTTCGGATTCGAGGTTAAACCGCTAGGTCCCCTATATTCAAATTTTAGTGCTGAGGTTAGATATATGGTAGATAAGAGGCCGGTGCCCCAGGAGTGGGGACATAAGAAGGCTGATGATGGAATAGTAGCCCACAACTCCGTATTTCCTTGTCGCCCATGGTTTTACTTCGGGGATTAACAGTCTGGTCCATTCTCCTTTGTTTGAGCTGTTACACAGTTGTTGCCAGCTGGTGTACAGTTGTGACCTCGCAGTCTTCATTCGCAGATTTCTATCTCCAGCCTGACTACTGTTATTTGTGCAATGCAATACAGCTCTTTCTTGCGCTAGGAGCTGTATTGGTGGTATCCCCGCTATTAAAAGTGCCGCCTCTCCTGACACCATCCTGTATAAATGTATTTTCTTTTAAATATACAAATACTTCACTACAAGTTCTCAGTGCCATCTTTCTTTGTATTGAACTTTTGTCGCGCGGCAACCTTTTCCATACTGGGACACCGTACAATATAGTGGAGTGGACTACTGTGCATAACACTCTTCGTTTGCCGCTCTTTGGTCCTCCCACGTTTGACATGAGCCTTCCGAGTGGAAAATGTAACAGTAAATTTGAACAAAAGGATTTGGTTTAAACTTCTTTTCTGTCAATGAAATATTCTGATTTTCAGATTCATTTTTCCCTGGTTTTGTAATACAAGATCGAATCAACAATAGTATATCACGTAACGAGAGTTGTAAGAAGCATAAGCGGGGAGTGCGTAATTCCACGAGTACGTAATTGCCTTACAACTCGAGATATGTACTATACTTTATCTACGACCAAACTAATTTATTTCTGTTTAATAAGAAAAAGTGTTCACAGTGGTGTGGTGGTGAACGCATCCGCTAGCTATACATAAGATCCCGGGTTCAATCCCCGGACAAACTGTGAACATTTTTACGGAACTATGATGTGGCCACCTCGTGGAAAGCAGGGGCAAACTACCACGAGTTAATCTGCCTAGTAAAAACCTCTCAAATAGTGCCGTTCGGAACTGGCGATAAACTGCTAGGTCCCGTATATTAGTGGATGATGCGTGGCCACCTCGTGGAAAGCAGGGACAAACTACCACGAGTAAATCTGCCTAGTAAAAACCTCTCAAATAGTGCCGTTCGGAACTGGTGATAAACTGCTAGGTCCCGTATATTAGATGATGCGTTCCACAAGTATGCACGAGAGGCTGCCTATGTGCTCAGAGAGTACGACACCTTAAGCATAAGAAAAATATGCTTGATCTAACAAATTTATTTCTTATTAGGTACATTATTTAACATCATAATAAATAAACAGTTGTATTTTCATATATAACTGTTACTCGACATTATTTAACTTGATAGAAATGAAAAGAAATACATTCTTAATGGTTACATACCTTATTATATAGTAGTTATTTGGGTTAAACTGGAATAAAAGTGCTCATAGATATAGGCAAACCAATGTACGCAATGTCAATTTCCCTTAGGTTGAATTTTGGCACGGGGGGGGGGGGGGGGGGGGGGGTCGCTGAACGTATGAGTAGCTCTCAACCAATCAACGATTTGTAAACCAAACGTACGTGTGTGTTATCAATCATAACTTATCATTAGTCGCGTTAACTGTTACATACGTGTGTGTTATGATGTATTTACATAGTCCACGAACTGTACAATAATGGGCATTTACAATAGTGGTCGTAGATAAACAATATTAAATATATTGTACAATCAAAGATAGTTATAATCATTCAAGGTTTCTTTCGTTAAAACCCAAAAATATTAAAATAAATTTGAGGAACTGATTTTTGTCTGTAATCTTAATACCCTAATTTAAAAAACCGCGTTAATCGAACTTGCGATACTCGAGGGATGTCTGTATCAATTTATAAAAAAATGATACAGACATCCCTCGAGTATCGCGAGTTATGATCAAAAACCTCAAACTGCAAGTGAAAACTAGAAGTTTCTAACTAGTATAGTCTTCAAGCTATGGTTTCTAACTAGTTCAGCCTTCAAGTTATGGAATCTCAAATTTGATCAAATTTGGTCACTCCACTGTTTTTCTTGTTACCTCAAAAACTAGTCCAACTAGGTAATTGGTACTTGGTACAATAAAAGCTAACTAATTTAGCTCTAAGCAAGTGAAAACTAGAAGTTTGTAACTAGTATAGTATTCAAACTATTGTTTCCAACTTGTATAGTCTTCAAGCTATGGAATCTCAAAATTCATCAAATTCGGTTCCTTCCACAATTTTTCCTTGTTATTTCAAAAACTAGTCCAACTAGATTATTGGTACTTGCTAAAAAAAAAGCTAACTAACTTAGCTATTAGCAAGTGAAAACTAGAAGTTTCTAACTAGTATAGTCTTCAAACTATTGTTTCTAACTAGTACAGTCTAAAAGCTATGAAATGTCACATTTTATCAAATTTGGGAACTTTGACAGCTTTTTCTTGTTAACTCAAAAACTAGTCCAACTAGGTAATTGGTACTTTGTACAATAAAATCTAACTAATTTAGCTCTTAGCTAGTTAAAACTAGAAGTTTCTAACTAGTATAGTCTTCAAGCTATGAAATCTAAAATTTTATCAAATTTGGAACCTTTGACCAGTTTTTTCTTGTTATCTCAAAAACCAGTCAAACTAGGTAATTGTGACTTGGTGCAATAAAAGCTAACTAATTTAGCTATTGAAAACTAACTTAACCCACTTTGGCTTTTAGTATGCACCACCCCGGTATCGCATATTTTCATTCATTCAGGGTGGGCAACCCGGACTGTTAATTAAAATCGTCCTAGTTGTCGCCTCCCCGACCAAGATTCGAACCCGGGTCTCCCGCATAGGAATGCGGATATGTTGTAAACTAGACTACCTAGGAGGACTATCATATGAAAACTAGAAGTTTCTAACTAGTAAATTCTCCGAGATTGAGATCACGTTAGAATTATCCTAAATTATATTTTAATCTCGGCGTGTATTGATTGAACTTTAATTAAAAATTCGTCACGATTCGTTTGTGACTCTTTGTGTCCGTGATGAGTTTTTTGATCCAAACCCACAAAAAGCGAAAGTTCTATTTATATCGCGGTGCCGGGAAAATATACAACAATAAAAAAATACACACATTTGTCGATTTATAACGTGACGGGATCATTTCCGCGAGCCTTATAAACAGCACGGGCGAATCGATAGCCAATATTTCCAAATAGAAAATGATTTGTTATGGGTCTCTTCCCCTCACCTAAATCACGAACCATGACCCGTCGCAATGAATAGCGCATGATGCAACCGAATGCAAAAACGCATCGGACCAGCCCCGAAATGTCGGGCGATTATATTTAGGGGAAATGTGCTAGCCGCTGGGAACGAAATCACGCGCAAACTATCTGTAACTACAATCACGCGGAGAGATACGAAACAGTCTCGCCGACTCCGAGACAATTTTTGAGTGGAAGATTTAAGGTCGAAAACGTATATAAAACGTGGTGATCGGAACAAGGATAAGAGATGGATTTATATGAATGTGTGAGCAAAATACAAAAAGTATATTTCTCCCACGATTTTTTTTGCTGAGGGATCGGGTTTTTTTTGTATTGATCAAGGATTTAACCCCAGCCCCAACTTGCAAGTTTGCAGATGGATTTGAATCACCTGCCCATCACCAATAAATTTATCACAATGGATAATTGTCAATGCTTACAAATATCTCTTGAAATGTATATGGGACTGTGTTGTAAATGTTGAGAAAAAATGGCAAAGGCGGTTTAGGAACCAAGTTTATCTGGTCTAGCTAGAATTTATATCCAGACTCAGTTACACCCACATAAGCCTTGTTCACCCTCATATCGAAAGCACAGGACCCTACTTATCTTTAAATAAATATAATATAATATAAATAAATATAATCTTTATTTTTTAAATTTTGGCCAGCTTTTTGGGATTTCAGACCGCTGTGATTAAGTTCTAAAATGAAAATATGTGCATTTTTTGTGCTTCAATTCAAAAAAGGCTTTAAAATTCGATGGATAATTATGTATTAAGCTAATAAGTCATAAGTTACAGTAAAACAGAATTTTTAGATTCTAGATAAATAGAATGAAGTGAATATCAAGGACACCAAGTCTACCCTCAAAGACTATAACAGAGCACTGGCAAATAAACAAACAAGAATTTGGCAGACAAATAAGGTAAACATAGCCACGACTAGACAGAAGTCTGGTCAGAATTGATCAGCAAAGAAAGTAAATACGAGATGAAAACGAACAAGCAGACAATACCGAAACTATACTGAGACTATACAATACTAGGTATCAATTGGCTTGTCCATTTGGTATTTCATATCCAAAAATATTAAGAAAAGTTAGACAAGTGCGTAAAGTAATGATTATGGTACAATACTAAGTAGCAATTGGCTTGTCCATTTGGCATTTCATATCCAAAAATATTAAGAAAAGTTAGACACGTGCGTAAAGTAATGATTATTAAAGTAAACAACTTTAATTTGTAATAAACTTAACAAATTCGCCTTCAAACTTTTCTAGTTTGTCTATAAATTGTCACTTTAAGTTGGATCTAGTATTTTCTGTGAAACATTTAGTCCGTTGCCCAAAGTATACTACTGCCTAGTTGAACAATCAAGACATTCTTAAAATTGCCTATATAATCAACCACGTTGATTACATTTAAAATCAACGTTGCGTGCCGCAATTGGCACGCAATAGATTTTTATATTTTATTTTATGTTTATTGATCAAATCCGATTTGCCACCGATAAGTAAAACTATACGTGATAATACTGTCTAGTTGAACAATCAAGACATTCTTAATATTGTATTGTGAATTGTTACTTTTAATAATAAAAATGTTTAATACTTTTTAGCTGAGTCTAGTCATAACTGCATACAAAGGTTAATACGACTTCTCTAATCTAGTCTTGCTAGTCTAGTTTTTTAAAACATCTAGTTCAATCATTTGAAATGTAATCAACGTTGCGTGCCGCGATTGGCACGCAATAGATTTTTACATTTTATTTTATGTTTATTGATTAAAACCCCACAAGAAAAAATCTAACGGGGTCAAATCGCAAGATCTTGGGGGCCAGTTCACATCACCTCCACGTGAGATGCCCTTCATGCCCTGAATGACCATGACCATGCCCAATCTCTGAACAAACTAAGGACAGGAGTGACGCGTTGCAAATCGAACAGGATGAGATGGGGAATGCCTGTGGATGACGAGCTGTGTGAATGCGGGGGCTTCAGAGCGACAACCTCTTTCTCAGATATTCCAACATGGTAGAGGCATGCACGATAGAGGACCTAATTGTGGCAAATGACAGGGCGATAGACGCTGCCAACTACTGGATAGGAAGGGACTGAATGTAAACACTGGTATCTCGGACTCGGAAATGAATGAATGAACCATGCCCTCAAATCGCTCGTACAGAATGTCCAATGTGGCTAGGGCTATGTGGCACGTAGCGCCGTCCTGTTGAAACCACATGTCGTTGGTGTCCATTTATCCAATTCAGGCCAAAAGAAGTTGTTAATCATCGAACTATAGCGCTCGCCGTTGACGGCGATGGCCTGACCAACGTCGTTCTCAAAGAAATGTGGACCGATGTCAGCGCAAAATCCACACGAAACAGTGACTTTTTCGGGATGCATTGGACGCTCTTCGATCTCATGTGGATTGATATCGTCTCAAATTTAAAAATTTTGTTAATTGACGTACGCAATCCAGAAATGGGCCTTATCGCTGAAGATGTTTTTTTTAAGAAAAACTGCTCCAAAGCCCTTCATGCCCTGAATGACCATGACCATGCCCAATCTCTGAACAGACTAAGGACAAGAGTGACGCGCTGCAAATCGAACAGGATGATATAGGGAATGCCTGTGGATGACGAGCTGTGTGAATGGGGGGGGGCTTCAGAGCGACGCCACCTTCTGTGAAGTGAAGCCACCTTCTCATATGGCCCAACATGGGAGAGGCATACACGATAGAGGACAAAATCATCAGGTAATCATCGACCTATAGCGCTCGCCGTTGACGGTGATAGCCGGGCCAACTTCGTTCTGAAAGAAATGTCCGATACCAGCGCAAAATCCGCAAGAAACAGGGATGCATTGGACGCTCTTGGATCTCATGTGGATTGATATTGTATCAAATTTAACAATTTTGTTTATTGAAGTACGCAATGCAGAAATGGGCGTTATCGCTAAAGATGTTTTTTTGAAGAAAAACTGCTCTATAGCCCATTCAGCGAAGACACGTCGTTGTTTATGGTCGTTTACCTTCAGCTTCTGTTGAAGTTGCGATGCAAAATTCACCAAGTTGTGGGCTGCGAAAGGCCGCCGAGTTATTGTGAGCGTCGCAAAATCGACTGCCTGGGATTCTCCTGAACACTCTCACCGACAGCGGCGATGTTTTCAGCAGATCTTTTGCGTTTCGTCCTCGTACTGGTATTGTTTTATTGTTTACTGAATAAACTCAAGTTTTTCCACCACACTGCGAATAGTCCTTTCGCAAGGACGATTATGGCGACCGTAAAATGGGCGCAGCGCGCGAAATAGAACACCCATTTTGATCACCAATTTTATCATTTGCACGTGTTGTTGAACGCTATATCCGCCCATGGTGATTTGGCAAAACAGACTTCATAAATGACAGCCAATTCGACAGGCGTAGCTTCAACGTTATGGCCGCTATCAACTGTCAAAGTTCGAAAGTCCCTATTGGAAGACCCTATATAATCAAGTTAAATTTCGACGAAATCTTTTTTTACAAACTTGGAACGACCATTACTTGAACCATAGTTGTCAACTAAAAGTTAAACTACAATACATAAATTAGAGAAATACGCATCCGCACTAATTAGGTTACATTGACCATTCTTGTCTCATTTTCAACAACAACCGTTTATCTAAATTACTTTCGCAACTTTATATCCATTTAGTTTTGTAAATTTCGTTAACCTACAACGAACTGCTTTAGACAATATAAAATAAAATGCAGTGTACGAGAGGAATGTTCAATTAAGCGTGGTAGTTAGACTCGCCGTTGTCAGATATTATAATTACAGGTGTAGATAGCCGGAAGATACTTTTGATTGATGGACAAACCGGATAAACAATGTAATAACTTTGTTGTTTTTCACGCGAATCTGTTAAAATTCTTATGATCCGGCGGTAAATTAGTTTACGGCTTGTAAACCCAGTCTCGAACTACCTTTTGTTAGCTCATTTTTCTTCCGTTGCTACGCTATCTGTGCTATATTGATTTTCGCCACGCCCGAGCACGGTGGCAAAAGAACACGTCATTCTGAGAGACTCTACTCGTACTACTCCCTACACACCCCCACCCCTGTCCCCACTCCCCCAAAAACCCAACGCGTCTCGTCGCCACATTTTCAACTCGAATAAAAATAACAACATTCATGATAACAACTACACTTATCTTGCTCACTGCAACCGCTATTCTAACATGAAGTGTAATCTCAGTTAAATAGCTTAATTCATTTGATTTCTGCGAATGTTAACAAAGTTAGTTTTACCTCATTCGATTTACAAACAAATAAGTACCAAATGATACTTGCTCAACCGGTATTCGAACATGATATAATCTCTGTAAAATAGTTTAATTTATGTGATTTCTAGTAATGTTAGCAAACTTGGTTTTACCTCATTCCATTCACAATCGAAAAAAGTTTCGAATAAGGACAAAATTACTTTAGGTTAGTCTACGTCTACTTTGTTGATTAAGCTACTTCGGACTAATCTCATTTAAACAAATTTAGTGTATTCTTGCTCGGGTCTAGCAACCCAAATTTGTTGATTGAAGCGCTTCAGGCTAATCTAATCGTGTTATAGAGACTAAACTATCAAAACGAGAGAATGTCTAAATTATAATACTAACAGCAACAAACTCATGTTATATATGTTTTTGGTTACAAGGATAGATAACTCCTAATTCTTTAACTAGTTCAAAGCTTCAACATTATTATCTTTACTGATAAGTTTGGTTTGTTAAATATTTAATTTAATCTAGTACAGTCTATTCTAGCGGTGGCGAACCTATGGCACGAGTGTCACAGCTGACACGTAGAAAAAAAATGTGGCACGCGAGAGAAATACTTTTCTAAAAAATGTTTAAATTATAATTTTTTTATAATAATAATATCTTCTTCTTCTTCTGTTGCCTTGCACCTATGTGCGTTGTCGAATTATTGAATAATTGTTAATGTTTTCTTTATTGCTGTTTGGCACATGTCACCAAACTTTTTGATTTGAAAGTTTGAAGTTTAAATTATTATTTCCTAATAATAATATCTTCTTCTTCTTCTATTGCCTTGCACCTATGTGCGTTGTCGAATTATTGAATAATTGTTAATGTTTTGTTTATTGTTGTTTGGCACATGTCACCAAACTTTTTGATTCCGGTCCAGTTCGTGAAGTTTCTAAGCCATGATAGCTGTTTACGTCCGATGCACCTTCTGCCTTCTATCTTTCCTTCGAGTATGAGCTGGGGAATTCAATATTTTGGCCCCCTTAGTATGTGACCCAGATACCCGATCTTGCTCTGCTTTATGGTATTGAATAGTAATATGTCCACCCCTGTCCTTCTCAGCACCTCCACGTTGGTAATGTGGTGAGATACGGAGCATTCTTCTGAGTGTCTTAATCTCGAACACCTCGATCTAGTTAATGGATGCTACTTTTATCGTCCAGGTTTCTGCTCCATAAAGTAGGACTGACCAAACGTAGCATTTGACCATTCTGTAGCAAATTTCTAAATTTAAGTTTTTTATCGCATAGCAAAAGGACGTAGTTTGTTGAATGCGTGTCTGGCTTGTTCTACTCTACTCTTGATCTCTTGTAGTGGGTCCCATATGTCGTTTACTAGTGTGCCTAGGCATTTCTTGCTAGTAGTTCTTTCGATTGGTGCCCCCTCTACTGTGATGGACTCTCTTGACTGATTATTACGGCTTATAACCATGAATTTTGTTTTGGATATGTTCATTCTTAGTCCGGCCTCTGACATTTCCATTGGCCTCTGACCCCTTTCCGTCTATATTATAAAATATAATAGGATTCTTTTTGCTATGCCAAGAATCTATTGCGTGCCAATCTAGGCACTCGCGTCGCATATTCTTTATCTATTCATAGTCATGTTGATGTTGACATTCCTGTCTAATTCATCTGTAGTCTTTCTTGTCTCTTTACTCTTAATTATTTTTTAGTCTTTACTTTAGTCTTAATTATTTGTCTGAAAATTCTATTTATAATAATATCGCAGATCAATAATTAACCAGACTAAACTGATGACACTCAGCTGACAAGACAAGAGTTTACGAGCCTACACAAAACCAGATATTTCAGATAGAACCAGAAGAGCAGATTGAAGGAGACTCACTCTATCCCTCTATCCTACCCTTCCATCGTGATGGACGCTCTGCCTGGTTATTACGGCTTATAACCCTGAATTTTGTTTTGGATCTGCTCATTCTTAGTCCGGCCTCTGACCCCTCTCTGTATATTATAAAATATAATAAGATTGTTTTTGCTATGCCAAGAATCTATTGCGTGCCAACCTCGGCACTCACGTCGCATATTTGCATATTCCTGTCTAATTCATCTGTAGTATTTCATGTCTATTTACTTAGTCTTAATTATATTTGTATGTCAATTCTATTTATAATAATATCGCAGATCAATAATTAACCAGACTAGACTGATGAGACTCAGCTGGCAAGACAAGAGTTTACGAGCCTACACAAGACCAGATATTTCAGATAAAACCAGATATTTCAGATAGAACCAGAAGTATAGATTGAAGAGACTAGAAGTAACCTGAAGAGACCAGAACGAGACTAGAAGTAACTAGACGAGACTAGACAAAAGTATTTTCTGTCTGGCTATCTACTGTTTATCTAGGCTATGGGTCTCGCGTTTTGTACCTAGTCTTGGCTAGCTACTGTTGTATATCAAATCGTATCGGTTTGACTATATAGTCCAGCGGTGGCGCTACTATGGCACGCGCGTCACAGCTGACACGTAGAAAAAATTCAGTCAACAAAAGGCTATCGACCACTAGTCCGTGCTGCCCTTTCTGTTTTATATTTAGTCAAATATATTTATTTACAGACATTTCCCTGATTTGTTTTAAATTTGGTTTAACAGAGGCGCTGAGCCGAAAACGCTTGTTCGTTTGTAATAAATTTATACTTTGAATAGTCTGTCGATAAATACTGTAGTAAATACTATAGTCTGTCTATAAGTTTTGTAGTTTGCTTGATACGTATTGTAGTCCAGCGGTGGCGAAACTATGGCACGCGTGTCACAGTGACACTATGGCACGCGTGTCACAGTGACACTATGGCACTCGTGTCACAGTGACACTATGGCACGCGTGTCACAGTGACACTAAGGCACGCGTGTCACAGTGACACTATGGCACGCGTGTCACAGTGGCACTGTCACGCGTGATGACACGCGTGCCACGTAGAAAAAATTTAGTCACTCGGCAGAAATACCTTTATAAAAAATGTGTAAATTAATGTTTTAAAACAAAAAAACTAGACAAACCTAGACAAGAGTATTTTCTATCTAGCTGTCAATTGTTTTCTTGTCTGTCTTTCTGTTTCGTGTTTTGTACCTAGACTTGTCTGCAGATGGCTGTGTATAAAATCAAGAGTATTTTCTATCTAGCTGTCAATTGTTTATCTTGTCTGTCTTTCTGTTTCGTGTTTTGTACCTAGACTTGTCTGCTGATGGCTGTGTATAAAATCGTAGCGGTTTAGCCTGACGTGGGCGAACCTATGGCACGCGTGTCATATAAAATAAAAATTTTAGTGGCACGCGACAGAAATACTTCCCCAAAAAAAATTTTAGGCTATCGGAAATAAAAAATTTTCTAGGACACGTAAAAAAACAATTGTGTCAACAAAAGGCTATCGACCACTAGCCTTTTTTGCCCTTTCTGTTTTATATTTAGTCAAATATATTAATTTACAGACATTTCTCTGATTTGTAAGTTTTATACTTGGCTATCTACTGTTATATATCAAATCGTATCGGTTTAACTATATAGTCCAGCGGTGGCGAAACTATGGCACGCGTGTCACAGCGGACACGTAGAAAAATTTTGTCAACAAAAGGCTATCGACTACTAGGCCTTTCTGCCCTTTTTGTTTTATATTTAGTCAAATATATTTATTTACAGACATTTCCCTGATTTGTTTTAAATTTGGTTTAACAGAGGCGCTGAGCCGAAAACGCTTGTTCGTTTGTAATAAATTTATACTTTGAATAGTCTGTCGATAAATACTGTAGTAAATACTATAGTCTGTCCATAAGTTTTGTAGTTTGCTTGATACGTATTGTAGTCCAGCGGTGGCGAAGCTATGGCACGCGTGTCACAGTGACACTATGGCACGCGTGTCACAGTGACACTATGGCACGCGTGTCATAGTGACACTATGGCACGCGTGTCACAGTGACACTATGGCACGCGTGTCACAGTGACACTATGGCATGCGTGTCACAGTGGCACTGTCACGCGTGATGACACGCGTGCCACGTAGAAAAAATTTAGTCACTCGGCAGAAATACCTTTATAAAAAATGTGTAAATTAATGTTTTAAAACAAAAAACTAGACAAATCTAAACAAGAGTATTTTCTATCTAGCTGTGAATTGTTTTCTTGTCTGTCTTTCTGTTTCGTGTTTTGTACCTAGACTTGTCTGCTGATGGCTGTGTATAAAATCAAGAGTATTTTCTATCTAGCTGTCAATTGTTTATCTTGTCTGTCTTTCTGTTTCGTGTTTTGTACCTAGACTTGTCTGCTGATGGCTGTGTATAAAATCGTAGCGGTTTAGCCTGGCGTGAGCGAACCTATGGCACGCGTGTCATATAAAATAAAAATTTTAGTGGCACGCGACAGAAATACTTTCCTAAAAAAAATTTTAGGCTATCGGAAATAAAAAATTTTCTACGACACGTAGATAAAAAATTGTGTCAACAAAAGGCCATCGACCACTAGGCATTTTTGCCCTTTCTGTTTTATATTTAGTCAAATATATTAATTTACAGACATTTCTCTGATTTGTAAGTTTTATACTTGGCTATCTACTGTTATATATCAAATCGTATCGGTTTGACTATATAGTCCAGCGGTGGCGAAACTATGGCACGCGTGTCACAGCGAACACGTAGAAAAATTTAGTCAACAAAAGGCTATCGACCACTAGACCTTTCTGCCCTCTCTGTGTTATATTTAGTCAAATATATTTATTTACAGACATTTATCTGATTTGTAAGTTTTATACTTGGCTATTTACTGTTATATATCAAATCATGTCGGTTTGGTGGCGAAACTATGGCACGCGTGTCACATCTGACACGTAGAAAAAATTTAAGCTTAACAAAAGGCTATCGACCACTAGGCCTTTCTGCCCTTTCTGTTTTATATTTAATCAAATATATTTATTTACAGACATTTCTCTGATTTGTAAGTTTTAAATTTCGTTTTGTTAAATAAGAACAAACTGATGCAAACGCTTGTTCGTCTGTAATAAATTTATACTTTGAAAAGACTGTCCATAAATACGTATTGTAGTTTGCTTGATAGGTATTGTAGCGGTAGCCAAACTATGGCACGCGTGTCACAGTGGAACTATGGCACGCGTATCACTATGGCACGCGTGTATGGCACGCATGCCATAGTGACACGCGTGTCACTTAGAAAAAAATTATTAGCACTAGGCAGAAATACTTTTATAAAAAATGTTAAAATTAATGTTTAAAAAGAAAAAACTAGACGAAACTAGACATTAGTATTTTCTATCTAGCTGTCAATTGTTTATATTGTCTGTCTGTCTGTCTCGTGTTTTGTACCTAGGCGGTTTAGCCTGGCGTGGGCGAACCTATGGCACGCGTGTCACATACAATAAAAATTTTAGTGGCACGCGACAGAAATGCTTTCCTAAAAACGTTTTCCACGTAGAAAAACTTTAGTCAACAAAAGGCTATCGACCACCAGGCCTTTCTGCCCTTTCTGTTTTATATTTACTCAAATATATTTATATACAGACATTTCCTTGATTTGTAAGTTTTAAATTTGGTTTTGTTAAATAGGAAAAAACTAATGCAAATGCGTGTTCGTCTATAATAAATTTATTCTTTGAATAGTCAATCTGTAAATATGTATTGTAGTTTGCTTGATACGTATTGTAGTCCAGCGGTGGCGAAACTATGGCACGCGTGCCACACTGCCAAAAAAGCACGCGTAGCACTATGGCACGCGTGTTACTATGGCACGCGTGTCATCACGCGGGACACGTAGAAAAAAATTAGTAGTACTCGGGAGAAATTATTTTTATAAAAAATGTTATAGAGATAATAGAAAATAAACGTTAATAGAAAAAACTTTTATAAAAAATGTTTAAATTAATGTTTAAAAAGAAAAAAAATAGAGGAAACTTGACAAGAGCTATTTTGTATCTAGCTGTCAATTGTTTATCTTGTCTGTCTGTTTCGTGTTTTGTACCTAGACTTGTCTGCTGATTGCTGTGTATCAAATCGTAGCGGTTTAGCCTGGCGTGGGCGAACCTATGGCACGCGTGTCATATAAAATAAAAATTTTAGTGGCACGCGACCGAAATACTTTCCGGTAAAAATATATATTTTTTTTTTTTTTTATAATAATGCATTAATAAATTTGCAAGTTGCCCAACTTAATGTTGTACATTTAGATGAAGTGTACATTTAGATGAGACTTATAATGACGGAAATTTTATTTTCATTGCAAAAGTTACTTGGCAAGTCTACATTTCAAAATGTGAACGTGGCACGCGATCATAAAAAGGTTTGACACCCCTGGTCTATTCTATTCTTTCGACCTTGTCATTGAACTAAAACTTGTCGGACAAATATAATTTAGACTAAGTACATAAACATGAAATACTACAGATGAATTAAACAGGAATATGCAAATATGCGGCGCGAGTGCCGAGATTGGCACGCAATAGATTCTCCATAGCATTGCAAATAAAATCGTATTATATTTTAAAACATTTATTTGCCACGCTGGAATAAGACTAAGTAGATTTCTAGGACATCATTATCTCCTTTAGCTTTGAATTTGTTGACAGACAAAATTTCTTATGAAGTTAGCAAATAAAAAGAAAAGATTGTAAAACAAAACAAAAATGAGTTAACAAAAGGCTATCGACCACTAGGCCTTTCTGTTTTATGGCACGCGTATAACGTAGAAAAAAAATTAGTGGCACTCGGGAAAATACTTTTATAAAATTGTTTAAATTAATGTCTAAAAAGAAAAAACTAAACGAAACAAGAAAGGAGTATTTTCTATTTAACTGTCAATTGTTTATCTTGTCTGTCTGTCTCGTGTTTTATGCCTAGACTTGTCTGATTATTGCATCGTATCAAATTGTACCGGTTTAGGCTAGCGTGGGTGAACCTATGGCACGCGTGTCATAAAATAAAAATTGTAGTGGCACGCGAGAGAAATACTTTCCTAAAAAATATTAAATTATTATTTTTTTTTTTTTTATAATAATGAATTAATAATTTACAAGTTGCACAACACAATTTTGTCCATTTAGATGAAGTGTAAAATATGAGACTTATGTTCATGGTAATTTTCAACTGATTTTCCCAATCAGAAATTTTATTTTCATTGCAAAAGTTACTTGGCACGTCTACATTTCAAAATGTGAACGTGGCACGCGGTCATAAAAAGGTTTGCAACCCCTGGTCTATTCAATTCTTTCGACCTTGTTATTGAACTAAAACTTGTCAGACCAATATAATTAAGACTAAGTACATAGACATGAAATACTACATATGAATTAAACAGAAATGTGCAAATATGCGGCGCGAGTGCCGAGATTGGCACGCAATAGATTCTTCTTAGCATTGGAAATAAAATCGTATTATATTTTATAACATTGATCAAATCTTATTTGCCACGCTGGTATAAGACTAAGTAGATTTCTAGGACATCATCTCCTTTAGCTTTGAATTTTTTGACAGACAAAATTTCTTATGAAGTTAGCAAGTAATAAGAAAAGATTGGAAAAGATTTAAAAACATATTGTAATATAAGACAACATATTGTTATATTATGTTACGTAACGAGAGTTGTAAGAAGCATATTACGTACGAGCGGAACAGTTACGCACGACCCTTGTAGCGGGGATTCCGTGAGTCATTGCCTTACAACTCGAGTTATGTACTATATTTTATCTAAGACCACAATAATTTGTTTCTGTGTAATAAGAAAAATATGTTTGATGTAACAAATTTATTTTTATTAGGTACATTAGGTACAAACAAACTGTTGTATTTTCATATATAACTATTGTTCGATTATTTAACTTGATAGAAATAAAAAGAAATACATTCTTAATGGTTACATACCTTATTATTTAGTATTTATTAGGATTAAACTGGAATAAGAGTGCTCATAGATATAGGCAACCCGATGTACGTAATGTCAATTTGCGTTAGTTTGAATTGGGGCACGGGGGGCGCTGAACGTATAATTACGTAGTAGCAGCTCTCAACCAATCAACGAATCGTAAACCAAACGCACGTGTGTGTTATCAATTACAACTTATCATTAATCGCGGACTGTTACATATGTGTGTGTTATGATGTATTTACATAGTCCACGAGCTGTACAATAATGGGCATTTACAATACTGGTCGTAGATAAAATATTTTTTGTTATAATTTGATTTCAGACTAGTTTCTAAATTTTTATAGTTGTCTATACTGTAGATTTTAGCACATGGAGTATTTTATTGTCGGCAGTAAAGTATTTGAATTAGTAAGCTAAATGGATCTGCGGTTTTAGTATCTGGTTTTACGCAAAGTAATCCGTCATTACATTTAGAGTTTGCATAGAGATGGCTCATTTCGCTGGAATTATCTAGACTAATTTGCGAACAAAGTTCAAATGACTGCGAAGTGCAAGTTAGCGGCAGAAAGTTCCGAAATTGGCCAATTTCTGGTTTAATAAAATCATTCTCGTCAAACTGCAACGAACGCACGAGATTTAATAATGTTGTGACATCACGTATGCAAATTTCGGGTGGAATTCGCGAGACTCTATCTAGACTTGAAGATAATATTAATGCACGAGGGAGGAATCTTAATTATAACATCCCTTCCAGCCAAGAAACATTTACGTTTGTTTTCATTAAATTATTTCCATGAATAGGAATTGTTATATAAAAAAACAACTCATTTAAGAAAGTAATAACTCAACTGAAGAAAAGAACTTTCGTGAATTTTCCATATTTCAAAAACATTTAACATTTTAATTATTGCATTTCTTTAAATGAAAAATGTTTTCAATTTCATATTCGGACGAAACTTTGCAACGCAGCACGTTAAGATTAAGAAGTCTTGTCTTGCTGGAAGTTAAATATCACGGCGGTAAAATGTTTTGAGACATGTAAGATTGATGTTTGTTTGGTTGGGAAAAAATGATATAGTTTAACTAGCGACGTCCTTTCCCACAGTCATGAGAATAATAGAATGTTTAATTTAAAAAACAAACAAACTAAACGAGTAATTAATTCATAGTTGCAGCAAAGAATTGGCATGGAATAATCTATTCTTGTTTAGTTTCCTTTCCGTTTTATAGAAAAAGAAGAAACATTTTAAACTTATTAAAGTCCGTGCATAACAATCAAAGCTGTACTGATGGGAGATAGATACTGATAGGGAGACTAGTTATTTTTCTAGTTCTTGTTTAGTGCCATGAAAGTTGACTGGAAGCAAGTAAATAACTTACAAATCTCAGATGAGATTTGTTTTGTAGTCTTAAAAAGACTTAATAATATTATAGAGCTACGGAAAGGTTGAATATATTTATATATTCAGGCTGTGTAGCGACAGTTTATATGATTATAATGTAATAAAAAGTCAAGAAAAGGCTATCGACCACTAGGCCTTTCTGCCCTTTCTGTTTTATATTTCGTCAAATATATTTATTTCCATTTCTCTGATTTGTAAGTTTTAAATTTGGTTTTGTTAAATAGGAACAAACTGAGGCAAACGCTTGTTGGTAATAAATTGACACTGAATAGTTTGTCCATAAATACCTATTGTAGTTTGCTTTTGGATATATCAAAAATAAATCGGAACAAACTGCAGTTGGAACAATCTGTAATTCGAAAATGATTTTGTCTGTCCTTATATGTGTTGTTGCTCCTTATGTTCCCTATCAATATCTGCCACTCTTCGATGAAGCATTAACAGAATAAATAGGGAGAGCAAACCCAAATGTCCAATCCATTGCCCGTAGTAGATTCCCGAAGACTAACGTCCACAAAAAATATGGAGAGTTTTTAGGTAAACATTCACATAACCTATTTTCTCTAATATTTTCGTATGGATTTTATTCAAACTTTGCACACTTATTACTTATGAATCAAGTTATAGATATTAATAAGTTTGGATGAAATCCAATGGTTGGTTTTCAAGTTATTGCATGTTGCAAATTTTCTAAATTTCGACCTCGTTTTTAAAGTCTACCTAGCCTTATTGTTTGATACAAGCACTTTACTTTTTAATTACTTTCTTTGTACTTATGTACTTTTTCCAATAAATTATACTTCAAAATTTTAAGGCTTTTGTAAGCTTTCATAAAAACTGAAAGTAATTCCGCTGCTTTCATTCGTTTTCAAGATATCGCTGCAAATATAACAAGGTGTTTTTCGGTGGTGGAAAATGTGTTTTTTGGGATTTTCCGACTTATTATAAACTAAATTGCATAATGATTTCTATTAGCGTAATCTGTGTAAAATTCTGCGTATTTTGATATGCAATATGCAAAAATCGAAAATCGCGATGTTTTTACAGTATAATTCTTCGAAATCGCGAATTTTGACATATCATGGATATTGACATGTAATACATCAAAAGACGCGAAATTTTGTATAGAACAAACTAATAATAATCTTATTCTGTTACGTATGTTTCAATGTAAAGCCTGAACTGGACGATATAAAATGCACAATATGCCGTCCTTCGATTTTTTGCCCGAAACTTTTTACAAAATAATCCTAATTTAATCAATACTTTTTTCTTACTTTCCATTACTTTCTCTTTACAATATAAAACTTCGTTCGTAACATCTACTACTACTGGTTTGACGTTGATTCGAAGATTGCTTTCATATCTTGTATGCAGCACGACGCCGACGTCTACTCCTTCTTGGCGTCTTAGTGTCCAGACTGATCCTCCTGACAGTCTCCGTCTCGTTCGGTTCCCTCTCCTTGGTTTGAAACATGTGCCAATGCCTGTCAGTAGCCTCTCGCCGCCTTGGCCTTACCTCGACCTCGGGCTCGGGTTTCTTAGGTTCGAATAGCGCCGTCTTCGAACGGATGCTGATCCTTTTCGTGGACCGTTTCATCGCGTCTTCTTTAACCTCGCCGAGAGCGAGAACGGCCGCGAGTGTGGTTTTGTTGCACGACCTGGCCTGGCCTCCTCGAATTTGCACATTGTCTCCTCAAGTTTCTTTTTTGGGCTTGAACACTTTTAAAACTCCCTGTCCTATTTGAAGGATTCGGAGCGAATTTTTTCGTGGAAGCGAAAGTTCTTTGTATTTTTTTCTTCGTTCTTTGTATTTTTCCAAGTAATCGCGGTTTGGGTTAACGGCTTGTTGCATGTTCTCCTCGAATTTGTACATTTTCTCCTCTGGTTTCCTTTTTGGGCTTCAACACTTTTAAAACTCCTTGTTCTCTTTGAAGGATTCGGAAATTTTTTTCGTGGAAGAACTTCTTTGTATTTTTCTTCTGCGTTCTTTGTATTTTTCCATGCGTTCGCGGTTTGGGTTGACGGTTAGTTACATGCTATCCTCGAATTTGCACATTTTCTCCTCACGTTTCCTTTTTGGGCTTCAACACTTTTAAAATTCCTTGTCCTCTTTGAATGATTCGGTGCGATTTTTTTGTGGAAGAACTTTCGACGTTCATTGTATTTTTCCATGCGTTCGGGTTTGGGTTGACGGTTTGTTGCATGTTCTCAGAGCTGTTGGTGAATTGGACGTGTTCCACTTCGACCTCATCGGAGAGCCTCTCGGACTTATTCAGATTTTTAGGTTACGTTAACGGATTTGTCTTGGAAGAACTATCGGCGTTCTTCTTTGTATTTGTCATGCCTTCGCGGTTTAGGTTGGCGGCTTGTTGCATGTTTTCGGAGATATTGATAAGGTGGACGTTCTCCACTACGACCTTCGAGATTCTTGGGCTTGCTCAGATTTTTAGGTAAACTGTGTATTTTGTACGTGAGGGTTTCGCCGAAAGATTTCCGGCAGTTTATAGTGTGAGTCTTCTAGTTCTTTTCGGAACTCGTCTTCGTCTAAGCTGCAGGTTTTTACGGTTTTCTTGAGGTTGCTTCCCTTGGGCTCTTACGGCAATCGTCTAGTTAGGTTTTTGAGAAAGATAAAAAGTGGTTTCTTGTTAGTGGCATGTTGTTTTGACTTCGAACTTGAAAGTTTTAACATCTACTTTTTCTAAATTGTCGCTGACCGGTTTTTCTTGTAACAACCTTGTATCACAAGTTCCTCCACTCTTTATAAGACCCTCGACACTTTCTGAATCAACGAACTGTCGGATAATGCCACTGATTGCTGCTCTTGAGATGGCAACAATGCAGGTAAATTGCCCGCCTAAAATACCTTCAAGTGTCGCTGGAGAAAACAAAATTTTTCACTAACATCAAAAAAGCAAACAGAACTACAGCAGAGAAACATCAATAGGACTGAGAAAGTATCTCGGCAAATGGATTGAACCCAACTTATCAGAAAGGGCATCATTATCCATGCGAGTCAACCAGTTAGAACTAGCCTATCGACTGACTAAGAATACTTACAACAAGAAATGCCTGTCACGCGAGCTGAAACTTCAGCACTACACATCAGTCTTACGACCAGAAGCTATATATGCCATAGAGTGTCTTTCCTTGCATCGAAGAGGTCTGGTAGAGAAATTGGAAATCAGAGAGAGGAGAATCCTCAGGAAAATCATAGGCTGGGTAACGGAAGAAAGGGGAATTCTGAAGGCGGCATAACTCTGAGCTCTAAGAACATATTGATATGCTCTCTGACTATGCAAGGAAAACAAGAGTAGCTTACCGACTAACCAACCGTCTGTTCACCTTCTGGCGAAACAAGAAGGTACGTACCACTTGGTCGACAGAAACCGAGAATGATATTAAAGAACTGGGAATAACATATCTCCAAAACAGACAGTCTATGAGACGCACCCTGAAGGAAGTCGGTGGATTTCAGGAAAAACTCCGAAGGAAAGGTAACCACTTTACACAAGAGATAAAGGAGTTACACCGGCAGAAGATGTGACAATACTGGGAGTAGATCAAAGCTCAATAGTTAACCAATCGTGGTCCAAAGAAGGCATATTTGAAACAAGAAGAAGAAGAACTGTCGGATAACAACGCCTCAGCTTTCTGTTCCATCATTTTATTGGTGTTATTCTTTGAATGTTCCCAGGAATCTTCATTACTTGGATTCTCCAACGAATTTGAGCTAAAACCTATGTTTTCGTAGACGTTCGCGATTTGTTCTGGAAATTGAGGAACTTCTCCTAGAGAATACAAATCTTCCTAGGTTGTGTTTTCCTCGCCTAAAGCCAGGAGCAAAGCGTTGATTTCGTGAACGGATCTCTGGAAATACTTGATCTGATAGACGGTATCGTCCACAGCCTGATTGCTTTCTTCGTTTCGCGGACTCTTCAGATCGCCGACTCGAGGACGGGACTAAAGTAATTTTTTCCTTTTCGGTCGTTTCTGAGGGATCTCCAAAGTTGTGTTCCTAAACTTGACGTTCTCGTAAAATCCCCGCTGGCAATTTTTGTATTATCGGTCTAGTCTTGTCTTTTTAGTTTTATCTGTCTAAGCCTTGTCTGTCTAGTCTTGTCTGTTAAGTCTTGTCTGTCTAGTCTTGTATTGTCTGTCTAGTCTTGACTTGTCTGTATAGTCTTGACTTGTCTGTCTAGTCCTGACTTGTCTGTCTAGTCTTGTCTGTCTAGTCTTGTCTGTCTAGTCTTGTCTGTCTAGTCTTGTCTGTCTAGTCTTGTCTGTCTAGTCTTGTCTGTCTAGTCTTGTCTGTCTAGTCTTGTCTGTCTAGTCTTGTCTGTCTAGTCTTGTCTGTCTAGTCTTGTCTGTCTAGTCTTGTCTTTTTTTTTTTTTTTTTTTTTCAGAGAGGAGGGGGAATGCATTGTTGCACGATCGAGTTCTTCGTGACCAGCATACCCACTAAACCCCCTCCTCTGTCTCTACACTACACTCCACCCGGAACTGCGTGAGCATTACTTCAGGTGGGTGGTGGTGTTTGTACCAATTGTTTCCTTACTGTTATTTTCATTGTCCTTTACTCGTTTCGATATCGTCTTTCGTCTTCTGTCGTATTAGTTATGCAGTCGTGTGATAAAGCATTTTTCGGTCTTTTCGTCACATATCTAGTCGTCCATGTTAGCTTCTTTGTGTTTCGTGTGATATTATAATCGCCTTCCATTCTCTCTCCATTTGTTCTTTTCCCAACATGATTTCGGTTATGTAAGCTTGTACTGCATCCCAGTTATGCTCACTCTCTAACATAACTTCCATGATGTTCTGTTCTTCTAGTTTTGTACCGCCTAGTGTCTCCGCGAGTCGAGTTCTTTCGTTGAGACACTAGGCGGTACAAAACTAGAAGTCTAGTCTTGTCTGTCTAGTCTTGTCTGTCTAGTCTTGTCTGTCTAGTCTTGTCTGTCTAGTCTTGTCTGTCTAGTCTTGTCTGTCTAGTCTTGTCTGTCTAGTCTTGTCTGTCTAGTCTTGTCTGTCTAGTCTTGTCTGTCTAGTCTTGTCTGTCTAGTCTTGTCTGTCTAGTCTTGTCTGTCTAGTCTTGTCTGTCTAGTCTTGTCTGTCTAGTCTTGTCTGTCTAGTCTTGTCTGTCTAGTCTTGTCTGTCTAGTCTTGTCTGTCTAGTCTTGTCTGTCTAGTCTTGTCTGTCTAGTCTTGTCTGTCTAGTCTTGTCTGTCTAGTCTTGTCTGTCTAGTCTTGTCTGTCTAGTCTTGTCTGTCTAGTCTTGTCTGTCTAGTCTTGTCTGTCTAGTCTTGTCTGTCTAGTCTTGTCTGTCTAGTTTTGTCTGTCTAGTCTTGTCTATCTAGCGTGGTCTGTCTAGTCTTGTATGTCTAGTTTTGTCTGTCTAGTCTAATCTTGTCTGTCTAGTCTTGTCTGTCTATGCTTGTCTGCCTAGTCTTGTCTGTCAAGTTTTGTCTGTCTAGTCTTGTCTGTCTAGTCTTGTTTGTCTAGTCTTGTCTGTCTAGTCTTGTCTGTCTAGTCTTGTCTGTCTAGTCTTGTCTGTCTAATCTTGTCTGTCTAGTCTTGTCTGTCTAGTATTGTCTGTCTAGTCTTGTCTGTCTAGTCTTGTCTGTCTAGTCTTGTCTGTCTAGTCTTGTCTGTCTAGTCTTGTCTGTCTAGTCTTGTCTGTCTAGTCTTGTCTGTCTAGTCTTGTCTGTCTAGTCTTGTCTGTCTAGTCTTGTCTGTCTAGTCTTGTCTGTCTAGTCTTGTCTGTCTAGTCTTGTCTGTCTAGTCTTGTCTGTCTAGTCTTGTCTGTCTAGTCTTGTCTGTCTAGTCTTGTCTGTCTAGTCTTGTCTGTCTAGTCTTGTCTGTCTAGTCTTGTCTGTCTAGTCTTGTCTGTCTAGTCTTGTCTGTCTAGTCTTGTCTGTCTAGTCTTGTCTGTCTAGTTTTGTCTGTCTAGTCTTGTCTATCTAGCGTGGTCTGTCTAGTCTTGTATGTCTAGTTTTGTCTGTCTAGTCTAATCTTGTCTGTCTAGTCTTGTCTGTCTATGCTTGTCTGCCTAGTCTTGTCTGTCAAGTTTTGTCTGTCTAGTCTTGTCTGTCTAGTCTTGTTTGTCTAGTCTTGTCTGTCTAGTCTTGTCTGTCTAGTCTTGTCTGTCTAGTCTTGTCTGTCTAATCTTGTCTGTCTAGTCTTGTCTGTCTAGTATTGTCTGTCTAGTCTTGTCTGTCTAGTCTTGTCTGTCTAGTCTTGTCTGTCTAGTCTTGTCTGTCTAGTCAGTCTAGTCTTGTCTGTCTAGTCTTGTCTGTCTAGTCTTGTCTGTCTAGTCTTGTCTGTCTAGTATTGTCTGTCTAGTCTTGTCTGTCTAGTCTTGTCTGTCTAGTCTTGTCTGTCTAGTCTTGTCTGTCTAGTCTTGTCTGTCTAGTCTTGTCTGTCTAGTCTTGTCTGTCTAGTCTTGTCTGTGTAGTTTTGTCTGTCTAGTCTTGTCTGTCTAGTCTTGTCTGTCTAGTCTTGTCTGTCTAGTCTTGTCTGTGTAGTCTTGTCTGTCTAGTCTGTCTAGTCTTGTCTGTCTAGTCTTGTCTGTCTAGTCTTGTCTGTTTAGTCTTGTCTGTCTAGTCTTGTCTGTCTAGTCTTGTCTGTCTAGTCTTGTCTGTCTAGTCTTGTCTGTCTAGTCTTGTCTGTCTAGTCTTGTCTGTCTAGTCTTGTCTGCCTAGTCTTGTCTGTCTAGTTTTGTCTGTCTAGTCTTGTCTGTTTAGTCTTGCCTGTCTAGTCTTGTCTGTCTAGTCATGTCTGTCTAGTCTTGTCTGTCTAGTCTTGTCTACTTTTTTCCTGTCTAAGCTTTATCTTTCTAGAAAACATTTATTTCACAACCCAGGTATTCCCAACTCAATATGCACGAAGAAGACTATTTTGACCTTTGATAAGGTCATTGTGGAAATTCCATCGGTATATTTTGTAAGATTTTTGTGTAACTTGATGCACGTGGAATGGAAAATGGTGTAAAAAGTCTTGCAATCAAGTGAATTGGGGAGATCAATGTACGTGAGCGAGGGCTCTGGAAACGGCTGTAAGGAAAGTTTGATTGTGATGGATCTCGCGAATAACACCCGATCGATCGACGTTTGGAATTGCAGATGGATGTTAAAAAATGATTTCATTAAGGGATCGTGATAGTTTTTAGTAATTTATCTCGCAGCGATATTGAAACGTATATTTCAGTTGCGAGGAAAAGTTTTCGATGGAATAAATGTTTTCTTAATTTCAATTAGTTGAAAGCAAATTGAATTTTTTTTAGTAAATGGAAACAAGAATATTGTTTCAAATTCATTTGAATTTTTAAATAAAAAGAAATTAAATTAATCTAGTCCATTTCCAAGACAAACGACGCTTCTATGCGGAAATAAAACTTCCCCTACGCCACAAATATGTAAAATAGTAAAAGTACGAAAACGATGTGACAATAATAAACCAAAAAATAAAAAAAAACGGAATAAAATATTCGAGTCCACACACGACATAATATTATTAGTCTTGCTTTTGCCACGAACTAAATAATTCATATCGCCATTTACATAATCCTCCCCACATTTTTTTTCAACAAATCAAAAAATCCTTCTCAAAACAAACAAATAACAAACTATTCCCCGTTAACCCAACATCAACTAATTAATATCCACTAAAATTATCCACAGAATTATCCGAGGATTCGGTAATAAAACTGTTTTGCAATTATTATTCGAAGCGAGATTCATTAACAAAAGTGTAAATTACAAAATAAGATTTCTAGTAATGACGTATGATTTCACTTCGGAAAATACACCACGGAAATTGTTTTCCTCTAATTTGCTCGGAAACATTAAAGGGAAAACTCTAGTTTAATGCTTTTAATATACGGCAATAATCACCTGCGTGCTAGAAGTTTTCTTTTAATTATTAGTATTTGCATTTTAAATTGTTATTGGAGGAGAAAATGTTTCTGTAATAAAATGATAACAACACATTGTACGGCTTAAATAGATCAATTATGCATGAATAGAAAATTGTCGATTTTTTAGAAACATGTCTGTCTAGTCTTGTCTGTCTAACAGTTTTCAGTACACCCACGATATTATCTGTGACCTTGTGTGGATAATCTTTTGTTGCAATGTGTGTTAATAAAGATTATTATTATAATATAAATAATATATGCCATTTTCATAATTACCTATCAATAAATCTGTTTTATCAAAATTTTTGAATAAATACACCAAAATAGAAAGAAGTTTTTAGTCAAGAAAATATACATTTGGATTTCCATATTTGTATTAAGGGTAGTAACGTGTTTGTATCGTAACAATAAAAAAAAAACCTTTGATATTTATTTAGTTTTCAGTGCAGACAATGCGCGAGCTTTAAAAGTAAATCCGCTTGTGCGCGTTTTTATATAGGAAAGGGGCGGTGTGTGATTCATATTTAACATAAAAGCTCCACATGTCAAATAAACGTCGGAAAGATACAATAAGAGCTCATCTCATCTTCATTCCATATTCGCACGCGACAGACGAACTCGTTGAGAGAATACGAATGGAACTATCCTTGTCTCTCGTTCTTCCGCGACCGCGTTGAAACTTTATATGCGGATTATATGCTAAGCTAAGGAGCGCCGTAAATTCCCCGGCCATTTTTTTAGCACTTGCATTTCAAATAAAACCAATTTTATTTAAGAGCTGCGCCAAACTGCAAAACGTTTCTTTTTGTAACCTGACTTTCAAAGAATGCCGCACATTTTATTATCTTTTTAAATAGAGGTCTTCTCCGGTTTTGCTTGTCCTGCCTGGTCTTATCTTCTCTTAACTAGACTTGTATACTCTTGTTTGATCTTGTCTGGCCATGTCTAGTATTTGTTAGCGTTGTCTAGTCTTATCTCGTCTTGTCTTTTTATCCCTGTTATATACAAATTATATCTCTGAAACCGAAAATATGTAACCCAGATCTCTGATACTATATATGATATATAACCTATATGATATATATGATATATAACCTAATATATATGATATATAACCTAATATAACCTATATCTCTGATACTATGTATGATATAACCCATATCTCGGAAACCGAATACAATAGTACAAATTGGCAGTTAGATTCTTCTTCCTCTTCTTATACTTCGAGAAAACCTTAAGGTATGTTTATTGCCTAGGCTCAATTCGGTTGGTTATCCTGTGAGGCGGAGCTCCAACTATCCTTCCATCTCTTAGGCGGTCTCCCTGACGGGCGTCGGCCACCTGGTTTTCCATCAAGTATGCTAGTCTCTCTTGGTTCATTCTGTCTATGTGGTCACGCCAATATCTTCTCCTTTCCCTCCCCCATCTCACTATGTCCTCCACCCTACATGCCGCTCTTATGTCGTTGTTTCTCATCCTATCTCTAAGTGTCTTCCATGCGATGGTTCTTAAAGTTTTCATCCCCGCTGTTCTGAGGATGCTTTTTGTCTTTTTCATGTCAGCTCTCGTTTTAATACCATAGGTTAGCACCGGTCTAACACAGGATTTATATATCCGCACTTTACTATCAATGCGCATGTGGTTGTTTTTCCAGATGATATCTCTCAGGCATCCTGACATTGTTGCGCCTTTGTTGAACTGTGATTTTATGTCGTTTACCGGGTTGTTGCTGCTTGATGTGTCCGCTCCTAGGTAACGGAAGTTAGATTCCTCTTACAAAATAAAGAAGAATGGCTTGTATCATTTTCCGAAAATCTAACTGAGGGCTAAATCATTTATTCAGAGAATATTCCTAAATGCTAATTCGTTTATTCAAAGGAATTCTGTTCAAATTTAAAAAATAATGTTTTTCTCATCTTACATTCTTTGAATTCTTCTACATTTGTGTTTAAAGCTTATCCAGTCTCCCACTGGTTTTTAGCTATTGTCTGCGCTTGGGGCATAAGTCTCCCTCTTGCACTTCCACGTAGTCCTGTTCTGGGACGCTTGGTACTAGTTACTGCTTTCCGTTAGTTTCAGGTCGTCGTTCCATAGCATCTGTGATCTTCATACGCTTCTTCTGTTGTTCCATAGACTCGCACAGTCGTGTATAACATTTTCAAGTCTTGCTTAATTTAGTCTCGCCTATTACTCTCCTTCCAGCTTTAGCTAACATCCTCAAGCATGTCCTCACATCCAGATTACGGAACATCCTTTCGAACACAATCCCAAAATATCAATTTGGATTTAAACCCTCCCATACCTATCCTTTCTTCTCTACTTCGCTCCACTACCTATCCTTTCTTCGTCCTTACCAATAACCTTCAGGCTTCCTATCTTCAAGACAAACACTCAGCTGACATCAACAAAGCTTTTGACAAAGTGTGGCATGCCGGACTCCTATACAAAATGTTTCAACTAAATCTCCTCTATCTCCTCTACTTAACTAAGCATTTGCTTGAAGACAGATTCCTGCAAATCAAAATAAATAACGAAGTCTCTCCTCAATTCACAGCAAGGTCTTCCTCAAGGTTCCATTCTTTTGCCCCTACTCTACAATTTATACTGTCACGATATATATGGTTACTACTCTGTCGAGGAAATCCCAAATCAATCTCTCCCCTTATATATGTTTCTTGTTACTCCTTGGAGGACCATAGAACCTCGACAAACATCCGCCATCGAGTCTGGTTCTTCCCCAGCGCCTTTACCTCCAGCAAGAGTCGCAATCTCAGCCAGAACAGTTCTTTTCCATATCTGCACTGGTCTCCCTCTATTCCTCTTCCCTTGGGGGTTCCAGTCGAGAGCAATTTTGGCGATGTTGTGATGGTCGTGGCGTATTGTATTCCCGATCCACCTCCATTTTCTGACTGTGATGTCCACCGCGATCTTCTTTTGATGTGTTACTCGCCACAGTTCTTGTTTGGAGATCTTGTCAGACCAGTAGACACATATGATTCTGCGCATGATTTTGTTAACTGCCACCTTCAGTTTGTCTTCAAGATATTTGGACATTTTCTGGTTCCGCATCCATAGAGAAGGACAGATTAGAGATTTGATTATAAATATTTGATTTGGAAGAGATGGATCTTAGTAGTTTTCGAGAACTGACTGGAGTCCTATACCTGTTTTAATTGACATGCTTGCTGGGCTTTCCAAATTCGCATCTGGATATCGCATTCTGTACCAGCGGCTTTAGTTATCAATCTCCCTAGATACGTAAACGTTTGCACGTTCTCAACTGGGCAATCATTAATCGTAAATACCATCTTCTTCTTTGTATTTATCTGCATGGACTTGGTTTTAGCGTTGTTGATTTTCAAACCAATCTTTTCTGATTCCGTTGGGAGTACCGAGAGGTGTTCTTGGACGTCCTGGTAGTTAGTTAGTAGCCCTAGCAGGCATATATCGTCCGAGGATAAGCCAGGAACTCGATCTGCATGGGGGACTATCAACATTCCAGTATGGATTCCGAGAGGGAAGGTTGACAACTCACGCCATCCAGGAGGTGATGAAGATTGCCCGTTGTGCTAACCTGGGAAAAAGAAGACACAGAAAGATATGCTTAGCGGTCGCGCTAGATGTAAAAAATGCATTCAATACTGTGCCTTGGAGGAAAATCGTGGATGCACTTAGACGGAAAAGGGTCTCTGCATATCTTATTGTTTTAATCAAAAGCTATTTTACGGACATGACCCTAAAAATAGATGACAAAATAAGACCAGTATCTTGCCGTGTTCCCCAGGGGTCGGTTCTCGGGCCGCTGTTGTTGAACATCCTATACGATGGCGTCTTGGATCTGGTAAAAACGAACGACCTGAGAGGCTGTAGACTGATCGCATTTGCCGACGACCTAATTGTGGTGTCAGTTGACACAAACGAGAAGGCTGAAGTAGCGAGGGCCGAATTTGCAATAAAAGCGATACATACATGAATGGAGATAAATGAACTACAAATGGCTCCAGAAAAGTCTGAGGTCATTAAGGTCATTAACAAGTAACGGGCTGCAAGAGGATTGAATCCATGTCTGTCAACATAATAGGTAGGCTAGTTCCCGCGACACCGACAATGAAATACCTCGGCGTCCATATCGACCAGAGGCCTTCCTGGAGCAGGCACGTCCAAAATGTAGCAGTGAAAGCCGAACGTGCAGGTACAGCACTTCGTAAGTTGATGCCCAGAATAAATTCCCCAAATATGCACGCAAGAAGGCTACTAAATTGGGTCGTTAATTACATCCTCCTTTACGCTATACCGGCCTAGGTGGAGTCGCTACATGCAGCCACAAACAAAAACAGACTAATAAAAACACAACGCAGCATGTTAATAAGCATTTGCTGCGCTTACCGCACGGTGTCAAATGTGGCGCTACAAGTCACAGCGGCAGTCCCGCTGATTAACCTAATGGCTGAGGAACGGGCCAGCAACCAAGGCACAAATACAGAAGGGAGGGCTCAATACAGAAGTGCACTCATGGGCAGATGGCAGAAACGGTGGAACGACGCCAAGGAAGGGAACTGGACCAGAACTCTCATCCCAGAAATTGAGCCATGGCTGAAGCGCACTCATGGCGAGGTTAACTACCACTTAACACAAGTGCTGAGCGGACACGGAAGCTTTGGCTCATATGTTAAAAGGATTGGAAAGGCTGAAAGTGACAGCTGCAGATACTGCTAAAGGACAGACTCAGCTCAACATACTACTTTCGAATGCCCGCAATGGGCTGAAATCAGAACTACAACAGAGCGGGCGGTGGGAGAGCCTATCAACTCCTCTAATATGGTCCAGCTGATGATTAAAGGCGAGGACTACTGGAAAGCAGTAGCAACGATGTGTGCCACGATACTTCGAACAAAAGACGAAGATGAAAGAAAGGTTAGGCTGTTGTCCAGGAACGGCCAACCGTGATGAAAAGGATCACCACTTTGAAGTAATGCTAACTCGGTCCCGAAGTGGAGTACTGATCCCGGGGGGGAGGTGGTTTTAGTGGGTATACTATCTCTGGAAGAGAAGGAGTCCCACACTACCCAGGTAGTGGGTGCCTATAAAAGGTTTCCCCTCCCTCCTAAAAAAAGGCATATATCGCATACTCCTAGTCAATGAACTGTGTGTCCAGCGTAATCTCTCCCCTTACATCCTACAATATGCTGACGACACCGCTCGCATCTACCACAATAAAAACTTTAAAAATACCATTGACGATGTTCGAAGTCCTGACAGCCAAAACGATTACATGGTTTAACAGCTGGGATTAAACCATGAGACCAAATGAGACTTTCCGCAAATCCAACCAAATGGCAACTCCTCATTTCTAACCACAGAATTTCTAGCAGCTCTCCCCAAATACACCTAGGCACCATCGATATGACACTTACTCCGTAAATCAGACACTTAGGCCGTGACCTTTGACAAGAAAACAAATTATTTAGCGTATGGCATTTAGACACATTTACAAGAATATAACAAACTTATTGAATTACATACAAAAAACAAGATTCTCTATATAGTCTATCGCTTTTGGAGTTGCAGTCAGGAAATCATAGGGACGGCCTTCGTATCTTCGGTGGGGACATTCCTCTATTATGTGTTTGATCGTTTGGACCTCTCCGCAATCGCGATGGTAATCTCCGAAGATGGTAATTTTTCCCATTTGTTTAGGAAGTATGCACATCTGCCGTGTTGGATCCTGATGCGATTTGCGTGCACCAGGTTTTGCGTGGTAGGTTGAAACCGGGGGTACTTTCTGTTATGCAGGGCTTGGTGTTATTCGACTGAGTTTCCGACCATTCGTGAATCCACCTATCTGTGATGTTAAACTTAGTTTCTGTGGCAATTCTTGCGGTTTTTGTTGGTGGTTTTCTAAAGCGTACTCGGTTCTTGTTGGCGTCTTCAATATAACTATGTATTGGGAGTTCCCTATTGCTAAGTATCTTTTTGTATTCATTTGTCAGCGTATTTGTTCGGCGGAGGTGAGGTTTTGTTTAGTTAGGTTTAGTACTGGTAGCCATTGGGTTAGGGTAGATTTTATTAAGCCAGCGATCATCCTCATGGTGTTATTTAATTGTGCGTCAACCTTTTTCACGTGGGCGCTGTTAAGCCACGCTGAGCCGCAGTACTCCGCTGCAGAATAAACAAGGCCTAGAGCTGACGATCTAAGTGTGGAAGCTGAAGCTCCCCATGTCGAGCCACAGAGTTTCTGGATAATATTGTTTCTGGTCTTTAACCTTTCCGCGGTTTTAGTAGTAAGAAAACAAAATTTACCACAGACGCGAAACAACGAAGGATCAACGTACTCCAAAAGCGTAAACATTTCCGTGGCCTTACCCAAGGAAATAAAGGTATCCCCACCATAACATCCACTCAAATACATAGTACATAAGCCCTTGCCGATGGACCAGACGAATATTGGAATGGAGACCAAGACATGAAGCTCTCCGAAGCAAAGGACGCCTACCTGCAAGATGGTCCGATGATATTAAACGTATCCATACAAATTGGATGCAAGCAGCGCAAGACCGACAGACGTGGAAGCAGTCACGGGAGGCCTAAGTCCAGCAATGGACTACGATAAGCTAATTGATGATGAAATAGCCATCTGCAGCCCTCTCCTTGACTACAGACATATATTACTCTCAAATGCTGACGACAGAACGACAGAACATTAAATATACTAGAAGTGGCAGAACGAAATTCATTACGATCACCAAGCTAAGACCCAAACAGCATCCTTCATAATCCTTCCAACGATCACTTACACAGACTCAACCAAGTTTCAAAACCCTTTGAAAGACAAACAATTACGGACAAGATACAAAGAAAACAACAATCATTTGACCATTTTAGACCCGCTATGCATTAAATGCGACAACTACACGCAGACACCCAACTAAGACGCTTTACGGAACAATTTACGATGACTAAATTCATCCCCATCTCATCTCATTCCAATCGCATTTTTATGGTTTTTTTTTCTCTGAGAAATTGTATTTACGGGCTCGTGGTCGGTAGGCCTTTGTATATCACGTATACAATAAATATATTTCTTCTTCTTTAGTCTCGCGACAAATACAACAATTTTAAAAAGTTTTTTATTTTTTGTAGGAATAATTATTAAAATGAATGCGGTCCGGTAAAGAATTTCATTAATTCAGAGGAATTGTGTTCAAATTTAAAAAAATGTTCACATTTGAAACATACATGCTTTGCCTTTTTCTACATTTATGTTTTTTACATAAAACACGAAATCATTCCGTTTGAAATCGACTGATACACAATTTCCTATACAAAGAAAGCCGCAAATATTCCTTAACGTCCGACAATTTGTTTTAATGCTGGCAACGGTCGACGCAATTGATTCGAAAAGTTTAGACCTTTATTAGTATTTCCTCTCAGACGTATCACTTGCACCAACCCAACATCTCCATAAAAAAATTTATACACCGTTTTTAATACGTGTGGGAACGCTCACAATTAACACATCAATGTTTCAACAACACAGACAATTAAACCATTTTATTTATTTCATCTCACACATCACATTAAATTTCATTTACCTAAAATTAAATGTTCATTCAAAACATTCAATTGACTTATATTTTCATTTCAATTAACCCATTCTAGGTTTTGTTTTATTTATGTTAATGCCTTTTTTAAATTCTCTATTTGTGTTAATAACTTTTTCTATTTTTCGTCTGTAAGGGACTCATAACAGCACTCATATGCGTGCGGTTATGACTCGCCGAGTGCGATACAATTTTCTCAATATGTATCGGCTATTCTTATATTTAGAAATTGCATAAAAGGGCGCAAAATAGAACAAGTAGTATAAAAAACTCGTTCATAAGACGTTTTTCGCACTTGTCTATTAAAAAACTTCTCGCTACGCTCACGCTCGTCGTTCTTTAAACATAGACGTGTGCTGCAAAACCGCGCTTATTGAACTTGTTCTTTAATATACCATTATTAAACTTTAAAAGTACGATTTTAAACAATCTAATCATAAAACTAGATTAACCCTTTCCAGTCTATTGGGACATATATAACCCATCCATTATTATTGTTCTATATATTGATTATTATTGTTCGTTATTTAAGAGCTTCGCCAAACAGCAAAACATTTCTTTTTGGTTAACATCAAATGTCAAAGCGATAATGAAATAACGTAATAAAGCTCTCACTAAGTTCAAAAGAACAAAAAATGCGCAGGACTGGGCTTACTATAAAAACTTGCTTAACTTTGCTGTTTCTATAATTAGATAAGAAAAAGGAACCTATCTACCCCGTCAAGATAACTTGCCTGATAAAAAAGCAATTTGGACAGCTTTTAAAAATCTAATTTTACAAAAAAACGCGCGAAGACACATAATTAGAATCGCTTAACGCTAACGAAATAAAAGATTATTTCTGTACATTGAATTGAAAAATTCACTTTGTTTTTTACCACACTTATATTATGTAAAAATATTATATAACTTATTATTCACAGTTATATAAATTTCTACACATATCACGACTCGAGTTTCGACGTTTGACGGTCATTGTGATGGTCAAGTGACTTAACAAATTGATAAAGTTGAATATATACCCTTATAGTTTTGGTGGGGTGGGGGGGCGGTGTTTGTCCGAAGATGAGGACTTATCTGTTTGAGATTGGGTGAGATTAAAAAGTTGGGAAAAGATTAGGTCAGTTTGCTCGTTTAGGAGATTAACTGAGGGATTACGGGTTTTTTTGAAAATTTCTAATGACTCTAGGAGATTTAGTTTCGGGCCTTTGTTGCAATTATGCAAGATTTTTAGATTATCTATTTCTGGGAATTTATGATTGAATTCGAGACCATGGTTTGAAAAAGAACTAGTGTCTTTTTTCAGACGAAAAGCGCGAGAATGTTCTGAAAACCGTGTTGCAAAATTTCGTCCTGTCTGCCCTATGTACACGCTATTGCATTCGGAACAATGAATTTCGTATACGCCGGATTTTTTAATGGGATCGATGATGTCTTTGGCATTAAACAATATGTTGGACAACTTAGAGGAGGGTTTAAATGCAACCTGAAGATTTTGCTTTCGAAGGACATTTGCGATGTGTTCGCTTGTTTTGCCAAAATATATCAAAATATGGTGGGTTTTCTGTATATATCAAATTCTATTTTGTTGTTTTTGTGAATCAGAGTAAGGTCTAAGAAGTTTATTTTGTTGTCTGTTTCTACCTCGATGGTGAATTTAATTTTGGGATGAACGTTGTTTATTAGGTTGAGAAATTGGTCTAATTGACGTGTTGTACCATTAAAACACGCTATTACGTCATCGACATATCTATACCAAAATGAAATATGTTTTTTGGAGAAATCTAGTTTGAAGATTTTTTCTTCTATAGTTGACATGAATAGATCGGCTAAAAGGGGACTTAATGGCGATCCCATTGCTAGACCTGATGTTTGCTGATAGTAAGTGTTATTAAATTTGAACTAATTTTGATTAACACATGTTTCCAGGGCTTCATAAAGTTCAGATTTTATAAGATGATGACAATTAGCTTTATCAATTAAATTTTGTATGATTTCGAGACACTCTTTAGTAGGTATATTAGAAAACATACTACTAACGTCAAAAGATACGAGTTTGGAGTTTATTCGGGTTGTTATTGGTTTGAGGAGTTCTGAAAGGGCGAGTGAATTTTTTACAGAATATTTTGGGGTCAATTTGGTGTATTTTTTGAAAAGAGTATTCAGTTTAATTGCCAAAACTCTTGCTACACTGTTAATATAGGAGACAACTGGTCTAATGGGAGAATCGGGTTTGTGAGTTTTAATGAAACCATAGAGCCTGGGAGCTGTGGGATTCTGATTTATGATTTTAAATTTCTCAAATTCGGAGAACAAAGTTGTAATATTTTTTAAGAGACTTCTTATTTGAAATTGGAATTTTTGTGTAGGATCCTTTTTCAAGGGAGTTAGTTTTTCTGTTGAAATGAAAGAGTTCATTTTATTAATGTACTGCTCTCTTTCCAGGACGACTATCGAATTGGATTTATCGGCTTTTGTAAGGACTGAAGAATTGGACTCAATTTTTGTTTTTATCGATTTTATCACTGCGGAGTCTGTGGTAGAATTACGGGCGTACGATTTTATATGATCGGCTATTTTGGCTCGGGGTATAAGAGGTTCTTGCACTTTTTTTAGCGCGATTTCTGACTCTACAATTATTGTGGATTTATCGGATTTGTTATTGATGAATGGGGTGTAGTTGGGGTTTTGGATTATTTCTGTGTCTATTTCTAGTCCTAATAATAGCTGCCGGTACAATAATTGCACCTTTGAGTATAAATTAGCTACACAGCAGGAAATTTATAATATTGTAACAACTTTGAAATCTAATGCTCGTGGAATTGATGGCATATCAACCACCATGTCAAAATTATGTGCACCAATATTTACCATTTACATAACTTCTTGGGGCCCACTGCTTGAACGCAGAGGAATTGCACTCTCTGAATCCCTCCCAGATCCTGAAATTCCTAAAGGAATTAGGACTAGAGGAGGCGTTCTAAATGGATAACTATACCAACGTTTAGATCAACAATAGATCTATGAAGGTCTGTACTGCGACGTCACCATCAACATATCTACAATCTAACTCCTTCTTCTGTAGGTGCCTTCTCCTTCTCTGAAGGTTGGCAACAATCATGGCAAATTCCGCACGGTCTTGTGGCGCTCTGAACAATGAGTGGGAGTCTAGTCCAGTCTCTTATGTTCTTTAACGAGGAACACTTCCTTCCTCCTGGATCACGGCGCCCCTCTATCTTGCCCTCCATAATTAAGTTTAGAAGGCTATATTTTGTATTTCTGAGGTTATGTCCTAGGTACGCTGTCTTACGTTTCTTCACAATAACCATTAGCTTTCTGTCTCTGTCAATGCGTCTAAGAACCTAATTATTCGTGATATGTTCCGCCCAGGATATTCTCTGCATTCTTCGAAAGATCCACATCTCAAACGCTTCTATTTTGTTCATAGTATTGATCTTCAACGTCCAAGCCTCAACTCCATACAATAGTACCGAGTGAATGTAGCACTTGACGAACCGGTATCTTAATTTAAGGTTTAGGCTTCTCTCGCAAAATACTTTTCTCAACTTAAAGAACGTTGTTCTGGCTATTTCTATACGTGTTCTTACTTCTAGATCTGGATCCAGGACTTCGATGATCCAGCTGCCCAAGTATTTAAATTTAGCGATCTGCTCTATTTGCTTATGTATACTTGCAAATTGGCTTGGATATCTGTTGTTCTACTGATTACCATTGTTTTCGTTTTGGCCGTATTTACTTTTAACCTTCTGCTATTATTTGGTTCATCAAACGTTGTAGGACACTCTCTGCACACAGCTGCACTCTCTGCAAATATAGCCCTATCGTCCGCGTACCTGATGTTGTTCAATAGTTCACCATTGATCTCCATCTGTAGAGTTTTCTAAGGCTTTCAGGAATATTTGTTCCGAGTAGATATTGAACAACAATGGTGATAGTATACAGCCGTGACGTACTAAAAGTTTATTTACATAACACATATTGTAAATTGTCTTGAAACTGGTTACTTTCCGAGTAGTTGGAACGTAGCAATTGTGAAACCTATAACCAAGGTAAAAAAGCTGCTCTGAATTAAGACCCATCAGCGTCCTCCCAACATTGTCTAAAATTCTAGAGAAATTTGTTGTCATCAAGTTTATCAATTTGTTGTTTCTAAGAAGATAATCAGTCAATCAGGTTTCCGTAAAGGCGTAAAGGATACAGTTCTACCTCGGCTCTAGCTGGCTATTATTGATGAGCCTTGTTTTAGAGCCTTGAACGGCTTCTATCTTAACAAAGCTTGATTTCTCTAAGGCCTTTGATACGTTGGAGCACTCTCTGCTGATAGCCGAAATAAAAATACTGTGATTTCGATCACTTCTCTTCCCAGCTCTTTCAGCATTACATATTAAATCGCGGTCAACATGTCGTGTTGGGTGACACTCTGTCCCAGTATGGATTTCTAACTTCAGGTATACCACAAGGATCAGTACTAGGACCGATGCTATTCCTCATATACACGGCTGATATGTTCAATAAAAATAATAACACCAAAAGCAGTGGGTATGTCAATGATACGCAAGTATATCAACATTTTGACACAGCAAATGTGAAGGAAGCTTGTAATGCCATTAACTGTGACCTTGCAACAATCGGAAGATCACAACTTAAAATTGAATAGTAAAATGCACGATCCACTATTCCAGATTCTAAATCCAGTAAAAAGTTAAAAAATTAAGTAGAAGTGCCATTAACAAATACAGCAAGGAATGTTGGCCTACTAATTGTTGTCCTCCAATTGTTTGTATCAGATAAACAAGCGCAGATACAAAACAATTGCAGTAGATTTATCTACAAACTTAGAAAAAGTTTTTATAGAGCTCCGGAAACCTTGAATATATTTATATATTCAAGCTGTGTTCAGACTTTATTAAGTTTATGTAATTATCTATAATGTAGTAACGTTATACCAATTCTAAATTATCATTTAAATCAATAACCCGCTAAGTTCATGTCTCTCTTATGAAATGTCAAAGTAAAAATATCTAACTCTAATCATCCACATGGGATTCAAGTAAGTAGTTTACAAATTGTGGTTCATAAAAGCAAAGCTGTACTGATGAGAGGTAAATTTCGATACGCGTCTACAGATGTGGATAGCCATCTGTAGACGCGTTTCGAAATCTACCTCTCATCAGTACAGCTTTGTTAAACAATACTTAAGTTATCGGAAAGACATGATCTTAAAAAACAATGTTATTTTTCTGGTTTTTGTTGAGTGCCCACGAAGGTGGACTGAAAGCTATAAAATAACTGACAAATTTCATATGAGATTTGTTTTTGGTAGTCCTAAAAAACAAAACTCATTTGTGTTATAGAGCTCCGGAAAGGTTGAATATATTTATACATTCAGACTGTGTTCCGACTTTAATAAGTTTATATGATTATCTATAATGTAATGATGTAACCAGTAGTGGTGTCACCAATTCTAAACTAGAAAAAGAGATCACGTATCTGAAAAGATTATCTGGTACTCGTTTTGTGATATGAAAATGTACTGTGCACTGATAATAACATGCAAATACCGGTGGTATATTTCAATATCCTGCGTAGCATTAACCAGGGAAGTAGTTGTTTCAATATATCTTTTGTTCTGTAATCTTAATAAGACTCAATATTATAGAGCTACGAAAAGGTTAAATATATTCTAATTATTATTATTTTTATTAATGTCTGAGTGGGAAAAATATATTCCAGCAACAGCAAGCGAGATAGTGAACCAACCAGAAGGACTGTATGTTTAAAAAAGTAATCAAGCAAATTCAACAAGAGCAAAATGGTGTATAAATCCTAACTAATTTTGTAACATTCATATTTCTTGCTGTGTTTGGTTTAAAGCAAGTTTCAAGTTTAATGATTTTTTCTCTTTATATTTGTCAGGAGTTGTTCCAGACGAAATATATTTCGATGCTAGTCAGAACGCGCGGGTTTGCCAAACTACACTTGCAATATCGCGCAACTTTCGAAGCAGTTGCGACAGGATTTGCAATCTGAGGACGTGCATTGTCCTACAAGAATATGAATTTCCATCCGATACATATTTCCTTAGAACAAATGGACAAAACAAGTTTTTACATAAACTTTGCGAAACATTTATCACAAAAACCTTTTTTTGTCGTAAAACAAAAGCTATTACTGTTTGTATTTGCAGAAGTTTTGGTTTATTGTAAAAATAAATTTGAAAGTATTTTTCTTGTGCTTTAAGATAAACATAGGATTTAGCATACGGGACAAAGCTTCAAATACGTTTTAAAACTTATCCTCAAGTCAAGAATAGTTTACAAATGTAAGATACTTTGGAGCAAGTTGTCAGAAACCCTTGCATTCGCTCAAAATTCAATTTGAACGGAAACTATTCCGAATTGTTTAAATCATTTTCAGTAGTCGAGTTGTGAATACTGCATTGAAACTGTTGCCGTTTTGGAATATTGCATAAACATTTGTGACTTCACATATTGCAATGATTACCGACGCGAATATTGTTCGAAAATTTATTGGAAAGCCCGTAAATATAACAAATCCGTAAATGCAGCTTCAATCAAATATTCTAAACAATTTAGATATCAATCCCAACTATTTCGTCCATATAAATGAACAACACGAAACGTTTACTGCTCGTAAAAAATATTATTATAAAAACAAAGTAAATGAGACTAGAAAAACGAGTCCTTTTTAATTATTTAGGCTCGTAAATATAAAAGTATAATTAATTAGGTAGCCAAGAACAAGCTGCCAGCTGTGGAAGAAATTTAATTTACGGCTTCATTTACATCACCAGGCGGGGTAAAAAGAAATGTGCGTGCGATTGTGTTGGTCACGCCGCTGCATTAAATTATCTATAGCCCTCTGAGGGCCAAGGGTGGTGTATTTATGAGGAGGCCCCTAAAATTACCCCCACTGGTCCACACAAATTGCATAAAATAACACGACCCCATATCTCCTCAAAGTATTTGATTACGTTTAAATAAACAGAACGAAATATTTTTGCAAGACATCAAAAAGCTAAAAGCTTTTCCAGCTAAGCAAAAGAATAGATTTATAGATATTGTGTTTGGCGAGGGTGTTGCGTATAGGATAAGGCGGCAAAAGGGATTAAGATTGACTTCACATATTACAGGATATCTTGTATCGGGGTTGATTAATGAACGGGGAAGACTCTTAAACCAAACGAATGTCTTTTAACGATAATCGACTCATTTCTTTTCCTCCCTAACTAAATATTTCATGTACCAAAATCCTCTGACCCCGAGACGTTTCTGCTGAAGAAACAAATCTACACAGACGTGGTAAGACTAATGTCTGACAAGCAATTTCTTAGTCTGCCGACAAATACAGACAAATAGACGGATTTTAGTTTTTCTTTCCTAATGGAATTTAATCACCAGGGATGTGCTCCTAAAGGTTCAAAAATCCATTCATAAGAGCAAGAAGGTCGAGAATTTCGTAGTCAACCCCTCAAAATTCTTGGAAGAATTAAGATATCTGTTTTGATTTATAGGGGCGTATTTCCTTTTTTTTTCATATTTACCTTTAAAACAAGGTGAAACTCGATGGGGGTTGCTATTTAAAAATGTTGGGGTGGTCATCCCCTGACCATCTCACCATAAATCTTCAAAGAATGTAGGTTTTATGACTCTTTACTGGAATAATTTTGAATGAATCAATTAATTAATTCTACTAACTAACTCCATGAAATGCTGTTTCCAATCCTCCATCTGGTTGTTTGTCCAGAAACTTTTTTCCTTACATTTCAATTTTGATCGAGATTCGTGGATGACAAAACGTTTGAGTAGTTAAGATTGGTAGTTGATTGATTTTAAAATCAAAGTTCAATCGAGATTCAAACATCAAACTTTTTCAAATGATTCATTAATTGCTTGAATCAATGAATAAATAAAATAAAATAAGCAGCAAGCTCATATACAGTTATGCGACGAGTTCAATCGGTGCTCTTATCATCATCATTTAGCTTTTATCATCTCGGTTGATCTACCAGAAAATTCTCAAAATTATCTTTAGCTCCACCCAAGACATGGCGACGAAAGAGTACACAATTAGGTGCAACCTGGAACTCCGAGATCTCTACCAGTTTCCAAATATTTTCCAACTCATCAAAAGTCGCAGATTGCGATGGGCACATTATGTTATACGAAGTGACCACTTCGGAATCAAAAAATCTGTCTGGAAGAAATCACCAGATGGAAAATGATCAAGAGGAAGAACTCGAATGAAATGGCAAGATAACATCAGAAGAATGCTCAAAACATGGAAACGGTAGCCCAGGATAGGACTGTATGGAGGAGAAACGTCGTTGCGACCAGGATCTATGAAGGGTTGTAGCGCCTAGGAGTAGTATCTACCAGAAGGAATCTAAACCAAGAAATCTTCAAAAACCGAAACTTTGTAAAAACTTAACTTTAAAAAGCTTAACTTAACTTTGCAAATTTGTTTAATTCATACACATTCAAACATTGTTAATATAGAAAATCTTTAGAATTTGCTCTCTAAAATGAAATAGAATGATCCTGAACTCGCCAAAGTTTGATATTATATCAAATATTAATGTTTTAATTAAAACGTTTGAGATTTATTGTGAGACTCCGAAATATGAGACCCTGAGCATATAAAATATACAACAATCATTGCCGTTAAGCCCATACGTTTTAGTAATAGAATTATGAGATAAAAACGTGTAAAAAAAATTTAAACCGTGAACAAAATAAGATAATAATATTCAAATTATATACCTATTAAAGTTAAGATTGTAATCAAAGCCACGGTTTCGCTTTCTTTGAAATGTGAGAAATCCGGCTTCAATTACGTAAAACGGGAACGGTGCCTACAGGTCTAGATTTTAATCGGTTTAATTTAAATTTCAACAGTCGCAACAATCATCTGCATACAAAGGAATGCCAAAATAGCGCACCCAATTCACCTCCAGACGTTTCCAGAAATAGGAAATTAACGGAACGTTTTGAAATTGAGAAACAACTTAATTATTTCCATTCAAACTTTCGAACGAATCGCATTATTTTTCGCGCTGCATTTAATCATCTACTGTTACAAAACAACGTGATAATTAAAGGAAAATTGTTCATGATTGAAGTAAAATTGCCAAAAAGTAAAATAAGTTTTTGTTACTAAAATTATGTAATAATGATTTAGTGCCAAACAATAGCAAAGCTGCCTCGTCTACAATCGGCCTCGTAGTCTATAATAGGCCTCGTAGTCTCACTAAACTCCCTATTCCACCTTGAATTTTTAGTATGCGCCACCCTTTTGCATTCATTCAAGGTGGGCAGCCCGGTCGGTTAGTGAAAACCGCCCTAGTTGTTGCCTCCCCGACCAGGATTCGAACCCGGCTCTCCCGCATTCAAAGGCGGGTATGTTGTCAACTACACCACCGAGGAGGCCTCGTAGTCTACAGTCGGCCTCGTAGTCTACAATCGGCCTCATAGTCTACATTTGGCCTCATAGTCTACAGTCGGCCTCGTAGTCTACAGTCAGCCTAGTAGTCCTCGAGCGTCAACTACTAATCTGGAGGTCCCGGATTCGATCCCGGAAGCGAGTATCGGCCGCATTTATACCAGTAGACGATTATGTAATTAATTGACGCCATTTAAAATAACACCTAGGTTTCTGGGTCTACAAAGAGGTTGGCAAAATGTAGGCAAAATACAATAGACCACTTGGCCACAGTGTTTGAAGGGTAATTAATAACCCAACGTCGATGGACGTTTCACAAACATACCTTATCGTTAAGTTTATATCAAACAGGCGGTCGTGGATTTTTTTTTCGGCATTTGGGCCGCGCCGGGTGAAGGGGCGACGCAGGAAGCCGCGAGTGGTACCGAAATACGCGTAGAGACGGCAGGCATCGCCCCGTGCCGCAAAAGTCGGATTAGGCCGCGTGGTGAGGGGGTAATTGTCAAAAAACCGTGCAAAAAAAAGAGTGGTATTTTCTGACGTCGGCAGCTCGACGGCGACGCCTCGGATCACGAACGAACCTTAGTTAGTTACGAACGAACCTTACTTAAATGTAAGAGAGGCGCGGGCGTCCTACCCGAATGGAACGCGCGCAGTGTCGAGTCGCTGCGCTAAGAAACGGCAAAACTGCAGCGGTCAGACTGACCCCACCTTCCGGCGAAAATTTCGCCGTTTGGACCGATACGTTTCGAACCGTAGCGGGCGACTCCGTGGTCGCAGCGACGCGGCGCCGGTACCAAAATGCTCGACTCGGCGGGGCCACGTGCCGGATAACTTGAAATTACAAAAATGCGACATCCCGGTGTTCCAAATGAACATTCAAGTTTCTCTCCGTGTAGATTAACAGTTATAAGTGGGCGATTCCGCGACGTCCAATTATGGGTGCCTAAAGCCAAAACACCGTTCTACCATCCACGGAAAAGTCGTCATTTGTTTCCCGCAATACGGCGAGTTTGGGCGGGCGTCGGGACGGTCGCAAACGACGAAGCGCGATGCCGCTTGCTGTAAAAGATGAAACGTTCAATTCCCTGCAAGAATCGCGCGAAACCGTTCCCGCAGAGTTCAAGTTGGCGAGTTTTCCTGGACGTCCAAAAAACGTCGTTTTATGGCGTCACGACACCAGCTTCGACGCAATCGGGATTAAACTACCAAACAAACTAAAAAGTTCTATGGCCGATCGAACGGCACCGGTCCGGTTCCGATCGGTAAATTTGTTCGGACGCCCTAGGGATCCCCGCAAAACGCCTCTGGTTTTTCTCACTTTTTGAGCATTTTTCTCTTTAAATTGCTGCAGATTCGCAAAAAGTCGTCGTAGTTTAAATATACTTGCCGGAACGGCTGCGGGCGAGTGTTCCGAAGAGAACGAACCCGACCGGCGACCTGGAGCCCATCAAATAAGTCCTTGGCGTCCGTGGAAGTGATTGCAAAATCGGCAAAAAAAAAAATTATTGGATCTCGCACCAGGTGAACGGGACGTCGCAGGACGGCGAGCGAGGACTCTAAAAACGTGGCGCGGCGGCGGCTAGAAAATACGAAAAAAAAAACCGCTAATTTACGCAAAAAATTGAGATCCGACGAAAAATGCGCCTGAAAATAAAATATCGTGATTTCAGTTTTCGGTCTGGTGCGTCCGAACCTGGTGGAGTCGAGTCGCGAAAACGGCACCGCTCGACGGGGATCTCGGTTCTACACCGGAAAAATGTACAATCATCCACATTGTACCAAACTTATGGACCAAACATTGAACAAAAAAATGGTAAAGTTGAAGAAGGTAAATTAAATAACTTCCTACACGCGTCCAGTTGCAAAAGCGCATGTTATTATAATGTTTGTGATGAAATGTTATTAATATTTCACGATTTTCAAATTTATGAGAGCATCGAGAAGTAGAAATAAATTAATCTCAGATAAAAACTCGTTTTTTAAATTTAACATTTAATTTGTTCTTCGGCATTTGTCAAGGAACGTAGAGGCTTTATCTGTTTAAAAAGCATTGGAGATATTGTAAACAACTCATTTTTAGGGTTCCGTACCGAAAACGTAACCCTTATAGGATCACTTTGTTGTCCGTCTGTCTGTCCGTCTGTCTGTCTGTCTGTCTGTCAAGACCATTTTTCTCAGGAACGCGTAGAGATAACAAGTTGAAATTTGTATCAAATACTCGGGTCTGTGGTCTCTTTCAGCTGTGAAAAAATCAAACTTGTTAGTCAACGCGATCAAAAGATATGACTGTTTATGTCGCATATTTTGCGATTTCACAAGGAAATCAAAACCTATAGGGTACTTCCCGTTGACCTAGAATCATGAAATTTGGCAAGAAGCGGTGTCTTACAGCACATTACAGGGAAAAATCTGAAAACCGTAAATATGTAGTTTAATTACCAGAAAAATGCGAATTTACTATTAGAAACTTATGAAAATACACTTATGTTGTCGTAGTGGTATTGTCAGGCTCCAGAAGCATATGGGTTGCATACAGTTAGGTCCTCTTCGGTTAGGTCCGAAGGTTAAAAAGTATGTGGTGGCACCAAGCTGTTATTCTGAATTTTCTTTGTTTATATTCGTTATGCATTTCATCACGTACGCTCTATATACATAATATATACAGGGTATTATGTCTAAATTTTGCTTGTTTTTAACCGACATGCGACATACTCAAGTCCCATAACATCCTGTATATATTATATTTCGTCTAATTTTTCTTGATAATCTACATAATAATACTATACTATAATCTACATAATCTACATAATATGTTGTAGATAATATGATTTAAGTATATTATACTTAAATCACGTACGCCGTATATTTTTTTGGTAGTCAATTGCCCAAAAGCAGTCAATTGAACAACTGAATGTTAAGAGTATCGAAATAGAGCTAGAAATAGTTAATATATTAGTTTATATTAGATCTAGAAATAGTTAGATCTTAATATAAGTTAGTGAATAAGTGTAATACTAAAATAAAGTTTTCTTTTTATAAGTTTAAAAATATTCGCGTTATTTAAAAAAAAAATACCCTGTAAACCTTTATACAGGGTATATAGGAATACAGGTAAAATTGAGCAGTAAAAACAAATAGTGAAGTTCCAGAACCCCTAAACACTCATAGTGAATGGGGGATGTATGGTAATAAAATATAGGGTAGAATTCCATCGTACGACAGCGACATCTTGAGGTTATGCTTGCAACGGTACTAAGATGGTCGTGATTTCAGGAAGGCCACTTGTCAAGTTAACTGAATGTGCTTGCTACGTCCTCCACAAAAAAAAGATACCTTACTAACAAGTTTGTACGGAACCCTCGGTGCGCGAGTCACAACTCGCACTTGGCCGGTTTTTTTTAGATTTAACATTTAATTTGTTCTTTCAGTGTTTATCGAGAAACGTAAAAGCTTTATCTGTTTAAAAAGCATTGAAAATATTAAAATATCCATCAAATTCACTAAAAATATTTTAAAACCTCCATAAAAACTTTTTCAATTAAAAATTAATGTTGCAGAAAGAATTTCCCCATAAAATCTTTACACGACAATCAACCAACAAAGAATTTATAGTATTCTATATTAACTGGTTTCGTTGGAATATTTAACAAAGAATCTTAATCATAGACTTTTCTGAAAACACATTCAAAGAAGATTCATTTATAATTATACCGGGTTTTTCAATAAGGACTTAACAATTTTTAATTTAAATAAAACACAGAATAATTGAGATATCGGGCTGAAATTTATTCCAAGTGTAGTAGACAAGTTAGTATTATGTATAGAATTCCACGTTGTTCATATGACCATGTCACGCAGCAGAGACGACGCTACCGATCGATTCTTTGGATCCAATTTTCAATCGCTCTTTATCAGCCGGAATGTTGGCAAGTTAGCATTCGATATTGTTCCTGAGCTCCTCTGCCGTTGTTGAAATGTTGGCATAAACCTTCAACTTGGCCTTCGAAGACCTTCGAAAGGTAACCCCATAAAAAAAAATCCTCGATATTATTTTATTTGATTTAAACTCGAGATTAAACGATTACCATATTTTCCTTTCAATAAATCAATTGTTTGACCAGCTGTGTGGCTTGTGGCACAATCTTTCTGGAACCACATATCGCTGATCGCAAGTCCATTTAATTCTGGCCAAAAGTAGTCTTCCAATTGCGAACTCCATTGACCATAACATGGCGATTATTTTCATCGACGAAAAAGTAGGGCTTATCACACCTCCGGCATGAAATCCACACCACACGCTCACTTCTTGTGGATGCAATGTACTCTCATGAAGCACGTGTGGGTTTGTTGCTGACCAATAACGCATTTTCTGCTTATTGACAAGAATGAGCTTCATCGCTAAAGATAATTTTTCGATGAAATGCAGGATTTTCTCCAAACTTTTGCAGAACCAAATCGGATAAATTTCCGCGCTTTAATCATCATTTAATACAGTAGTAAGAAATAACTAAGTAAGTAAGAAAAACAATGTGAGAAATCAAGACTAAATAGACTATTCCTTCTCTACTTAATAAGTTCTAGACTTACAAACTATGTCTATTTTCGAGTAATTGTATCAATTCGATGTTTCTACTAGTCTTCACTAATTAATTAATTGCAAACAAACCACATCACTTAGTCAAAATTAGTTCTTACTGTCTTAAATCTATATAATGAGACAACAAATTAAGACTGGACAGACCATTGAAACTTGTCTACTTAAGTAGTTCTAGACTTACAAACTTTATCTATTTTCGACAAATTCGATGTCACTACTAGTCTTCACTAATTCATTATTTGCAAACAAACTACATCACTTAGTCTAAGCTAGTTCTCACTCACTGAAATCTAAATAACAAAGCAACAAATTGAGTTCAAATAAACTATTCCAAGTTATCTACTCAATTAGTTCTAGACTCGCAAAGTTTGTCTATTTTTGAATATCTGTATCAATTCAACGTTTCCACAAGTCTTCACTAATTCATCAATTAAAAACAAAGTGCATCACTTAGACTAAACTAATTTTTACTGTCTTAAAACTAACTGATGAGGCTTTAAATTAGGTATATACAGCCTTGTCTAGTTAATTAGTTCTGGACTCACAAACTTTGTCTATTTTTGTATCAACTAATTTTATCAATTCGATGTTTCTACTTGTCTTCATTAATTTATCAATTACTTAAATTTATCTAAATAAAAAATCAACAAATTGAGTCCAAATAAACTATTCCAAGTTGTCTACTTAATTAGTTCTAGACTCGCAAAGTTTGTCTATTTTCGAATATCTGTATCAATTCAACGTTTCTACAAGTCTTCACTAATTCATCAATTACAAACAAAGTGCACCACTTAGACTAAACTAGTTTTTACTGTCTTAAAACTAACTGATGAGGCTTTAAATTAAGTCTATACAGCCAATTACAACTTGTCTAGTTAATTAGTTCTGGACTCACAAACTTTGTCTATTTTTAACTAATTGTATCAATTCGATGTTACTACCAGTCTTTAATAATTTATCAATTACAGACAAACTACACTACTTAGTCTAAACTAGTTCTCACTGACTGAAATATAAATAACAAAGCAACAAATTGAGGTCAACTAAACTATTCCAAGTTATCTACTTAATTAGTTCTAGACTCGCAAAGTTTGTCTATTTTTGAATATCAGTACCAATTCAACGTTTCTACAAGTCTTCACTAATTCATCAATTACAAACAATTTTCGACTAATTGTATCAATTCGATGTTTCTACTAGTCTTCACTAATTTATTATTTGCAAACAAACTACATGACTTAGTCTAAGCTAGTTCTCACTCATTGAAATCTAAATAACAAATCAACAAATTGAGTCCAAATAGACTATTCCAAGTTGTCTACTTAATTAGTTCTAGGCTCGCAACGTTTGTCTGTTTTTGAATATCTGTATCAATTCAACGTTTCTACAAGTCTTCACTAATTCATCAATTATTCAAAAAACCCGGCCAAGTGCGAGTTGTGACTCGCGCACCGAGGGTTCCGTACAAACTTGAAAGTAAGGTATCTTTTTTTTGTAGAGGATGTAGCAAGCACATTCAGTTAACTTGGCCCTTCTGAAATCACGACCATCTTAGTACCGCTGCAACGATGGAATTCTACCCTATATTTTATTACCATACATCCCCCATTCACTATGAGTGTTCCAGAACCCCTAAGGTTCTGGAACTTCACTATTTGTTTTTACTGCTCAATTTTGCCTGTATACCTATATACCCTCTATAAAGGTGTATATGGTATTTTTTTTAAATAACGTGAATATTTTTAAACTTATAAAAAGAAAACTTTATTTTAGTATTACACTTATTCACAAACTTATATTAAGATCTAACTATTTCTAGATCTAATATAAACTAATATATTAACTATTTTTAGATCTATTTCGATACTCTTAAGATTCAGTTCTTCAATTGATTGCTTTTGGGCAATTGACTACCAAAAAATATAGGGCGTACGTGATTTAAGTGTATGTAGATTATAAAGAAAAATTAGACGAAATATAATATATACAGGATGTTACGGGACTTGAGTATGTCGCATGTCGGTTATAAACAAGCAAAATTTAGACATAATATATACCTTGTATATATTATGTATATAGAGCGTACGTGATGAAATGCATAACGAATATAAACAAAGAAAATTCAGAATAAACAGCTCGGTGCCGACACATACTTTTTAACCTTCGGACCTAACCGAGGAGGACCTAACTGTATGCAACCCATATGCTTCTGCTGCCTGACAATACCACGCAACACATCTGTGTATTTTCATAAGTTTCTAATAGAAAATTCGCATTTTTCTTGTAATTAAACTACATATTTACGGTTTCCAGATTTTTCCCTTTACATGTGCTGTAAGACACCGCTTCTTGCCAAATTTCATGATTCTAGGTCAACGAGAAGTACCCTATAGGTTTTAATTGCCTAGTGAAATCGCAAAATATGCGACATAAACGGTCATATCTTTTGATCGCGTTGACTTACAAGTTTGATTTTTCCCAGCTGAAAGAGACCGCAGACCCGAGTATTTGATACAAATTTCAACGTGTTACCTCTACGCGTTCCTGAGAAAAATGGTCTTGACAGACAGACAGACGGACGGACAGACAGACAGACAGACAGACGGACGGACAGACAGACAGACAAACAGACGGACAACAAAGTGATCCTATAAGGGTTCCGTTTTTGGTACGGAACCCTAAAAAGTACACCACTTAGACTAAACTAGTTTTTACTGTCTTATAACTAACTGATGAGGCTTTAAATTAAGTCTATACAGCCTATTCCAACTTGTCTAGTTAATTAGTTCTAGACTCACAAACTTTGTCTATTTTTGGCTAATTGTATCACTTCGATGTTACTACTAGTCTTCACTAATTTATCAATTACAGACAAACTACACTATACGTGCCTTTACTAGTTTTTTTTTAATCTGTAATGATAGAGGGGTTTCAATTCTTGGGTTAATTTGATCTTGTTAGGGTGTAATGGTGGATCCTGACATTATATGCTTTTTGAGTTTCGCAAGGGTTTATCTAAATGCATTAGGCGTTCGTAAATGCCAAAGGCGGTTTTCTAAGTTTAAATCCCGTAATTTTGATCTTTCCAATATTCGTATCACGAAGACAAACAACTTCAAAGACATCTCAACATGTCTTTGAAGTTGTTGGTCTTCGTGATACAAATTGGAAAGTGGAAGTGAAAGGAACTCCTTGTCAGAGAACATGTTTTTGCAGCAATGTTTAATGTGTTTGGTGGAGTATTCGCGAGGTCGTTCATTTTGAACGAATATGAATGCAGACCTTTGCTTGAACAATTAGATCGAGTGAAACAATCTTTAATTGAAAAGCGGCCACAGATTGTCAACAGAAAAGGCGTTATTCTGCAATACGGTAATGCACGACCGCACTGCGAAAAACGAACCCTGGCAAAATTAATGAATTGGGGTGAGAGGTATTTCCCACACACCATACTCGTCCCATATTGCGCCATACGATTTCCTTTTATTCTGATCGTTACAACATTTTCTAAATGGCAAACAATTTGAAATTTGGATTATGGCCAAAATGCCATCTCAACATATTTTGCACAAAAACCAATTGATTTTTATCGGTCCGACATTAAAAATTTGCAGAAGGTTTTAACGAAAGGTGATATTACATCATTGATTAAAAGCTTGTTAAAAACTTATCTGTTTAAATCTACTGTTGAAAACGACATTACATTCCGGTCCCTCTAATATTTTGTTGACAAGTTTATATTATCTCACTAAGTTTACTAAATATAGCAGGAAGCATAAGTTTGTCTGGAGAAACTTATCTCTAGACAAATTAATAAACTATTATTTACTAAACACAATATAATTATTTTTAAGCAAAAGAACGTCAGGGCTTCAAATTTAATGAAGTTTAATGAACAAAATAATCCGCATTATAGACAATATAATTTGCCCTTAAATGACTAGATTGGAATTAGATTATATCTTGTTGACAAGTTTATATTACCTCACCAAGTTTGCTAAATATAACAGGAAGCATAAACCTATTGTCTGTCTAGAACCACGTAATTTACTAAACACAATATTACTATTTCTAAGCAAAAACAAGCCTGCAAATTTAGTGTGGCTTAAATAATTCCCGGATAAAACTTCCGCACTAAAACTACAAACTGAAACCTCATTAATACTCAGATGCGTTTAAAGTTTTAATGAAATCAAAAGTTATCTAATTTGACGTTAACAAGCACTCGGCCGTATTTTAAAACGCTCCAGAAGCAGCAAGAATGAAATATCACATTCGTCTTTGTGCGCACCCCAGAAGGAAAGGGTAATAAAAGTTTTTTAATTAATATCTTTCGATGGGAGAGTCATCCCTCGGCTTGATCTGTTAATCTCGGATCAGGAAAAAACGCACGGCGTACAAAAATAAACTTTAATATCGGAGCAAATAAACCGGGAAACATCGATGATTGATGGAAAAGTAAGAAACGTATTTATTTTTATACATCCAATATGTTATCAATCTTCAGTTTAACCTTATGCCTGATCCATACTCTCGCGAAGTAACTTCGGCGAGTATCTTCGAGGCGACGAACTCGCATCCACAGCATACATTAGTTTCAACACCTACACTCGGCCAGTTTAACATCACGAATTCCGACCAAAACCGAACCCTAGAAAAAACCCTAGAAGGATGTCAATGAAACTTTTACTGAATGTGAGAATCCACAAGAAGTACCCGTTGACCAAACAATGGAGGCGGCATGGGGAATTATTTTTGCTTCAAAGGTTTTTTGCAAATACCTCGTCTACAATTCAAAATATAAAATTGTAACCCGGATCGCAGTATGTAAGACGTCGGTGTCTACCAAAAAGTATTCTTTGCAAATTTAGTTAAATCGTTCGGTTTAATCACAAAAGTGAAAAAATGAAAAGAAATGCAAAATATTTTTCAATGGGTACCCCATCCTTGAATTTCGTTTCTCAATTTAAATGAGTATGTTACCGTGAATGACCGAATTTGGAGAATTTCGTCGACTTTCACCGGTGAATGTCAACACATACCAAATACGTCGGTGAAAGATCGAATATTTCATTACTTTGTTGCACATTCGGATCCTCACCGGTGTATGTCGACAATCACAGATACACTCTGGTGGAGGTCCAAAATAGAGATGCCGACAGAGAGGCGACTGGCTCTCTCCCGCCAATTCTCATCCTTTCTCACCCTCTGTTCTCCTGGGAGTCAATCAGCTTCTTTATCAGTCTTATGTTGCAATAAATAAGATTTGAATGTAAATATGATGGTATTTAGCAAATATTTCGGACATACACCAAGCTACTATGTGAATGTTGACATTCACCGTGAAAGTCGACATACCCCAAATATCGGTCTTTCACGGTAACAAGTATAAATGGTCAGGTCTAGGTGTTGAAATTAATGTATGGTCGCATCCACACCCTCGCCTTACACCGCGAGGACCTCATTGCTATGACTGACACCGAACTGGTAGTAGTTGCAGCTACTTGTGCTTGCGAGAGTGTGGAGGTGATGCTCTCCTTTCCTCGTGGCTTGTGTCCCTTTGACTCGGGTACGAAAAACTACCTTTGGAGCGATGCTAGCCAAGGCGAGGTGAGGAAGCACAAGACGAGTAACCTGTCCACATTCTCATGCCTCGCTAGTAGGGAAAGATCCTATGTTCTGGAACCTCCTCACTCCTCAACCCCCACCACTACACCCACCACCACTACCCCAACCCTAGACCCCACTCCAAACCACGCCCTCAAACCCCACTTCCACCCCAAAACCCCACCCCTAGACCCCAACCCCGGCCCCAATCCCCAGACCACGCCCTCAACACCCACTTCCACCCCCAGACCCAAAGCCCGCCCCCCAACACCCACTTCCAAACACGCCCCCAATCCCCAGACCACGCCCTCAACCCCACTTTCACCCACAGACCCCGCTCTCTCTCTCACTTAATATTCTTCAGCTCTAAACGGCTATCTCATGCGAGCCAGTTGGTATTTTAATTTGTTTCCTATCCGCGTACTCAAGTAGATTGTTACGATCTTCGTAAATATTTGGAATAGTACTGTATTTTGCAATCCTGTGTGCAATCCAATAAGTCCTAAGCAATATAATGTGTCGAAGTCTAATTCTATCGGTGATTAATAATTCACAGAGAACACTTTTGTAGTACTTTACAGTGTGAAGGTCTGAGACATGACTGATGGATTTATATAGCTGGTATTGTTTTTAAGACCCGATTAAAAGCTGATTAAAACCGATTAAAATCTAGTTAGAAGCTGATTAGAGCTGTTTAAAGCTGATTGAAAGCTGTTCAAAAGCTGATTAAAAAGCTGTTTAAAAGCTGATCAAAAATCTGTCTAGAAGCTGATTAAAAAGCTGTTTAAAAGCTGATCAAAAAGCTGTTTAAAAGCTAATCGAAAAGCTGTTTAAAAGATGACCAAAAAGCTGTTTAAAAGCTGTTCAAAAGCTGATTAAAAAGCTGGTTAAAAAGCTGTTTAAAAGCTGATTGGGTCTGGAAGTGGGGGTTAAGGGCGTGGTCTCGGGATTGGGGACGCTGTTGGGGTCTAGGGGTTGGGGTTTTGGGGTGGAAGTGGGGTTTGAGGGCGTGGTCTGGGGTGGAGTCTAGGGGTAGGGTTGGGGGTACTGGTGGGGGTTGAGGAGTGAGGAGGTTCCAGAACATATGATCTTTCCCAACTCTCGCTCAACTTCGTGCTACTTCGTGAGAATGTGGAGCAAGCAAGACTTGAGTTGCGACTCATCTATTACCATTTTTGAACGATCAAACGAGCCCGCCTAAAGCGGGCCACGTTCGATCGTGATTATATGAAACGTCTCGTTCTCGATGATAATTTGTAGTAATGCTCGTCATTGCTAACATTTTACCGTTTTTATAGTGTGAAATTTGGCGCCTAGGCTGGTGTGGGCGGCCGTGCGGCCGTCCACAGTCATATTTCTAGCTATTTTTGTAGATGAGTTTTCCCTGTAAGATGATCTTGGGTATGTTTATTAACGGGCACATGTAGGGAGAAAAAAAAGTTGCTAGAAAATGTAATAACCCTAGAAGGATGTCAATGAAACTTTAACTGAATGTGAGAATCTACAAGAAGTACCCCTTGACCAAATTTGAACGTTCCGCCTCCAGTGGAGGCGGCGTGGGGAATTATTTTTGCTTCAAAGGTTTTTTGCAAATACCTCGTCTACACTTCAAAATATAAAATTATATCGGATCGCCGTATGTAAGACGTCGTAGTCTACCAAAAAGTATTCTTTGCAAATTTAGTTAAATCACTCGGTTTAGCCACAAATGTAAAAAAAAAATGAAATGCAAAATATATTTCGCTTCTTTGAATTTCGTTTCTCAATTTAAATGAGTATATATGGTCAGGTTTAGGTGTTGACATTAAAGTATGCTCGCATCCACACCCTCTCCTTACACCGCGAGGACCTCATTGTTATGACTGATACCGAAAAGGTAGTAGTTGCAGCTATTTGTACTTGTGAGAGTGTGGAGGTGATGCTGTCCTTTCCTCGTACTCATGGCTTGTGTACCTTTGACTCTTGTACTAAAAACTTCCTTTGAAGCGAGGATAGCCAAGGCGAGGTGAGGAAGCACAAGGCGAGTAACCTGTCCACACTCTCATGCCTCGCTCAACTTCGTGCTACTTAGCGAGAATATGAAGCAAGCAAGACTTGAGCTGTGACTCATCTATAACAATAATTGAACGATCAAACGAGCCCGCCTAAGGCGGGCCACGTTCTATCGTGATTATACGAAACGTCTCGTTCTCGATGATAATTTGTAGTAATGCTCGTCATTGCTAACTTTTCACACTTTTTCGTTCGATAATGATTATACGAAACGTCTCGTTCACGATGATAATTTGTAGTAATGCTCGTCATTGCTAACATTTCACAGATTTCGTTCGATCGTGATTATACGAAACGTCTTGTTCTCGATGATAATTTGTAGTAATGCTCGTCATTGCTAACATTTCACACTTTATCGTTCGATCGTGATTATACGAAACGTCTCGTTCTCGATGATAATTTGTAGTAATGCTCGTCATTGCTAACATTTCACAGTTTTTCGTTCGATCGTGATTATACGAAACGTCTTGTTCTCGATGATAATTTGTAGTAATGCTCGTCATTGCTAACATTTCACATTTTTTCGTTCGATAATGATTATACGAAACGTCTCGTTCTCGATGATAATTTGTAGTAATGCTCGTCATTGCTAACATTTCACAGTTTTTCGTTCGATCGTGATTATACGAAACGTCTTGTTCTCGATGATAATTTGTAGTAATGCTCGTCATTGCTAACATTTCACACTTTTTCGTTCGATAATGATTATACGAAACGTCTCGTTCTCGATGATAATTTGTAGTAATGCTCGTCATTGCTAACATTTTACACTTTTTCGTTCGATCGTGATTATACGAAACGTCTTGTTCTCGATGATAATTTGTAGTAATGCTCGTCATTGCTAACATTTCACACTTTTTCGTTCGATCGTGATTATACGAAACGTCTCGTTCTCGATGATAATTTGTAGTAATGCTCGTCATTGCTAACATTTCACACTTTTTAGAGTTTGGCGCCTAGGCTGGTGTAGCCGGCGGTATTTTTAGCGATTTTTGTAGTTGAGTTTTCCCTGTAAGATGATCTTGGGTATGTTTATTAACGGGTACATGTAGGGAGACCATCTTCAAACGAGACGTTTCGTATAATCACGATCGAACGTCGCCCGCCTTTGACGATCTCGTTTGATCGTTCAATTATACTACACGATAATTTGTAGACTTTTGGCGTATAAGATAACTCATTCATTTTTTACCGAGCGTTAGATAATACAGATTTTGCGAACGTATCGTTATTATCTTGGATCGGGCGAGTGTAAAATTTTGGGATGGTCTGTGAGCGTCGAAGCTAACCAGTAGTACGTCTGGTTGTGTCTATATCGACACCATTTCTAATAGCACCCACTGATACTGCAGCTTTTATTCTTATTTACATTTGGTAATTTTTTGCACTTAGAGTACTCAGTACGTGTGAAACGTCAAACACAACAACCAAATAATATAGACTGTGGACGGCGCACGGCCGGCCACATCAGCCTAGGCGCCGAATTTCAAAAAGCAAACTATAAAAAGTGTGAAGTGTTAGCAATGACGAGCATTACTACAAATTATCATCGAGAACGGGACGTGTAGTATAATTACATTCATAAACTTACTTTCAAGTTGTTGAAACAACATTTATATCGATAGATTACTCTAAAATATTAACAACAAAAACGCATTTTTTCAACATGTTATCAATCTTCAGCTTAACCTGACCTTTCCAACTTGAGCTGCGACTCATCTATTACCTTAATTACATTCATTTACTTATTTTTAATTGTTCCAACATTTCTATCAATAAATTACTTTAAAATATTATCAACAAAAAGATCTTCTGCAACACGACAATGCAAGACAGCACTGCGAAAGACGAACCCTGGCAAAATTAATGAATTGGGGTGATTGAGTTATTGACGCTAATCGCCCGATACTGCCCCATTTTGCATCATGCATTTTTATCTTAAGCAGACCTTTCCAAGATTTCTCCATCTATTACCATAATTGCATTCATAAACTTATTTGAAGTTGTTGCAATAACATTTCTAAAATATTGACAAAGAAGGAAGGCATTTCCTATTTTATCTAAATTATTTAGAAGCTTTCGGGAGCGCTTCGAATTTATAGCGCAAGTTGAAAAATATCACCAACTCGTTCCACACCGAATGTTTTCTTTTACGGGCGAAGGAGACAACGATAAGAAAACCGCGATTTTTATTATGTAACTTCCTGAATTGAAATTTGTTAGCCTCTTAAAGTGGAATGTATAATAGATAAGAAACATCCACCACAAACTAGAAAGATATAACTTATCGACAAAATTTCCTTCTTTTATAAATTCAATAGATTTTCGATAGATACAACAAATACAGATTTGTTGTATTTGTATTCATTAGGATTAAGTTAAATAACCATTAAGTATTATTAAGTTAAATATCTATTTAATTGTTTAGCTTCAAGAGAAGTTAAATAAATATCTATTTTACTATTGGTAAGACCATACTACATTATAGATAATCATATAAACTTAATAAAGTCGGCACACAGCCTGAATATATAAATATTTTCAACCTACCCGGAGCTCTATAATATTATGAGTCTTTTTAGGAACAAATCTCATGTAAAATTTGTAAGCCCCCAGTGGCACTTGACAAGAACTGGAAAAATAACATTGTTTTTAAGATCGTGTCTTTCTATAGAGATAATTAATAGAAAGACACGATCTTAAACACAATGTTATTTTTGCAGCTCTTGTTTAGGCCAGGAAAGTGAACTGAGGGCTGGGAAATAGCTTACAAATTTCACATGAGATTTGTTGTACGAAGAGTTGAATGTTTAATTATTATTAAGACTTAATTGAGTTTGAAATGTTTCTAAGCAGAAGTTTTATATTTTTCTGGGCTGAAAAGCTGAACTGAGCGGACCCAGAGTGCTACAAGCCTTATCTGTCCTGTATAGTCTATTCCATTGAAGTTCCACTATTAGCTATAGGTATACATTTGACTATCAAACACCAAATTTTTTAACAAAGAGATAACTATTTTTTTGTTGATTTGTAAAGAGAGACAAATTAGTTTCCATTCAAACATTTTTTTTTAATAAATGCATGTGTGCGTTGTCGATGTAGTTTGTAGATAAAAACGTGATGTAGTGTAAGTAGAACAGTGAAATGGATTCTCATGGTGCTTGAAAACCGTGTCGAGATATCGATTGAAATGTCTAAATAGAAAGCATTATATAACTGATACTCGGCGGTAGTTCAGACTGGTCGGTTTTATTATTTCACACGAGTGTGCTTGAACGCGAGTGTAGATGCAGTGGCGGAGTTTGAGCAGCGTGAAAGAGTTTGGTTTATTTTTGCGTTGAGATGAAATATTACGTGGGTTTGGCAAATACAGCTCGCTGGAAACAGAAATTATTGGATCCAGTTTCAAAGTTTAAAAGTTAATAAACTGCGACTTGTCGGTAATCTTGATAGATTTTACGTAAACCGTATAAGTTGGATTAAACTGCATCCATTTTAATAGAAAAGTTGTACCAACTGAGATTAAACTACATCATTCATTAATCTGGCATGAATGCCGGTTTAGGAAGTGCAAATTTAGTAAGAGAAACGTTAAAAGTTAATAGAAAATTAGAACGTTATTTTTTGTTTAAATTCTCGCTAATTTAATGAAAATATTAAAGAAATAATATCTAAAAAATATTAAAGAAATAATATAATAAGCACATAAGCACAAATAATATAATAACCACCGGTGAGTGCTATCTGAGCCACCGGTGTGGCTCAGATAGCTAACCACTTGGCTCTTGAGTCAGACAAGTCAGACTTGAGTCTTGGGGTTCAAATCCCACAAAGGACCAAAAGCAGCAAAAATTAAAAACTAATGGCTGCAACCTATCACACTCAATTCCGCAATCCGGCTTTGGCAACCTTGGAGTCTCAATTGCCTTAACATCTTCTTTGGAAATTTGTCGTTCGGATTCGACGTTAAGGGGGTACTCGCTCAAATTTTGCTCAAAAAATGATACATTTTTGAACGGGTGCCAAAAGAAGAGAAAGGCAGATAGAGAATTGATTTTTTTTAAATTTTATTTACATATGCTTCGACCAGGTGTCCATTTTTTCCGACGCGTGCGCTTCTCGCGCATGCGAACAGCTGTTTGCATCTCAGGAGACAATTAAAAAAAGTCTCTATATGGTGTGCACGATCAGCGGTTTCCGGAACCTCATAGAAAAAAAATTCAAACTTATTATTATTAAGTAGAAGAGTCAAGTTTCCCATTGACGGATGGAAATTAAAAACAAATCGAATTTAGAGAAGTGGTGCATCTAGGAAAAAAAGCCTCGAAAACGCTCGAAAATTTGGAGAGAAAAAAAGAAACAGTCACTGAAGAAAACAGAAACAGTCAAGAAAAGAAACAGTCACTGAATCGCGAAAAAAATTGTATCAAAATTTCCATCCCTCAATGGGAAACTGTTCTTACTGTGAACAAAACTCGCCAAGGTTTTTTCAAATCGGTTAAGAACTCTATCCGTAATCATGCGCACCATTTTGAAAAAAACGATTCCGAGAAAAACGCGATTAAAAGTTCACCTGTAGCTCTCTCATAGTGAAATCAGACCAATTTCGAAAATATGGGGGGGGGATTCGTACCTTGAGGTATTGGGAATAAGAGGGAAAAATATTTTGAACATATATTGAATACTTTTGAAATTATTCACGGTCCAGCAACGGGAATCGGTGAAAATCGGTCGGAGCAGCGGAGAGGCATTTTCGACGGAAAATTAAACATTATTATGATTCTTTCTCGCCCACCTCTATGAATCGATTCCTGGACCATATAGCAATCCTTTCACGACTTCGTAGCTCTTCTAGAGCTCAGATTGCTCTTCAGATCATCATAAATTTTCTTCAGGTACTTTTGAACAATGTGAGTCCCGTTTTGCTGGACCTCATCCAGGACCAGGTCTCATTACACAGATGATGCTGAGGATTCGAATCCGTTGAGATCTTGTGATAGCCACTCCAAATTTGGAGCGGCCGGCCTTGCTCTTCTTCCGCAGGCTCGATGCAGCTGGCGGTGCGCTCTTGAAAGCGCTGTACAAAGCGTTATATCAGCATTTTCAAGAAAATATTTTACAGGGGCATTCTCAACAGAACCCAAATATCTAAAAAAAAAAAAAAACAATTTTTCCAAAAAAAATTGAGCAAGTACCCCCTTAATCTGTGGGTCCCCCATATTCAAAATCTCAGTGCTGAGGTTATATATGCGTCAGAGAAGAGGCCGGTGCTCCAGGAGTGGGGACATTAAGGCTGATGGCGAATATAATAAGCGAAGACTGAGGCAGTGGAGGAGGCATATGAAGAGCTGGAGAGAAACCAGGATAACACACAACTCATTAGAATCGCGAAAGCCAGAGATAAAGCGTCCAAGAACATAACATCAATGAAGCACATGAGTCAGATGTAGTGCTACAGGAACAAGAGAAAATACTGGAAAGACAGCTGGAGTACTTTGAAAGACTATTGAATGAAGAAAATTTGAGAGAAAAGTACGAGGATGGAGAGGTAAACGAAGGTGTGACCCAAGCAAGTAGGGAAGAAGTAGAATATGCGCTAAAGAAAATGAAAAATGGGAAGGCAGTAGGTCCAGACCAAATCCCAATGGAAGCCTGGGAGACCGGGGTATTGATATCCACTGGGATTTAACACTAACTACTGGTATATTTTCACAAGTCTGTTTGTCCAAACGCAAAACAAACAAAAAACAGAAAGTGTTGTACAAAAACTGATATCTCCATTTCTTATCTACATGTGATGTTAGAAATAAAAGTACATATGCGACGCCCGCTCCAGGCAAGATTCATCATTTATTTACGACAACCGGATCTCACGAAAGTTTCGCACCGTCGTTTATTTACGACAGCCGTAGTTATAGAGTTAATGAATAAGATTTTAAACGGAGAAACATTGCCACATGCGTGGAGAAGTATATTCTTGTCCCCATATAAAAAGGGAAAGGTGATATCTAAAATTAATTAAGGCAATTATAGAGGTATAAAGCTGATATATCACACAATGGAGACATGGGAAAGGATCATTAAGACAAGGTTGCGTCGAGAAACTGAAGTAGGGAAAGAACAGTTTGGATTTATGTCAGGAAGAGGAACAACTGACGCAATATTTGCACTAAGGCAACTGATTGAGAGACACCGGGAGGTGCAGATTGATTTACATATGTCCTTCATTGATCTGGAGAAGGCGTATGAGAGAGTGCCCCCAGGCAAGAGATATGGAGTCCTCCTCGGTGGTGTAGTTGACAACATACCCGCCTTTCAATGCGGGAGACCCGGGTTCGAATCCTGGTCGGGGAGGCGACAACTAGGGCGGTTTTCATTAACCGTCCGGGCTGCCCACCCTAAATGAATGCAATATATGCGATAACGGGGTGGCGCATACTAAAAAGCCAAGGTGAAATAGGGGGTTTGGTGACAGCTGCTCCCCCTGAACCACTTTTTAAAGGCAAGAGATATGGAGATGTATGAGAAGTAGAGGTGTACCAGAAAAGTATGTGAGTCTGGTGAAAGAAATGTACAAATATATGATGACACAAGCAGTGTGGGTACAACAACGGAATTCCCAGTGAGAGTAGGGCTACACCAGGGATCTGCTCTCAGCCCATATCTCTTTGCGCTGGTAATGTATGTGCTAGTCAAGGATGTGAGGAGAACGGCGCCAAGGAGAATGATGTTCGCCGACGACGTTGTACTCTGTGAACTGACCCGAGAGAAACTTGAAGAGAGGCTCGAAGAGTAGAGGAAAGCCCTAGAAGAAAAGGGAATATGGATCAGCAGGGTGAAAACTGAAAATGTGTGTATGAAGAAAGCTCAAGATCCATGTATTAACCTGCAGAAAGAAGAACTGCCATCGACCAAGAAGTTTAAAAATCTGGGGTCATATATCAAAAGTGATGGAGGGCTGGAGTCTGAAATACAAACAGGGTAAATAGTGGATGGTTGAACTGGAAGAAATTGAGTGGAGTACTGTGTGAAGATGTGAGCTGTGAGCTACAGGAGGAAACGAAAGCTCTACAAATCTGTGGTGAGGCCTGCTATGCTCTAGAGTTACTTAACTTGGCCGATTACAAAAGCACAGGAGAGAAAGATGGAAGTGATAGAAATGATAATGTTGAGGTGGATGAGCGGGATAACAAGAAATAATGGAATAAGGAATGATCACATCAGAGGAATAGTGAAAGCGGACCCATAGGAAAGAAGGTTCAAGAAAGCAGGCTAAGGTGGTTTGGACATGTGCAGAGAAGAGAGTAGGACTACGTGGGAAAAAGAGTTGAAAATCTGGAAATAAAAGCGCCAAGGAAGACCAAAAATGAGATGAAAAGACAAGGTAGCAGGGGATTTGAGGGAAAAAGGTTGGAAGAGTGAGGACGCATTGGATAGACATTTATGGAGAAGAAGAATCCAACAAAGCAATGCCGACCCTACGTGATATAGGAAAAGGCAGAGAAGAAGAAGAAGAAGATTAAAGAAATAATAATAAATTAGACTGCCTCCAAACAGACTCACCAGCCGTCTGTTCACCTTCTGGCAAAACAAGAAGGTTCGTACCACTTGGTTGACAGAAACCGAAAAGGACATTAAGGAACTGGGAATAACAGATCTGCAAAACAGACAGTCTGTGAGACGCACCCTGAAGGAAGTCCGTGGATTTCAGGAAAAACCCCGAAGGAAAGGTACCCCCTATATATACAGAAGAGAGAAAGGAGTTACACGGCAGAAGATTCGAAAATACTGGGCAAAGATCAAAGCCCAACAGTTGAACAAGCGTGGTCCAAAGTACGCCCATTCGAAACAAGAAGAAGAAATTAGAGACACTAGGTGTAAGTATCGCGAATGAGTTTTATTCAACACTTTATCGATTTCGGCTTTTTAGGCCTTTGTCAGAAGATTACACACAATACAAGAATGTTATATATTTTTATATATTATTTACCATCTTTGGGGGATACTAGTCTCCACTACTATCTCTACTATTTTATTTATATATTTTGATTATTATCAAAAATAGAAAATTGTAATCGGCGTCCGAGAAGGGCAGAAAACGACCGCGAAAGTTGGAGGCAGGGACTGCAGGAGGCCAAGGCTCGATTTGGGTTTTACCTCCATTCAAGAAGAAGATTCGGCGTCTTTTCAATTAAGTTCTAACGTTTCTCTTACAAAATCGGTGAATCAGATAGTTGGGTATCAATTTTAATACAAAAGTTGTATCTTATAGTAAGAACAAGGTTGCAATGTTAATAGCCAACGTCCGGAGAGGAAAAGAGAAGAAATGTTATCAAAACAAAACAAAATTTGGAAGAAGTCTCAGAGATTTTATCAAACACTAATATGTAAAGCTAATACTTCAATAATGTAAAACAAAGGCGACAAAACAAACAAACCGGTGGGGTTTAGTTGATTTATTTGGAACTTCGTGTCGGGAATTTCAATTAGTATGCACAAGAACACTTCAAGGTTTGCAATTCAGTTAGTTGGAACAACTGATATTTCTAGCTTGGCACAATTATTACTTTATGTCTATGAAGGAAGTATACATGAAGAAATATTGTCGTCCTTAAGGCACTAGAAGGTTCTAAGTTCTCTAGAAGGGTAGAAATGTATCTTAAAGTTGATGATTTTTGCACGATTGAGGGTTTAAAGATGTGTCGCTGCCTGTGCAGACGGTGTAGAATATTAGATTTACAACAAAAGCTAATGTCAAGATCACAACATTTTGACTCACTGCCTGATCCATTGGAAAGCAATGCAAACATAAAAATTTATTAGTCTCTTATTCAATGTTTAACCCCGTGGAATGTAGAAGTAAAACCTGTAGAAGGCACGGAATTTTAGTTAATTTTAAATATCCCATCGCATCAAAGGTGGGACACTTTTAATCCCGCTGTGCCTTAAACAGCTAAAACAAGTTTAAAAAAGTCTTAAAAGTTTTAAAATGAAACAACGGCATTCCATATCTTAATTCTAATATCTTGAATTGTATGATAACTCAAGTTATTGATGAAACAACGAGATAGATAAGTAGATAACAAACCTAAAATATAAATGGAAACTAGATAACCTTGATAATATTTTGTCTAATATCTTGAATTGTTGGATACATTAAGTTATTTAAAAGTGATTAAATAGTCTAGTTTTTGTTAAGGGCAAAAAATGACGTCATTATGTATATTCTTATGTTAAAGTTCTTAATCAAAAGTCTGTGTGAGTGTGAATAATTCCATTTTAATCACTGCGTTCAAACTAGATTTTCTTTCCGTTTCCTAATAACTATTATTATTATCTTATTAGCAGCTAGTTAGTAATGATGATGATGATGATGTTAATGGTATCTGTTAGAGGTGTTGGAATGTTGCAAGTAATTGAAATTAATTTTTCTTTGTGCGGTTTTTCGAGTTGAATGGAAAATGAGTAGTTGTTGATAAAAAAGCGCGGAGAGAACAAATAAAAGGTCAGAAAATGAAATATGGTAATGAGACCCGAAACAAACCGGTGGGGTTTAGTTGATTTATTTGGAACTTCGTGTCGGGAATTTCATTTGTGGCCTACATAGGAAACGTTTCATATAAAAAAACTGTTTGCTTTCATAGACAAAGAGGAAACGGAAATTATTGGAAATGTTTTATTCGAGACGCAAAAATGCGGAAACAAGTTAGTGGATTGTTCTTGGTTAACGAAAAGTCGCAGTAAATGTTCCTCATAAAATGCAGTTGAAAGTTAAATTGGGATTTTAATTAAAAAAAAAACTTAGTTTATGAAAATATAAGTTTTTAATCTGAATTCCAAAGCTCGGAGCATTCGCGAATGCAGCTCCAGTTTACTATTTTTTTTTTGTTATTCTCTTCGTTTCATCCGTACGTTTCCCTATACATTTTTATTCTAGAGCTCACAGAAGCAAATCATTTGAAACGATATGCACCCGCAGGGCATACCTTTGAGAATCTTCCAGCGACAAATAAAGTCCTATAAATTAAGATTGAAGGTTTCTTTTGCATAAACTGCAGACACGTATGGCCCAAATCGTTTTATTTGCTTCGCACAAAAAAATTATATTCGTACAGTTTTCAGCACGAATCGTGTTACGAAATGTAAAAATAAAATTGCAAAGGGTGGAAGAAAAATATTTGTTCCTTTCTTAACATTTTTAGCGCGATCGCGTTGTTCGCGTACAAGCGCTATTACGTCGATCAGCATTGCCGGCAGATAAATGAACGAAGCGCTATCGCGCTGCATGGCACTATCCGATACGAATTTAAAAAAAAAACCTGCCACTAAAACGGTTATGTCTCGTTTTATTTTAGATCCTAACACTATATTAAATTCCTAGTACTCTATGCTTACATTTCGATTAGATTTTTATTTATATTTAGATAAAGAAATATGTTACACTGCATATAAGTTCATCTTGCTTACAGAAGTTAGACAAAAAGTTTAAAATTTTAAGTAATAAACCAAAAAAGTTAATAACGGTGTAAATGTCGCAGGGCGATCACTCGCGATATATTGATCCTAATACTATTCATAAATACCTAATAATATTCATAGATACCTAATAATATTCCGAAATACCTAATAATATCCATAAAAACGTAATAATAATCATAAATACGTAATAATATACATAAATGTATAATAATATCAATAAATGCCTAAAATATCTATAAATACCTTACGATATTCAGACGTAAATTGTATCATATATTTTATTTTCTGTGGCGACTACAGTCACCGACTTGTTAATGTCTTTCATTCTCTCGATTCCAATCGGATATTAAGCGCAGTACACTAATTGAAAGGGGGAGTTGCAGCCCTCAAGAAAGAAAAATATTACCGCCGAGGGTGTTGATATTTTTTCGAGTGAGAGATAATGGGGGTTGAAAAGGTCGCCTATAGAAATACGACTAGGGGAAGGTAAAATGTATATATGGGAAAGGAAAATATTTCCAATTGCCCTAAGAAGAAATCTGATATTACACAATCGGACAGGATGGATTTTTTTGTTAAATAATCTAGTTTTTTTGTTGTTGCTGCTAGGAAAAGTTTGAGTTGGATTCGAAGACATTCAATTTGAAGATTTTCTGAATTGATAAAATGTAATGTGATATTACTGAAGCGTACCAGATTAATTTGTGTTTTCGAATATTCCCGTTTCAGGAATAGTTTAGGTTTCGTTTCGTTCGTTATTATAGTGTAAAGTTTTCCGAGCATTCAGTGGTGGCTCGTGGATGATGTGTGTAAGAGGGCTGGAAAAAATTATAATAAAAAATCAGTGCGAGTTGAGAAAACCGCATTTTTATTGACACATACAAAAACATTTTTTAATTCAGTGTAATACCAGTAACAATTATTTTTATTTAAATTCCATTCTACGTTCCTCTAGATCAGTGTTCTTCAACCGGTGTTCCATGGAACCCTAGGGTTCCACTAAACCATGCAGGGGTTCTGCGAATCAATGCTAAAAAAATCTGATCTTACCATGTAGTAAGTAATGGTGTGGCGTCGACGCGGCGTTTGCAAGTATATAGTAACTTATCCTAAAATCGTTTAGAAATGTAATGCAGAATTGGCTAAAAACTGGGAAATTGGAATCAGAATCCAAAGAACAAGCATCTTGCTCTCTTGAAAATTCCATCAGTTTTTCGCCAACATTAGAGCTGGTAAAAGAGAATATTTCAAAAGAAAATGTCTTTAACTATAACAGAAAAAGGATGCATTTGAAAGGTATGTTCGTTTGCGCGTAGCTAAAGAAGGCGAAACTCATAGGATTGCAGAAAAATTAATTAAACCTTGTACAAAAGATTTAATCAAATGAATGGTCGGTGAAAAAATTTGAAGCAAAATTGATCTCGTCCCATTGTCTGATACGACGATTTCACGACGAATTAAAACATATGTCAGATTACTGCGATGTGGAACTAGTAAGACGTTTGAAAAATGCTAAAGATGGATTCACTGTGCAAATGAGCGAATCTACAGATGTGGCTGGATTAGCAATTTTGTTAGTTTTCCTGAATACACGAATCCAATTACACATACACGAATCCTATTTTCAGGAAGATTGCTTTTTTAGCAAAGCTCTGCCAACTCAAACAACAGGTGAAGAAATATTTAATTTACTTAATGCATATTGTGAAAATCATTCTGATAAAGCCAAAGCTATGGTTGGTATTATAAAGGGAATAGCACGTATAAGGAAACTAGTTCCAGACATCAAAGCCAGCCTTTGCTGTCTTCATCGTCATGCTCTCGCTGTTAAACGGATACCAAAAGCATTGCACGAAGTTCTCAATGAGGCCATTCAGATGTTTAATTTTATCAAATGCAGACCCCTATCCTAACCCATCTTGCATGGACGCCGTTTTTATCATAAGACAAGTAACAGATAAGTCAATAGAATACAATAAGCCAGCCTGCATATGTTTCATCGACCTTTCCAAAGCCTTCGCCCGCGTCCAACTAAAAGACGTTTCACATCTTCTTTACAATAGGCAAATCCCATACTACCTAATAAAAACCATAGAGAACATATATGCAGCAAACCAAATACAGGCAAAGTTAGACGGAGAGCTCACCGAACTAATACCAGTTGATGGCGGTATTTGTCAAGGGGATTCATTAAGCCCGCTTCTCTTCAACAACATCGTGCAAGAGATTATACAGAAGGTTCACTTATTGATAGGATATAAAATGGGAGATGAAGAGGTAAGAATTTTATGCTATGCCGACGAAGCCGAGCTGATAGTAGAGAACGAAGACGACTTACAGAGACTCCTACACTCATTCAACCGTATAGCTAAATCTCTTAACATGATAATATCTCCCACAAAAACGAAATTTATGACAACATCACAAACAGCATTGAGATGTAAATTGGAGGTGAATGGAGAAGTTATTCAGCAAGAGATGAAATTTAAGTATCTTGGCGTGGAACTCTCGGGCTTTGGCGATGTTCAGGCAGAAGTAAAGGAACAAACTAAACTAAAGCAACAAGAATAGCTGGGTGTTTGAATAGTACAATATGGTGCAATAAAAACATAGGAATTGAGGCCAAGACTAGAATCTATAAAACAACAATAAGACCCATCATAACATATACGGAAGAACTAGACCAGAAACATCGAAAACTAAACGACTATTAGAAATAACCGAAATGAGAGTACATCGCAGAATTACTGGTAAAACACTTTTAAACAGGAAAAGAAGTGAAAGCATAAGAAATACATTTGGATTAGCAGCTATTAATGGCTGGGTATCAAACAGAAAAAGAGTGGAATGAACACATAAATAGGATGGACGGCAGGAAAATAGAAAAAATTACTCGTGATAAATCACCACGGGGGCGCAGGAGCGTAGGGCGTCCTCCAAAGAGATGGAGCGACAACCTGAATGCAGAGCAATAGGCAAGTTGACGAAGAATAAACAGGCGATTTGCCTAAATCAAGAAGGAAGAAGAAGTAGCAGACCCCTAAATACCAGGGTATTTGCCCTATTGTGCGATGATCTGAGAAGCTTACATAAAAATCTCCTTCTTCATACTGAAGTAAGATGGTTGACCAGGGGAAATAACCCAGGGGTTTTGACCAGACTCTGGGAATTGAATGATGAAATTTGAATATTTTTATCGGAACGTGAATTTTCTGGAAAACTTAATGAAATTATTTGGCTTCAAAATCTAGCCTACCTTGCAGATATATTTTCGTACATGAACGAAGTTAATCTTTCACTTCAAGGACCAAATACTACAGTTTTTAAGGCCAATAGCAAAGTAAACTGTATCAAATCGAAAATCAAGCTTTGGGAAGAATGCACCAAAAATATTACAGAATGTTTTACTAATTTAAATGATTTCCTGGCAAGCAATACTATTGTATTCGACCAGAATTTAAAAAATAATATTTTGGAACATTTAACGGGATTGCAAAAAACATTTTTCGAATATATCCTTGTAATGAGTGTTGTGATGTGGATACCTTGCCAATTAAGGAAAGAGAGCAATTTATAGATATATGTACCGACATTACATTAAAATCTACATTTGGACCGGCATTGGCCCGTTTTGGATAAAATTAAGGGAAGAATATCTGGAAATTTCCAAACGCGCAGTTAAGGAATTGATGCCTTTCGTAACAACCTATCACTTTGAGAAATTTTTTTCCACATACGTCGCTACAAAAACTAAGTATAGAAATCGACATGATTCCGAAAATGATATGCGTCTCCAATTAACACCGATCTATCCAGATATTGATAAATTATGCAAGTCATAAACATGTAATAAATAAGCATAACGAAGTAATAATTTTTTTTTTTTTATTACTATTTCATTTTTATGTATGTATAATACAAATATTTTATATTTTATATGGATATATACACAATTTTTATAACAAATGCAGGGACGAACCTTGTTCATAACATATAATGCGATTCCCCCCCTTAATTAAAGTGCAACAGAGGGTTCCATAAAAAAATATCTCAAAAAAGGGTTCCGCGGGACGACAAAGGTTGAAGAACACTGCTCTAGATTAACAAAACCTTTTACCAAAATAATCTTTTCATTAAAATTTGGTATATTTGAGATTATGTTTTTCTCTATGCTAATCATAGCTAATACTGTTAGTCTTTAATCTAATAAAGTCTCATGATTGTGATGGTAACAATAAGCGAGTGTCGTTGCATATTTCAAAGCTCAAACCGCTGAAGCTTCCAAACCTTGAAGACGAACTCTACACACTCGGTCAGGTTTAATAAGATTTGAAAATTATTACAAAGACCTGATACAATCAAGTTTGAAGGCGGATCCGGGCTGAGAGCCCTAGAAAATCGAGATCAAAGTTTCGAGTTTTTTTCGTTTCATATATAAGTTGATGTGTTTGTTTTGCTTGCACCTGCAAGTATCATGCTTAGTTTTAATCAGTATTTAATTTAGAACCGTTTAGAAAAAGATTCAGTCAATTTAGATTATTTTGGAAAAAGTTGCGCACAAAAATCTGAAATTATGATATTTTGCGCGTCTTAATAATCGCTAATTGCAGGCTCACGTTTCGCCAAAACAAAAAAGGGTTATTATTTGATTGTTCTATAAGAAATTTCGCGTCTTTTGATGTATTATACGTCAAAATCTATGGCATGCCAAAATTCGCGATTTTGAAGGACGGTGAAAAATCGCGGTTTTCGACACCTTTCCGAATTTTTCTTATTGTATATCAAAACACGCAGAATTTCACACAGATTACGCCAATATAAATCATTGTGCAATTTAGAGATTAGAAAAAAGCGGAAAAACATCTTTCAGGTTCTGCTGTTGTTATAGGTGTGGTAAATATTATTTCAAGTAAATTAAAAACTTCTACAAAGGATTCAGGAATTCCCGAGTTATACATTAGATCATAAATATTTGTGTCCTTTTAAATTTTGAAAATCAGGTCGATCATATAAAACAAGTAATTCTGTATTAAGCCTCTCTTTATCTAAACTTGGATATGCATTCAGTTTCTCGTAGTTTGATGATAGGAATTTGATTCGTATTATATGAAAAAATATACGGGGAAAATAATCTAGCTGCAGATAACTGTTTCGTAAAAGCAAATCGTTCTTTTGCTTGAAATATTATATAATCGCAAACTTTTTTTGTTGCTAAATTTGTTGCTTCTTTTGAAAATCTTGGCCTTTTTGTAGATAGAAAATCCTCTTGGTGATTGACCGAAGGGAGGTTATTTCGAATTTCTTTAATAATTTTAGTAAATTCTTGTCCACTTAAGGTTCTTTGCCGTTGCCAAAACTCGAGTTCTTACAAACTCATAAAATGCTTAAAATACAGAGTGCGGACTGCAACGTTTGCAGCCCGCCCCCGATATACATATTACAAAAACGTATATCGCGGGTGGGGGTAACCAGGTCAATACAGTAACTAACTACGCGGCGAGACTCGGTCTGCACTGACTGCAGCCCGGATGAGTATACAACCACACATACAGAGCGCCTATCGAGGTAAAAATAAATATACTACGAACGGTAAAATATGTTTTTGTGAAATGATTGTATACTAATGTAATAGTTTATAATAATTAAAAAAATGTTTTCATATTGGCGGGAGGGCTGCAGCACTGCAGCCCTTATGGGCGAGCCGAGCCGCCATTGCGAGCATTTAAGATTTATTTTAAAAGAAATTTTTAAATAAAACCAGATTATTGAATGATGTAGTTTTATATCAGAAAGTATTGTTTTATTTAGTGCAGGTCTGAATAATACTACAGATGATATTTCATACCATTGACGAAGGTGTGCAGCCAGGAGTGTCGTCTTCTTCCTGGTCCTCTCTTGCTGTCCATTTTGCCGTGGATTATAAGTTGTAATTGGCGGTACTTATCGTGCCTCATGACATGTCCCAATTATTCCAGTTTTCGTATTTTCACGATGAGTACGACTTCTCTCTCTTTACCCATTATTTGTATGACCTCGTTGGTTTTATGATCGGTTGTATTTATGTTGTTGATCATTGTATTTTCGGTTGTGGTCCATGCTTCGACCTCATCAAGCAACACTGGTAGGATGTAGCATCTGACCAGCTTTGCCTTTAGTTGCAGAGAGGTTTTTTGGTTAGCCTTTAGTTGCAGAGAGGCTTTGCTTGTCAGTACACTTTTCAGGTTGTTCAATTGTGCTCTGGCTTTTTCTATTCGTGATCGTATGTCTCTTGAGTAGTCCCAGTTAGAGTTGACTACGCCACGGTAATAAAAACGGCAAGGTCCTAATTTTGTTACAACAAAAGACTAGTTACAGTGTGGAAGTAAAAACGCACGAGACACAGCGTAGAATAGGTTTGAGTTGAGCTACTTTTGGCAAACTACGAGAGGTATTTAACAGTGATATACCCGTATATCTAAAGAGAAAAGTGTATGAAGAATGAGCGCAGAAACTCTGACATAAATAAAAAAAAGGCAGAAATGTTATAGTAGGTCAAAGAACAATGGAGAAAGATTTCCACACATCTTCTTCTTCAAGTGCCATCTCCTCTTAGAAGGTTGGCTATCATCATAGCTATTTTCACTTTTGATGTTGTAGCTCCAAACAACTCAATGGAACTATAGTTGTACCATTTTACTTAGGTTATTTAACCAGGAAATGCGTCTTCTACTTCTTACTTTCATCTTAGCTACATTCAAAACTGTCCCCCACGGAGATCCGAATAGGGGACTAGAGAGTCCGGTATTTTCGCCTTGATACCTGGAATCACTAAAAGAGATAAAATACCAAATATTACCATCAGACAAAGACATAGTTGAACACATAACTAGAATGACATGTAGATGGGCAGGTCACATGGCAAGAACATTAGACGACAGGTGGACTAAAATAATATCGGAATGGAGACCACGAGAAGATAAAAGGACTAGAGGTAGACCATTGATAGACTGGAGCGATGATATAAAGAGAATCGCTGGGAATTGGATAATGACGGCCTAGAACCGAGAGACATGGAACATCTTAGAGGAGGCCTATGTTCAGCAACGGACAACGACGGCTACTCGAAAGGAGAGTTCCGACGGCCTGTGCCTTGACGAGCCTGACCCGAAGTTTCTCAAATACTCGGATCTGTAGGCTCTTGGCTGTGACTTCCCGAGACACACCTTGGCAACAGTGCGTTTCACACGAACCAACAATTGCACAGCATATGAACACTTTCTCATCTCTATACAGGGTGTGGGAACTCTGCATAAGCGTACTCGAAATAGAAAATTTCTCGTGGATCGAAATTGGACAGGCCAAAATCCTTTGATGTCTCTCGATCTACCGACATTTTACGGGAAAGGTCGTACCACCTCCTAGACGATCGAAGTCACCAAGAGTTATTTTGAGCCTGGCCTTTCCCACGACTCGAATTATGAAGAACTTCGAGTAAATGCTCGACAAGCCAAAAACCGAGGGAGCTCGCTTTTACACATAGTCCTTGAGAAACCCCAAAAAATGAGAAACATAGTTAATTTAGAGGTAATCATTTTGTCAACTTGGTACAGCGGTACACAGTTTGAATATATAAATATATTCAACCTTTCCCAAGCTCTATAATATCATTAAGTCACTTTAAGACTATTAGACAAATCTCATTTTGAAAGACAACAGATATTTGTGTTATCACCAAGAGCCATATTGAGCCTGGCCGTTCCAACGTCTCGAATTATGACGAACTTCGAGTCAATGCACGACAAGCCAAAAGACGTGGGAGCTCGCCTTTATACAAAGTCCTTGAGGAACCCCAAAAATGATAAACATAGTTAATTTAAAGGTAATCATTTTGTCAACTTATTACAGCGGTACACAGCTTGAATATATAAATATATTCAACCTTTCCGAAGCTCTATAATATCATTAAGTCACTTTAAGACAAATATCATGTTGAAATACAAGAGATATTTGTGTTATTCACTAGGACTCTAAAAACTAGGACTAAAACAAGACAGGAGAGAAATAACATTGTTTTTTAAGATCAGATCTTTCTATCTAACCCAAAGTGAATAGCCATCTGCAGACGCGTTTCGAGATCTATCTCTGATCAGTGCAGCTTTGCTCTTTTGAAAAAACATGAGATTTGTCTTATAGTTTTAAAAAGACTTAATGATATTATAGAGCTTCGGAAAGGTTGAATGTATTTATATATTCAAGCTGTGTTCCGCTGTAATAAGTTGGTATGATTATATCTATAATTAGTTTAATTTCGATCTATATTTAGTAATCATTTTGGATTTCTTGTGGCTTGAAACTGAATGATGTAATTTTTAGACAAGATAAGTAAAAAACAAAAAAATAATAATTATTATTGAAAAATATTATTTGAAATATCAAATAATAATAATTGTTTGATTTTCATTTGTTTTGTCAAAAATTAAAAATTTATTAAAATCAAAAAACTTTTCGGGTTTTGTCCAGATAATTGAAAATTTTGGTACAGGCAGACAAACAGACAAAATCAATTGAACTTCCTCAAAGTCGGAGCAAGCATTTCGGAAATTTCCAAAAGTTTTAGTTTCATTTGTTTTTTTTTTTTTTGATGCAACAAAAACTCAAAGTAGGGAAAGATTATATGTTCTGGACCCACCTCCCCCCCTATCATCGACCACTTCCGGTGACCTTGGTCACTTCCAGTGACCTCGACGACTTGACTAAGACCTGATTAAACCTGATTAAGAACTGATTAAACTTGTAGCATGGAGCTACATAGACCTCACACCCTCTTTAGTGTGGGGCTACATAGACCACACATTCTTCTAGTGTATAAAAGTTGATTAAAGCTGATTAAAGCTGATCAAAGCTAATTAAAGCTGATTAAAAACTGATTAAAGCTGATTAAAAGCTGATTAAAGCTAATTAAAGTTGAGTAAAACTGGTTAAGAGCTGACTAAAGCTGGTTAAAAGCTGACTAAAGCTGATTAAAGCCGATTCAACACTGATTAAAGCTATCACTTGTGAAATCTGATTAAAAGCTGGTTTGGAAAATATGGTATGACGAGTGGAAATGTTCACCATAAACTTATTGATGTTCAAAAAGCTATAAGAAGAGTCAAAGAAGATGAATTACCAAATAAAACGTAAGTAGTAGTTTGTTTCCCCGTGCCTTCTGCTGATTCATTTAGATAAGGTTTGGATTATCAGCCTGTGCAAGGAGAAACAATCATTTTCAAAAATTACTGGGGCCAATACTGTGAAAGAAACATATCATCCATATGGATAGACGATCTATCATTGATGTTCAAGAATGTAAATAGGAAATTTACACCAAAAGAACTTTCAAACGAATCATTCGAAGTGGGTGATGTAGACACCTACTTATTCAAACCACCAACACCATTCAGATCTGTTAACGCAGCAGATAAGAATCAAGCTCGGTGGTTGGAAAATTATCACCACGGACTTAAATGCAGCGCTGGAAATTTATCGTCAAACCTAATTGAAAGTCGTCGAGGTCAGCAGAAGTGGTCAAGGTCACCGGAAGTGTTCAAGGTTAAAGGGAGTATTCTCTAAATTTATTAAAGTCAACAAAACTTTTCGGTTTTGTACAAATATTTGGAAATTTGGTGCAGATAGACAAACAGACGAAACCAATTCAAATTTCTTAAAGTTCGAGCAACAGTTTTGGAATCTTCCAGTTTCATTTGTTTCGTCAAAAACTCAAAATCGACAACATTTTTCGGTTTTCTACAAATATTTAGAAATTTTGTACAGACAGACAAACAGACGAAATCAATTTAACCGTTTGGATGCTAAGCAATTCTTGCAAGAACGCACGAAAACTGCGGGATATTTTTTGACTTGATGCTTGACTTGATGTTTGAAACTCTCAGCGCAAAAGCGCTGCGTCGCGGTTTTCGAGACAAATGAACCAAGTTTAAGTAATAATTTTGAAAATTTCAGTTTGATACCTAACAATAATGTTTCTTTCATTGGGGTAATTAGTCTGCGTAAAGAAATTGTTTGATTTTGATAAAATTTTTGCGACTTCCAAATGTTGTTTGGCTTACACCAGGTCTATGCGAAAGCAACAAAAATAATAATTATAATTACTATAAGGGTAATTATTTTAGATTGCTTGTAGCTCCAAACCAAATCGTCTAATTTTTACAAACAAAATGAAAATAGTATATTGTGCAACTGGGGCAGTAAGTTGTCAATTGCCCACGAGAGCGAAATTGGGTACGAACAAAGTGAGTGCGCTCATTTGCTCGAGAGAGCAATTGACAACTTACCGCCCTAGTTGCACAATATACTATTATCTTTATGACAATATCGCACGAGTTGCAGATAATATTTTTTATTACTCATACTAGAGGACGTATCTTACAAGTCTGGAGTCCAGGGGTCATCAAAAAAAAAATAGAATAAAAAATGAAGAATTTACTTTAACAATTGTCTCCGGTGGTGTGGATTCGTCTTAAGAACTCTCATCACTCTTCGTCATTTTAAAACGTTTTCTTTATATTTTGTAATGTAAAAAAATTCTGTCACTTTTTTAATTATTTGACGTTTGATTATCTTTATTTTATTTATACAATTGTTTTTTTAGTGTAACTTAGCGATTTTTATTGAAAATAAGTAAATATTGAAAATAAGTAAATTATTGTATGTGAAGGATGCCATTATTATACTCGTGTGTAAAAGTATCCAAATCGTGGGCAAAAATCCAATGTTAATGAAAGAGTTTCATTATTACGACTATTCCCATTCAGCTCGTGATTTAAACGTAGCAATTCGTGCAGAAAAGCCCTTCTTCACACACTTGTATCATAAGAGTAGTTTATGATACAAGTGAGTGAAGAAAGAGTGAAGAAGAAAACGTGAGCGTAACTCATGCTTTTGTGCATGAGTTACGAAGTTTAAAGCACGATCTGAAGAGGAGTGGGGTAATCGCAATGAGTGCATTCTCAAAGTGATTTATCGCCTTTGGCTCGTGCTTTAAATGTCGCAACTCATGCGCAAAAGCCCTTTCTCACACACGTGTATCATAAATTAGTATTTTGTGCAAATTTTTTAAAATTTTGGGCTTGTTTTGTTTTTATTGTCATTCGCAAGTAAATAAAGTTTTTTTTTTTAATTTGAGAATATTTGCTTTAAGTGTTTATAATCAAAATTGAAAAGTGTGTTTTCTGCGTGCGCCAAGCATAATTTGCGTGCGACAAGTATACTTGTCGCCAGCCATTTGTCGCACTAAAAAACGGGAGCCAAGATAGTACTCATCCCGCATGAGTTTGAAAAATAATATAGTAATGTATAAATTTCCATTAAAAGTTCTAATTAAAAACACGAGAAAACAAATTGGAAAAATGGTCTACATAGATTACTTTATTTCCATTAGCGTTTATTTTCTTGGCGTAGGAGCAGACAGAGATTTTGCTCAAGTTATTTTCTTTTAATGCAGACAAGTTTGAGTAGATTAGAGATGAAAGCTTTGTAGCGAGTGAAACATGTTGAATAATAAGTTTGAACATTTGTTCGACACATTTCTCGACCGTTCGTAGCATCCACCCTCAGGGGTTGGGTTTTATTCCGTTTCGTTTTAACAAACATTTTATACCCAGAGAATTCAATAAGTTTTTTTGCGGAATCAAAACTCGTCTCCGTATTAAAATAAATAAACTAAAAATAAAAAAGTAAAAGGTCGCTCGCTGTGTTTGTTGTTGAATTATATTTAGTGCCGGTAGACTGAGTCTAGACATTTAGGTCAAATTATATATCTGAAATAGTTTTGATTTTTCGAACGGCTTAATTGATATTGAGCGCCGACAGCAAATCAATACAACGGACTCGAACTGTTGGCCAATCATTCGTCAAAATAAATTTAATTTATGGATTGGGTGTAAATATAAATTTATATAAAAAGGATTAGGGACCACTCATCCGACATCCACTGTCGCCCGATATTAATAATCATAAACTTTATTGTCAGCAACAGTATCAAATGATTTTATAAGTAAAACCTTGTCAAATATAATCAGCTTTGATGTTTTTTGATTTGCTAAATATTCAATTTGCACGTGAATTCCAATAAAATATATTTCAATTTAAAAGTTTTTTAATTAATTTTAACTTGCAGGATATTTAAGCGGAGAATGGGCTACGATTGTAATCTAAATCTAATTTAAATCGCTTTATAATTCAAACAAACAACAAATATTTAAATATTAATTTGTATTTGTACAATTATTTTGAATATTTATGAATTTTCGGTAAATCTGTTGAGTTGTTCGGAAAGTAGTTTCGTTTTTTATTTTTCATGAAAGCTGACAAAAAACGCTTTCTTATGTAAACAGACAAAAATATTTAAATATTAATTCATATTTGTACAATTATTTTGAATATTTATGAATTTTCGGTAAATCTTTTGAGTTGTTCGCAAAGTAGTGTCGTCTTTAGGGTCCCATACCGAAAAAGGAACCCTTATAGGATCACTTTGTTGTCCGTCTGTCTGTCTGTCTGTCTGTCTGTCCGTCTGTCTGTCTGTCAAGACTTTTTTTCTCAGGAACGCGTAGAGGAAACAAGTTGAAATTTGTTTCAAATACTCGGGTTTGCGGTCTCTTTCAGCTGTGAAAAAATGAAAGTTGTAAGTCAACGCGATCAAAAGATATGACCGTTTATGTCGCATATTTTGCGATTTCACAAGGGAATCAAAACCTATAGGGTACTTCTCGTTGACCTAGAATCATGAAATTTGGCAAGAAGCGGTGTCTTACAGCACATGTAAAGGAAAAAATCTTAAACCCGTAAATATGTAGTTTAATTACAAGAAAAATGCGAATTTACTATTAGAAACGTTTTTTTCTTCATGAAAGCTAATCGGTCATTTTAGTCCAGTTTGCTATATTTCTGGTAGTGTTCAAGTGTTGAGGATGTGTTCAAGGATTTCGCCAATGGCAGGAAAGAATTCCCTTAAAATTTGAGTTACGTGCAGACCGAAATAAGTGGAGGACGTCTAATCTGGCTTGTGGTGAATGATCAAAGTTGTATGCGGTCTGGCGTTATCATGACGAAGGCGTTATCACCGTTGATGAAATCATTTTATCCTCAATGTCAATGTCCAATTGTTGGTAGCACTTCTTAATTAATTTAAAGAAGCCCAAAAATAAATAATTCCCTTAAAAGACACAACAACATTTTATACATGCTTTGAGTGTAGTCATTGCTTTTGCTCGATGATCGCTTACGTTCAAAATTGTTGTAAATCATCGAATTATTTGAATAAAACCGAATAACATGAAATTGAATTTGCCTATTCCGACCGTTCATGATCATTAGAAACGATTTGATTTTGCTCGATATTTAGGTCCAACGCATTCTCAAAGAAAGAGATTTTTCAACGTGTTATGGGTTGTTGAATTTGCCCATTCCGACCGTTCATGACCATTAGAAACGACTTGATTTTGCTCGATATTTAGGTCCAACGCGATCTCAAAGAATAACATGAAATTGAATTTGCCTATTCCGACCCTTCATGACCATTAGAAACGACTTGATTTTGCTCGATATTTAGGTCCAACGCGTCCTCAAAGAAAGAGATTTTTCAACGTCTTGTTGGTTGCTTCAGAATTTTTTTTCACGTTTAGGTAGCAAATCACACATGTCAAGGCGACAGAGCAATTCTCTTTCTTTGAGAACGTGTGGAACCTAAATATCCAGTAAAATCAAGTCGTTTCAAATGGTCATGAAAGGTCGAATTCAACAAATTCAATTTCGTGTTATTCGGCGGTATATTTTCTTCAATCAATACATTCATTTCGCCCTCGTCTCCTTCAAGTGTCGCTCCCGAACTTTAAAATCAATATTAACAGAACGAAATATTTCCAGCTGGTTTTGACATATTAACATTATAATTATGTTAATATTATAATCAATAAAAAAACTGTAGCAATAAAAAACCCTCATTACCCGCCATTTGTATACATTCCAACAATCCATTTGTAGCAGGAATAAATTAGTGTTGTGCAGTGCACAATAGAGGAACACGCAACTTATAAATAAAGTCTGCGTGCCACACTTTTCCTCTTAATTCCTCTTTGGTTTTTGCACGTGTTACACATATGTCTGAATATAAGAAATTTCGTTGTAGCAGACTCGAGACCGAAATAACTTATTTGTGTTCATCGGCCGAATGATACAAACCGAAACATCTCGCAGACTCGCGCCAAATCATTCTGTTTATTAATATAACAACGATTTAAACTATCAAACAACTATTATACAGAGCAGCTCTGTTTAAGTACGCGATTTAAACTGCCAAAATTATAATTTATTGAGATTAATACCAAACATTTATTACAATAATTTCCTTTAACTAATCAGAACACATTAAATATGCGGGAAAATGTTTGGTAATAAGAAAGAAATCGAGACAAAAATAATTTTATCTACGACCGCTATTGTAAATGCCCATTATTGTACAGTTCGTGGACTATGTAAATATATCATAACACACACGTATGTAACAGTCCGCGATTAATGATAAGTTATGATTGATAACACACACGTGAGTTTGGTTTACGATTCGTTGATTGGTTAAGAGCTGCTACTACTAGCTCATACGTTTAGCGCCCCCGTTCCACAATTCAAACTAACGGAAATTGACATTGCGTACATTGGGTTGCCTACATCTATGACCACTCTTATTCCAGTTTAACCCAAATAAGTACTAAATAGTAAGGTATGTAACCATCAAGAATGTATTTTTTCATTTCTTTGAAGTTAAATAATGCCGAAAAACCGTTATATATGAAAATACAACTGTTTGTTTATTATAATGTAAAATAATGTACCTAATAAGAAATAAATTTGTTACATCAAACATATTTTCCTTATCAAACAGAAACAAATTAGTTTGGTCGTAGATAAAACATAACTCGAGTTGTAAGGCAATTACGTACTCGCGAAATCCGCACTCCCCGCTACGCGGATCGTGCTTAACTGTTCCTCTAATATGCTTCTTACAACTCTCGACACGATATATACTATATTTGTGTTCATCATTCGAATGATAGAAACCGAAACATCTCTCAGACTCGCGCCAAATTATTCTGTTTATTAATGTAAGAACGATCGAAGTTTAATACAAGTAGCTTTGTTGAAGTGCGCAATTTAAACTGGCAACTGCTTCGGCTGAAATTATAATGCGTGGAGATTAATTCCAAACGTATATTACAATAATTTCCTTTTACTAATGAGGAATATAGAATACGTCGAAATATGCAGAAATGGTTTTGTAATAAGAAAAATAATTTGTTTGTGTTGATCCGATGAATGATACAAACCAAAACATCTCTCAGACTCGCGCCAAATCATTCAGTTCATTAATAACCTTGCGTGTATAGAAATCGGGCCACTGTATGTCCACTGTATAAGGTTCACTGTAACTTCTGACATTATACTTATAGTATACGTATGTACTTATACTTATACTTTTATAGACATCATAACTTTTTTTTTTCAGAAAGTATTTATGAGATGAAATAAAGAAATATGCCGTTTGAATGACAATTTAATATGCTTTAATATGAGTTTAGATTTATTAAAAATGCTTATCGTTTAAAGGCGTAGCAACCGACAAACAAAAAACGAACATAATATTATAGAGCTCCGGAAAGGCTTTATATATTCAGGCAGTGTTCCGACTTTATTAAGTTTATATGATTATAATATAATATGGTGTTACCATTAGTACATTATCGCTTAAATCAATAACCTGCTAAGTTCATGTCTCTCTAACGAAATGTCAAATTACAAAATCTAACCTCCGGCCATTCAAAACCACGAGGCTTTCAAGTAAGTGTTTCTCCAATTATAATTTGACACACTTGAAAGCCTCGTGGTTATAATTATAATTCATATTATAATTGTAATTCTTGCAACTGAAATTAAACAGCAAAGCTGCACTAATGAGATACAAATCTCGAAACGCGTCTGCAGATGTCTATTTACAGACCTATGTTGATAGATAGATATGATCTTAAAAACAAAGTTATTTTTCTGTTTCTCGTTTAGTGCCACAGAAGTGGACTGAGACCCAGTAAATGTCTGGCATATTTCACATGAGATTTGTTTTGGTAGTCCTAAAAAGACTCAAGAATATTGTAGAGCTCTGGAAAGGCTGAATATATTTACATATTCAGGTTGTGTTCCGACTTAAAAAAAAGAACGTATTTATGTGGTGGTTATAACGAGAATAACAAACTAGTGAAAGATTGTAATTCTTGCCTTGCAATTGATATTTGCACATTATTGCAAGATTGTTAGTTTAATGCATACTACATCGCAAAAAGTCGCCCAAGTTTTTGTTCTATTCGAAAATGGACTTATCTGTTGCTCGACAACTGTATATAGCATGCGCCGCGGTTTTAAGAGTGTTCCGACGTTATGGGTAGACTGGATCCGAGGGGTCATCCACTCCTACAATATATGTTAATATTTAGATGCATTACTGCACATTACTTTGCATTCCTTAGCAGCACGTAAGTATTACACCGCATTACACAAATTACTCTTGGATTCTTTGAATTACTCTAGCATTCCCTGAATTATGTTCACATTATTTTCGCATTACGTCCATATTACGTTTCCACTATACCCCCATGAGCTCATAATGCGCGTCGTCATGCGCCGTCCTGCAGTAGGACAGTCTGTAGGACAGTACGCTTCTGCTAAACTCTTACTGGGGAAGCTCTGCGAGAAGCTCCCGAGGAAGCTCTTAAACATAATGGTAATCCGGCCGCAAAAAATATATTTCTTGAGAAACAGGAAACGATGTAAAGTAATAAATAATTTTGACGTTACGCAATATAAAATAACTGACCTTTTCAAACTTGTGAAACAATACAAAGCGCAATTAAAAAAAAACCTAGTACTTGCAGAATTTCGAGCTTATCTGAATATCATTGGTGGCACACAAATGGCAATGTATTATTTTCTTACACAAAAATAAATACGATGTCCGACTGCAACGTCTCCTTAAAGTACGAAGAGTGGCTATTACTCTGTGGACAGTAAGACGAAGACTGCAGGAAAGTAACGACACAAAGTAAGACACCTGCAGTTTATCAAAAACTTACCCTAGCTCATCGTCAAGCACGCCTGCGTTTTTCAAGGATATTTAAATTGGACGTTGGAACATTGGGGGTCTGTTCTGTTCTCAGATGAGACAAGATTATGCCTTCATGATAGCGACCGAAGAAGAAAAGTGTTCCGGAGACCAAGAGAGCAATTTGCAGAATACTGCATTGAGGAGCGGACTGCTTATGGAAGTGGTTCCTGCATGGTCTGGGGTGCAATTTCTATGTAAGCACGAACCGATCTTGCTTTCATCATTAGGGGCGCCCGTGGTCACGGGAGAGGAGGTTTAACGGGTGCTAGGTACATCAAAGAGATTTTAGCAGTTCATGTGGTGCCTTACGTCGACTACATTGGAGAAGAATGTATCTTTATGCATGACAATGCGAAACCGCAAGAATCGTGCAAGATTACATAACAGAAATCGGTTTTGCGGGTTATTGAGTGACCAGAATGTTGTCGCGACCTAAATCCGATAGAACATTTATAGGATGAGCTTAAACGAAGAATTCGAGCTTGACTGCCCCAACCTCGATACCAGAACTTATTGTTGCAGTAGAAGAGTGGCTTAACATGCCACAAGAAATAATATCGAACTTGATTAGATCTATGCTTAATCATATGGGAGATATTATTAGGGCAACAGGGGCAATTTAAACAGGTAATAGCTTCTAGTAAGTAACCATCTCTCCCGTGACCACGGGCGCCCCTAATAATGAAAGCAGGATCGGTTCGTGCTCTCATAGAAATTGCACCCCAGATCATGCAGGAACCACTTCCATAAGCAGTCCGCTCTTCAATGCAGCATTCTGCAAATCGCTCTCTTGGTCTCCGGTACACTTTTCTTCTTCGGTCGCTACCAAGAGGCATATTCTGGTCTTATCTGAGAACAGAACAAACCCCCATTGTTCCAACGTTCAGTTTAAATAATCCTTTGCTAAACGCAGGCGTGCTTGACGATGAGCTGGCGTAAGTTTTTGACAAACTGCAGGTGTCTTAGGGGTTTAGACTAAAAATATGTGCGCTTAAGACATCAGAAATGCGAGATTAAGTGCCCTTAAGACGTAAGACATCAGAAAAGCCTCTAATTCGGCAGCGTATCAGCATATTATGGATGAATTAACAGAGAGAGAGATATACCGCCATATCTTCTAAGAATGGTTCGTAGCTATCTATGCGACCTCAGCATCATCCTCCGTGCTGAAAATACAGTTCAAACCAGTGGCGTCAGCAGTGGTGTTCGCTGGGCTCCGTAATGGGACCGACCCTGTGGAACGTACTATACGACGGTGTCCTCAGGCTGAAGTTACGCGAAGGAGTTAACATCATAGGTTTTGTGGACGATGTGGCACTCACGGTAGTGGTAAAAACAGAAAGAGGCACTATGCTTAGAGCTAACTTGGCGTCAGCCGTGGTGTTCTTTACTGCAGTCTTCGTCTTAAGAAAAGAAAAGAGAAAAAAGGTACCTTACTATCCACTAAGTAATAGCCACTCTGAGCAATAGCCGTAATTCACGGAGATGTTGTTGCAGTTGGACGCAGTTGACGATTTTTCTAGTAGCGGGAGAGATGGAGAACGGGTGTTAGGTACATAAGGAGATTTTAGCAGCTCATGTGGTACCTTACATCGACTACTTTGGAGAAGAATGTATCTTTATGCATGAGTGCTCATCTACGTTGACTAGCGAACGCGGTGGCGGGCGCGGTGACGAAATATCAAACATATGGCGTAATATCGAAGTGTTCACGTACGAAACGCACGTGCGGTCTATGTAGCGGGCAAGCTAGCGACTGGCGCGCGTGGCGCGCTCGCGACAAACGCGTGAGATGTTTGTGTGTATTCACGTTAAACGTTTGTGTGTATTTACTCGCGACGTCAGTAAGTTCAACCAGTACGAAATAATCGCTAGAAACTATAGCATGTTTTCATCATGTCTTTCAATACAGAAGAGTTTTATTTGTGCTGTTCAGCTTAGTATACTGACCAAAACTTAGGTTAGGTTTGTACCTATCCTATACCTAAAAACCTAACCTAACCTGACAACAGGCCACACTCGCGCAAACGCCTGGCGGCCAATGTGAACACGAACTCGCCACGTAAACCGCGCCCGCGCGTTCCAACGTGAACAAACACTGACAATGCGAAGCCGCGAGAATCGTGCAAGATTACATTACAGAAATCGGTTTTGGGGGTTGTTGTGTGACCAGCATGTTGTCATGACCTAAATCCAATAGAACATTTATGGGATGACCCTAAACGAAGAATTCAAGATAGACTACCCCAACCGTGATTCCAGAGCTTATTGTTGCAGTAGAAGAAGAATGGCTTAACATGCCACAAGAAATAAGAGCAAAGTTTATTAGATCTTTGCCAAATTGTATGAGAGATGTTATTAGGGTAACAGTGGCAATTTAAACAGGCAATAGCCTCTAGCTGTCTAATTACATAATATGTTAAATATGTAAAATAAACGTAAAATAAACGTAAAATAAACGTAAAATAAATGTAAAATAAACTTAATAATTTGGTAAATGTATTTAATTTTACAATAGTAGATTTTGCAACTAGGGCGAAAGGTTGTCAATATTACTCAAGAGCAAAAATGTGCGCATGAATTAAGTGAGGTATAGGAGATGTTATTAGGGCATAATACAAGCGGCCTCCCTTGCGGTTTTTTCCCGATGTGTTTCTCGAGCGGTTTCGTGGTTATAGCGGTTACCGCTCGCGGGGAAAAAACCGGGGGGCAATTTAAACAGGCAATAGCTTCTTGTTGTCTATTTACCTAATATGTTAAATTAGTACAATAAACTAAATTATTTGGTAAATGTATCTAATTTTACAATAGCAGATTTTGTAACTAGGGCCAAAGGTTGTCAATATTACTCGAGAGCGAAAATGTGCGCACGAACGAATGCGCACTTCGTTCGTGCGCTCGAGAGTGAAATTAATAATTTCGCCCGTGTTACAAACAATATTTTTTATCACTCATGCAAGGGGAGGTATCTTACAAGTTTGGGATCTAGGTGCCATCCAACAAAAATGGAATCAAAAATGAAAAAAATCTGAGACTTCACGTCACTTAACGTTTAAAAACGTGAACGTTACAGACAATACAATCTTAAAAACTTGACGTCACGTCACGTTTTTAAGTTATTGTATTTCTTGAATGTATTCATTTTATTTTTATTTATTTGTTTATTTTAATGTAACCTAGCGATATTGAATATTTGCGTGGGTTGCCCAAGTTAGACTAATAGAGACATTTTATCGCATTAAAAAACGTGCGGCAAGGTAGTACTATTGTGCATGAGCGATAAAAAATATGCTATTATTAGAAATGTTATTAAATAAATAAAAATATTAAATAGAATATAGTGAAATTAAAATGGGACCCCTGCGGCCATCCTTATTTAAAGCTGAATATGTAAGGAATCTTTTAATCCAAAGAAGATATTTTGTAAATTCAAATTCCGTCTATTTATGTCAGCATGCCATATAAATATCCTACTTTATAAAGGTTGTAAAATATATAACATCGTGTATGCACTCAAACTTTACAACCGCTAGAGTTGAGTATGGGCGAAGAGCCAGAACGCGAAGCGTCGTCTATCCTATTTTCTCCGAACGGACGCCTTGCAATTTCAATCAATGAATAAAATACCCAAACATATTAAAAAACAACATCAGGATGTAAAATAGTTATTTATTACACTCGCGGATAAAATTAAATCGTTAAATAGCGATTTAAATTCGCGAGTTAAACCTTAATTTTATACGCGAGTGTACTTATTCAATACAAGCTTTTATTCAATTTTACTTTTGATTTAACAACTTAACAAGCTAACGCGGGAACGACACTTGAAGGAGACGAGGGCAAAATAAATGTATTGATTGAAGAAAACCGCCGAATAACAAGAAATTGAATTTGTTCAAAAAAAAAACAGTTTAAATAAAAAAAAAGTTCAATTTTCCTTGTTTTTAGGGTTCCGCACCGAAAACGGAACCCTTATAGGATCTTTGGACTTTGCTCTACGGACTCTACGGACTTTGTTGTCCGTCTGTCTGTCTGTCTGTCTGTCCGTCCGTCTGTCTGTCTGTCTGTGCGTCCGTCTGTCTGTCTGTCAAGACCATTTTTCTCAGGAACGCGTACAGGTAACAAGTTGAAATTTGTATGAAATACTCGGGTCTGCGGTCTCTTTCAGCTGTGAAAAAATCAAACTTGTAAGTCAACGCGATCAAAAGATATGACCGTTTTTGTCACATATTTTGCGATTTCACAAGGGAATCAAAACCTATAGGGTACTTCCCGTTAACCTAGAATCATGAAATTTGGCAAGAAGCGATGTCTTACAGCACATGTAAAGGGAAAAATCTTAAAACCGTAAATATGTAGTTTAATTACAAGAAAAATGCTAATTTACTATTAGAAACTTATGAAAATACACTAGTGTGTTGCGTGGTATTGTCAGGCACCATAAGCATATCGGTTGCATACAGTTAGGTCCTCCTAAACGTACCTTACTTACAAGTTAATATGGAACCCTCAGTGCGCGAGTCACTACTCGCACTTGGCAGTTTTTTTTAAGAGAGGCAAGTCGTCCGGCCATGATTGTGCTGTTGCCGTGACAACGAGAAAATTGTTGATTCGTACGTCATAATTTTGTTCAGAAGTTGTGTTCAATTAATTTGTATTTTATTATTTAAAGCTGGATATATCACAACAGTTCCTGTTAGATGGTAACGCAATTACGAAGAGATTAGATTACTCCTGCATAAATCAAGAGAATTATATGCAAAAATTTATTATAAAACAGTTTTTGTGATGGCGATTAGAAGAATTGAAAAGAATGAAAATGTTACTTTCCAATAAATTGGTTTCCAACAATTTTCCTGGAACACTTCTTAGTATGTACACCTGCTCAGATATGAGTGCAAGATTTTTATAAATGTATTCTGACGTTTAAAATGTCATTATTGTCAACATTTAGGGTTATTTTGATGCGTTGCCATGGATACTTTTATTGCACTAATGTAATCAATTTTTTATTGCACTAGTGAATAAAATTTTTATTTCACTAATGAATAAACCACTGCTTTTTTGATCCATATCCATTGAATTAAACAGAACTTTAGAAGGAAAACTTGTGTTCGCGCCAATTTTAATAAATCTGTATTTTCAATTCAACATTTGAATCGATTTCGGCACCTATTATCAGAAGGAAAAAGGTGTATCGACCTGGGCCGAAATCGCGCGATTTACTTATCAATTTACTTCGCGAATTTATATTATTCGGGGAGTATGCTTCGAGTGTGAGAAGCGTAAAGACAAGAATCGAAGCGCGGACCAAGCTCGACCGACACGTGCACGCATTTTCAAGTTTATCGTTTCAAGTCAAGTTAACCAGGGGTGTAATCACGAGCCCAAAGGGCTGAAGCGACATCCAACGTCTAGAAGACACCAATTTTAAGGGCTCCCTTAACCCATTATCCCCATTTCCTCCCTTGAAAAGGGCGCCGGAAGGACGATCCACACGTGGCGGACACGCGAGCAGCCCTAATACGTAAGTGATTAAACCAGCCCTATTTCAAACTAGAAAATTTGATTTTTGTGAGACACGGTCCAAACAAATTGAAAATTTGATAGAAAAATCAAAATAAATTGAAAAATCATACAGTAATTTCATATAGTGTTAGTTAGAAATATTAGTATTAGTTAGAAATATTAGTACATTATAATCTCAATAATACGACACACATGGAGCCAGACAACCGCCGGATTATAAGAAAGAGTGGTGGGAGGGAAGAGCGTAAGCGGTTTCCAGACCGCTGGATCACTGGACGTGTCGTCCGATTAACAAACGGCCGAATTACCGAGATTATACTGTATTAGTTAGAAATATCAGTATTAGTTAGAAATATTAGTATTAGAAATATTAGTATTAGTTAGAAGCCTGTCGTCTTTTTTTTCAATCGCTGAATAAAATCCCCAAATATAATAAAAAATAACATCAAGATGTAAAAAAATCATAAAGTAATTTCATTTAGTGTTAGTTAGAAGTGGAAACTTGTGAATTCGTAACAAAGGCAGAAGTCCGGTTAACAAGCCCGTATTTTCATTAAGCCCAGCCGTCGCCGGCGCCCTAATTAAAACTGTTACTAATTTCTACACAGGCGCTGAACAAACAGCGCCCAAAAAAGTTATGAGAAAATTATGTTTTGTGGCACAAAAGCAGCTTCCATTACTATCATAACTTTGCATACTACTTGTAAATAAATTTGAATGCAGAAAATTTCTTTTGTGCTAAAAACGCTTTTTTACAGGTACTAATTTACATTTTAAAAGTTTTATTAATTAACTTACACCCTACTATTTAATAGGAATATTTCTTCCTTTCGCGTTACAGAAACTAATTAAAAACTTCAACGCTTCATTCGAATCTAAATCACATTAACAATTAATAGAAAACACAAAAATCTCGTTAAGGGTCCAAAAACCTTCAGCGAAATTATTCAATTTTTCTTTTCCACGATTTCGCAATTTTTTTTTTTAAAATAAAATTGGTTTTACTTACAAAATAACTAATCCAACAAATCTTTTGCAGAACCAATTTCATTAAAAAAAAAATATATTGTGAAAATGTGGTAAACAATGAAAGTATTTTATTAATTGAATTTATTTCTAAGGGAGGGTACCTGGGGTAGCTAACCACTCCCATCACCCCAGGTTGGATATTCCCCTTTTGTCTCTTAGCTGTCTTGTCTTGGGGCGTGATTGTATCAGCCCCTCTTTTGGCAGCTTCTTCCTTGAATGGTGTAAGTCCTACTTTGAAGAAGGTAGGACTTACACCTACGGCCTTAGTGGAACCGCGGAGAGATGGTATCTGCGCTTCTTAGTCGAGGGTCTAAAACCCGAGGAAGCTAAGAATAGGGCAATAGACAAGGCACTGCGAGGGTATCTGGGGTAGCTAACCACTCCCATCACCCCAGGTTGGATATTCCCCTTTTGTCTCTTAGCTGTCTTGTCTTGGGGCGTGACTGAATCAGCCCCTCTTTTGGCAGCTTCTTCCTTGAGTGGTGTAGGTCTTACCTTGAAGAAGGTAGGACGTACACCCACGGCCTCAGTGGAGCCGGGAAAGACGGTATCTGCGCTTCTTAGCCCAGGCTCTAAATTCCGAGGAAGCTAAGAATAGGGCAATAGAGAAGGCCTTGGGAGGGTACAAGGGGTAGCTAACCACTTCCATCACCCCAGTTTGGATATTCCCCTTTTGTCTCTTAGCTGCCTTGTCTTGGGGTGTGATTGAATCAGCCCCTCTTTTGGCAGCTTCTTCCTTTTGTGGTGTAGGTCTTAGCTTGAAGAAGGTAGGACCTACACCTAAGGCCTCGGTGGAGCCGGGGAGAGATGGTATCTGCGCTTCTTAGCCGAGGGTCTAAAACCCGAGCAAGTTAAGAATAGGGCAATAGACTTCTCTATGCTTGCTTCTCTGCGCATCTTAGCCGAGGGTATAAAACCTGAGGAAGCTAAGAATAGGGCAATAGAGAAGTCTATTGCCCTATTATTAGCTTCCTCGGGTGTTAGAGACTCGGCAAGAAGCGCAGATACCATCTCACCTCGTCTCCACTGAGGCGTATTTGTAGGTCCTACCTTCTTCAAAGTAGGACGTACACCACACAAGGAAAAAGCGACTAAAAGAGGGACTGATTCAATCACGCCCCAAAACAAGACAGCTAAGAGACAAAAGGGGAATATCTAATCTGGGGTGATGGGAGCGGTTAGCTACCCCAGCTACCCTCCCAAAGCCTCTGGACCGAGCCTCTGGGTCGTCGAGTTCGCCTGGACTACCTTGTGGTGTCAAGGGATGTACCCATCTCGTCTCTTCCTCTTACAGGATAGGACCTACATCTACGGCCTTACTGTAGCCGCGGAGAGATGGTATCTGCACTTCTTAGCCGAGGGTCTAAAACCCGAGCAAGTTAAGAATGTCGCAATAGGCTTCTCTATGCTTGCTTCTCTGCGCATCTTAGCCGAGGGTCTAAAACCCGAGGAAGCTAAGAATAGGCCAATAGAGAACGCCTTTGGCGGGTACCTGGGGTAGCTAACTACTCCCATCACCCCAGGTTCGATATTCCCCTTTTGTCTCTTAGCTGTCTTGTCTTGGGGCGTGATTGAATCAGCCCCTCTTTTGGCAGCTTCTTCCTTGTGTGGTGTAGGTCCTACCTTGAAGAAGGTAGGACCTACACCTACGCCCTCAGTGGAGCCGGGAAGAGATGGTATCTGCGCTTCTTAACCGAGGGTCTAAAACCCGAGGAAGCTAAGAATAGGGCAATAGAGAAGGCCTTTGGCGGGTACCTGGGGTAGCTAACTACTCCCATCACCCCAGGTTCGATATTCCCCTTTTGTCTCTTAGCTGTCTTGTCTTGGGGCGTGATTGAATCAGCCCCTCTTTTGGCAGCTTCTTCCTTGTGTGGTGTAGGTCCTACCTTGAAGAAGGTAGGACCTACACCTACGCCCTCAGTGGAGCCGGGAAGAGATGGTATCTGCGCTTCTTAACCGAGGGTCTAAAACCCGAGGAAGCTAAGAATAGGGCAATAGAGAAGGCCTTTGGCGGGTACCTGGGGTAGCTAACTACTCCCATCACCCCAGGTTGGATATTCCCCTATTGCCTCTAGCTGGCTTGTCTTGGGGCGTGACTGAATCAGCCCCTCTTTTAGGGAATTTCTAGATTTCATTTTATGAAACATATTTTATCTACTCGCACACCAAAATGAACATATTAATAAGGATTTAATTATTGTATGTGACGGATGTCATTACTATAATCGTATGTAAAAGTATCCAAATCGTGCGTAAAACTCCAGTGTAAATGAAATGGAGTTTAATTATTAAACGATTTCTGTTTGTTGTTTCTATGGCAACAACCCGCGTAACTAAACAATAAAAAAAAATTCTTCTTCTTTAAGTGACCGCTTCGATCGTTGACAACGCTCTTGGCTAATAAGTTTATGATTTTAATTTTGTCGACTGCTGCAAAGTTAAAATCATGAACTTATTAGCCAACAGCATTGTCAACGATCGAAGTGGTCACGACACTTAAAAAAAGAAGAAGAAAATTGATTTTGACTACGTCTATGTTTTTTTGTCAAACAGAAATCATTTAATAATGAAACTCCATTTGATTTACACCGGACTTTTACGCACGATTCGGATACTTTTACACACGATTATAGTAATGATAACAAAGAAATTTTCTGACGAATATTAAAATTGAATTAATTTTCCTTGTTTTAAATCAAGAAGTCTCAGCCTCTCAGTCTGGAATTACCTGGCTCTAATATAACTTAATCTAACCTAAGTTACTCTAGATTAAATCTAGGTTAACCTAGATTACATCGATAACGACCAAATAGTGTTCCCGGCACATTGCGTTTTTACTAGATAGCAATTTTTGCCACGGCGCTAAACGTTTTCACCTTGTTGTGAGTATTTTTTCTATAAAAATTACAATTTTTCAACATTATCGGTAAGAAACAATTATCTTTTTGTAGATTCAACAGTATTTTAACATGCTATCATAAATAATAAATAATGTATGATACAAGTGTGTGAAGAAGGGCTTTTGTGCATTGTCTCATTGCGATTAAACTTCGCAACTCATACACAAAAGCCGTTCTTTACACACTTGATCTTTACACACTTGTATCATATGCGCCGTTCTTTACACACTTGTACCATAAACCACTATTATTAGAGGCTATAGAGAAGGTAATGACCACAAATTTAAAATTCTCTCTAACACATCTCAATTAAGAACGCATTTAAAATAGAAGTAGATCGAAATTTGCTGTTACCAAAGAGGATTTATAGCAAATATAACAGTTATTGAAAGGCAATTACCATTTGATCAAAGATTGGTTTTTCTTTGACTTGGTCTAGTTTTTCACATTTTATTTTGTGTTCAATACAGGATTTTATCGTATATTTTATGATTAGAGATAAATATATTGAAAGTAATTTATCTGAGTGTTATATATCTACATTTTTGGTCTGATACTGCAAAGTTGGGTCGTTTCGTATGCCCAAGAGTATAGGAGACACAGCAATAATATTTATCAGAGAACGTTTGTAATAAAAAGCGACTATAAAACGTTTCGAATAAAAGCTTATAGTCTTCCCTTAAAAGTCATCAGCAAAAGAACACGAGTATGCTTTATTTTCGATATACAGGCACATCCTCCGATTAACGTTCGATTGCCGCGAAACTCTATTTACCGCGATATATAATTAGCGAGCAAATATCGCTATGCGTTAAATTTATTGTTTGCTTACATTGTTTGTGCCCATAACTTCTCACCATAAAAATAAACAAGCAATGCGTTTGAACCGTCCTACAACTAACTTCAATTATTAGCGCGGTAATTTCGCGCAACCCATTAATCCCGCTAATCGGAGGATACCTATACCTATACACTCGGAGGATACCTATACCTATACACTCGGAGAACACCTATACTTATATATTGTACACACCCATTCTTCGATTTACACGGTAGATAAGTTCCTGGAAAAATCGCTTTTCGCATGTTATCAGAATTCGCTCATTGTTAGTCGTTTTCTTTCTTAGCTTGTTTACAATAAAACGTGTGAGGTTTTTGAAGGGGTAACTTTTAATCGAGCTTTTAAAAAAAATCGTGTAAGAGTGAAACCGTGTAAATTGAATACCGTGTAAATCGAGAACAGGTTGTAATTAAAAATAGTTTTGAAACTTACCGCCTTTTTCAGCGTTGGTGATTGTGACCCAGAAATCGATGGTTTTCTCGGGGCCGAGCTCCTCGTAGTCCCACTTCTTTTTGACTCGCACGGCTCCGTTGGGCTCGACCGTGACCCATGCGTTTTCGTCCCTGATTTTAAATGTCTCCCGGTCGGTTTCCTTCTCGAGCTGAAACACGTTTCGTCCTTCCGTTTCGCCGTCGGACTCGGTAAATTCGATCCGTTTGGTGGGTCGCACGGCTCGTGTGACGCGACGCTTCGTCCGGTGGAGTTCCAATTGCTGCAAGTCTAAATCTAAGTCAAGCTGTTTGGGTAGAATGGGTCTGAAATGGAAAAGGACTTGGGCGGGACGGGGAGAGGTGCGGCTGGGTTCGCGTAAATCGTGAGCTTCGACGACTAATTCGAGATCGACTTCCTCTGTGGGTTCTTCGGTCAATAGCAAATCTCCGGTTTGGGGAACGATAACAAGGAAGTTGCTGGGTGTAACAAGGCGATACGCGACTTTATCACCGTCGGCATCAGTCGCTTCAACTTTTCCAATCAACGAGAAACGTTTCCATGTCGAGGTTACATTATCTCCATCTAACGAGTCATCTCCGACTACGAATCTATAAACTTTCTGTGTAAAAACTGGGCTATTATCGTTCTCGTCGTCGACGACGATCACAACGTTTGTCACCGCTTTGTTAATGCCAGAAGAGTCAGTGGCTTGAATTGTGAGCACATATCTCTCAACGTCCTCCCTATCCAACGCTTCCGAGGTGACGATGTAAACCCCCGCGTTATTCTCTTTGACCGTTACGTTGGGCAGGACTTCCTGATTTACACTATGTTGAAGCTCAAACGCTTGTCCTGTATTTCCGCCTATTATACTGTACATTATCGGGAGCATGTTCAAGCCTGCCGCCGCCTCCAGCATCGGCACGCCTGTAACCCTTGTTCTCGCCGCGGAATTTTCAACGACATGGCCCGTTATCTCGAGATTGTCAGTCTTGAAGCTCAACATATTCCGTCTATCCAGCACGTATAGTTCAAGCATGTGCTTCGTTGTCGTGTGGTTCGCATTCTCGGCCAACACCATTAAATCAATCGGTCGATTTACCAGAGGACTTAGGTCAGAGATCGTCATTATCGATCCGTCTTGCAGCATCGTGAAAAACTGCGAGAAACCTGTCTCCATCAACTTGTAATTTAATGCTCTGTCCGAATCGAACTTCTTTATACTGTAACCCGGATGGGCATCGTGAGGAATCACCGACACCGTTTTCGCTCCTATTGAGGCCTCGAAGCACCCAAAAAGAGTCAACACCGCCAACGCGATGACGCCCATTTTTATACAAATCAATTCCAACCAATTTCACCGCAACATCAGTCGAACTGAAACAAAAACAAAAAACAATTAAAATAGATTCTCATTTTTTTAAATAATAAACTTTTAACTGACATCATAAAAATCCCTACTATAACTCACTGGGTCACGCCAAATATTTACGAACTCGTAAAAAACATTTTATAATCCATAATTCCATAAAACAAAAATAACAATCCAAATTTAATAAAGCAAACCATTTGCAAATTATAACAAACAAAACCGTATATATTTAAAACGCCATTTAACTCGATCAATGCAAATACAATCAATATGAAACAAAACACAACTACCCATTGCAAAATAATAACCGCGCAGGGTTCGGTTTTGCAAAGTTACCCACATCCGGTTTCCAAGGAAGTTAATTAACTTTTGAGCAAATACAACAATCCAATCTAGGTGCGACACTTAATTAACGTTCTATTTCTAATTTGTATAAAAAGGGAGAATATATTTTAATTGAGTTTATAAAAACTTGTCTTGTCTGTCTAGTCTTGTTTGTCTAGTCTTGTCTGTCTAGTCTTGTCTGTCTAGTCTTGTCTGTCTAGTCTTGTCTGTCTAGTCTTGTCTGTCTAGTCTTGTCTGTCTAGTCTTGTCTGTCTAGTCTTGTCTGTCTAGTCTTGTCTGTCTAGTCTTGTCTGTCTAGTCTTGTCTGTCTAGTCTTGTCTGTCTAGTCTTGTCTGTCTAGTCTTGTCTGTCTAGTCTTGTCTGTCTAGTCTTGTCTGTCTAGTCTTGTCTGTCTAGTCTTGTCTGTCTAGTCTTGTCTGTCTAGTCTTGTCTGTCTAGTCTTGTCTGTCAAGTCTTGTCTGTCTAGTCTTGTCTGTCTAGTCTTGTCTGTCTAGTCTTGTCTGTCTAGTCTTGTCTGTCTAGTCTTGTCTGTCTAGTCTTGTCTGTCTAGTCTTGTCTGTCTAGTCTTGTATGTCTAGTCTTGTCTGTCTAGTCTTGTCTGTCTAGTCTTGTCTGTCTAGTCTTGTCTGTCTAGTCTTGTCTGTCTAGTCTTGTCTGTCTAGTCTTGTCTGTCTAGTCTTGTCTGTCTAGTCTTGTCTGTCTAGTCTTGTCTGTCTAGTCTTGTCTGTCTAGTCTTGTCTGTCTAGTCTTGTCTGTCTAGTCTTGTCTGTCTAGTCTTGTCTGTCTAGTCTTGTCTGTCTAGTCTTGTCTGTCTAGTCTTGTCTGTCTAGTCTTGTCTGTCTAGTCTTGGCTGTCTAGTCTTGTCTGTCTAGTCTTGTCTGTCTAGTCTTGTCTGTCTAGTCTTGTCTGTCTAGTCTTGTCTGTCTAGTCTTGTCTGTCTAGTCTTGTCTGTCTAGTCTTGTCTGTCTAGTCTTGTCTGTCTAGTCTTGTCTGTCTAGTCTTGTCTGTCTAGTCTTGTCTGTCTAGTCTTGTCTGTCTAGTCTGTCTAGTTTTGTCTGTCTAGTCTTGTCTGTCTGTCCTCCTCGGTGGTGTAGTTGACAACATACCCGCCTTTCAATGCGGGAGACCCGGGTTCGAATCCTGGTCGGGGAGGCGACAACTAGGGCGGTTTTCATTAACCGTCCGGGCTGCCCACCCTGAATGAATGCAATATATGCGATACCGGGGTGGCGCATACTAAAAGCCAAGGTGGAATAGGGGATTTGGTGAGTCTTGTCTGTCTAGTCCTGTCTGTCTAGTCTTGTCTGTCTAGTCTTGTCCGTCTAGTCTTGTCCGTCTAGTCTTGTCCGTCTAGTCTTGTCCGTCTAGTCTTGTCCGTCTAGTCTTGTCCGTCTAGTCTTGTCCGTCTAGTCTTGTCCGTCTAGTCTTGTCCGTCTAGTCTTGTCCGTCTAGTCTTGTCCGTCTAGTCTTGTCCGTCTAGTCTTGTCCGTCTAGTCTTGTCCGTCTAGTCTTGTCCGTCTAGTCTTGTCCGTCTAGTCTGTCTGGTCTGTCTGATCTGTCTGGTGTGTCTGGTCTGTCTGGTCTGTCTGGTCTGTCTGGTCTGTCTGGTCTGTCTGGTCTGTCTGGTCTGTCTGCTCTGTCTGCTCTGTCTGCTCTGTCTGCTCTGTCTGCTCTGTCTGCTCTGTCTGCTCTGTCTGCTCTGTCTGGTCTGTCTGGTATGTCTGGTCTGTCTGGTCTGTCTGGTCTGTCTGGTCTGTCTGGTCTGTCTGGTCTGTCTGGTCTGTCTGGTCTGTCTGGTCTGTCTGGTCTGTCTGGTCTGTCTGGTCTGTCTGGTCTGTCTGGTCTGTCTAGTCTGTCTAGTCTTGTCTGTGTAGTCAAGTGTAACTGTCAAGTTGACACCGTCAAATAGGACACAGCTAGTGGAAGTAGTCATTCCTTGGCAGTGCCGCGTCGCCGTAACAGCCATAATATGTGAACTCCAGAATGTCGGCCGGAAGCAACTGCAGAATCTCTGTCAAGTAATCGGCGAAGTTTTCCTTGAGCTCGGGATGATCCAGAAAATATGACTTGTTCTTCATCAACAACGTATTCTTTTCATCCAAATACTTTGACGTCAATTGCAATTCTTCCTTCCACTTGAGTTTGGTATCCTCTGTGCACGACGCTTTACTGTTTTTCAGTTTGGCCAGTGGATTGATGCCAGACATCCTTCCCATTCCTGCTTTAGCAACTGTCCATTTAAGGTTAGGACTGTCATGCAGCGGCTTTCTATTCCGCACTCCTCTATTATTGATCGCTTGATGCGACAGATGTTTGACACCTTTTATGATTCGCATTCAGGACCAAAACATTGGTAAATGTTCCAGCAGAGGCTTCCGTATAAGCGGCAGCCAGCTTGAACTTCCCAACGAACTTGTTCACTGCCAAGTACCTAATGAGGATTATGTTAGCCACCTCGCTGAAGAAATCCCTGGCAATATAAATACTGTAGAGCTTCCGATCATATATCCGCTCTCCGCTAGAAGTGTGTTTGACGTAACCACCTCTTCTTCAAAGCTATGTACAGCGTTTTTTCATTCACCACCTCATCCTGATTAATACATTTTCTTCTTAGATCTTCTATTGTGTGTAGATTTCTGTCGACCCAGGAGGTGATGTTGTAGCCGGCGTTATTGCCATCCAAGTCGAACTGGGCGAAGACGTGCACGAGGAATTTGCCGGTCGGGGTGCCGACCGCCTCATTGGCGTGCACGGCGCTGCCGCCCCCATTATGGACTGTGATGCCTTCGACGTCCAGAGTCCGCAACAGCTTGGCATCGCTCTCCTCTATCTTCTCGAAAGCGGGCACATTGCCCTGCACGTCGTAGCAGATGCCGCCCAGCGGCTGCGACGTCCACTCCTCCCCGACCTTCTGCTCCAGCTTGCCGATAAAGGTCTTTCTGAAGGACAGGTCCTCGTAAGTCGAACCATTGATTTTGAAGTCGCGGAGGACTTGGAGGAGGTTCATGAGCCTTTGCTGGTTGTGGCCCTTGCAGCGCTCCCTGAACGCGTCCTTCAGATCGAGGTTATACTCGACCTTTCCAACGATATCCTGCATGATTCACGCTGGGGCTTTAACATTTTGCACTTTATAACGCCCTCCGCACTATTTCGTGCGTTATCTCTCCTGCTATCTCTTCTGCGTTCATTTTTAATCATTCATTTTTAAACTCCTATCTATCAAAAAAATAACTTGTCTTGTCTTGACTATCTAGTCTTGTCTGTCTAGTCTTATCTGTCAAGTTTTGTCTGTTTAGTCTTATATATCTAGATCTTCTTAGCCAAAACTTATTTGGATTCGGGTTGTTGGAACAGTAAGGTTGTTGGAACAGTGGATAATAAACAGAGTAATTAGTTTCGTGAAGGACAGCAAGTCTAGTAAGCAATACTGTACCATTAGCGCCATATACATTATTGCAGGTTTTGATAACACCTGGTGGTCATTGATGGTACACAGATAAACAAATGCCCTAGGAACCAAATTAACCTAGCACTAGACTATTTTAACAGACGCAAGACCATAATATACGAGCGAGGCATTACAGTCCTGAATTCTGTATACAAAGGTTTCCCTCGGGGCTCCAGATTAGGTCCTACGTACTGGAAAATTCTTGACCTCCCGGAGACAACTAACATAGTGGCATATGCCTATCATACTATATTACTTGTATCCAGTGGCAAAATATGCGGACTGAAGCACAAGACGAATCTGGCATTGGAGGCATTGCAATCGCGGGCGGCGGACTGTAAACTAAAATTTCAATGCTTCGAAAACTGAAGCATTACTCTTCGGCAGATCCCCAACACAAAGACGACCTGGTGCAGCATTTGTTGTATATATTGAGGAGGTCGAGGTACACCACGAGATTATAAGACTAGAAAATTACTGTTCCATTTTCCAGACGGGACTACTAACCATCAACAGAGCATTAAGATATACAATATCGGAGAAAGCATTAAAAAGACGACCTGGCGCAGCATTTATTGTATATATTGAGGAGGTCGAGGTACACCACGCGTTTATAAGACTTGAAAAGTACTGTTCCATTTTCCAGGCGGAACTCCTAGCCATCAACAGAGCATTAAGGTATATAAGATCGGAGCAAGGATTAATCCTCGAATGCCCGATCCTTTCGGACAGCAGAGCGGCTCTCGACACCTTAAAATATATGACCAGCCCCACCGAACTGCTTCTGGAGACTTGGCAGTTAGCAAATCCGACAAAGATCTAATCTTCGGCTTCACTGGGTTAAGGTCATAGTGGAAACGAAAGAGCGGATTATTTAGCAAGGCAGGCTTCAGGAAGTGAGAGTACAAGCGAGGAAGTAGACCTATTGCCCATCACGTACAACAAAGTGCCTGGTCAGGCAATAAAGAGGGGGCTATTTGTTAAGAACAATAGAGTTCACTCGACCGAGCTGCACTCGGTGACAGAATCAGTTCCAAATTGACGCAATTAGCAACTTTCAAATTTGTACTAGTTGTATCAAGTTGCTGGTTTCCCCAATCGGAGTCGAGATATTTCACTTACCCGCGCCGCCAGTCTTGCTCAATGTGTCGTTTGTATTCACACGTTTGACATTCCTGCGCACGAATAGAAAATGCAAGGAAACCAACATGACGAAAGAAATCAAGACGATAGTTTCAACATAGACGATTTTATCCAGGAAATACGAAAATATCGTGCAATCTGGGATTTGGGTTCCGCGGATTATATTAATCGCCTCGAAAAGATAAAAGCCTGCAATTTTTTGTTGATTTTGCAAAAATGATGTTCGCGCCACTTCATTAATAAATAATTATTTAAATCAAAATTTAAATCGATTTCGGCCTAAATGGACTAAAAACTTTATTTCTGAAATAAATAAATGGAAGAGCATTGATATTGAACGCACACATCGAATTGGTCCAACTAATAACTGGCCACGGTAATGTTAATGCATAGTTATTTAGATTCTGGAAAAGACAGTCCCCGCTTTGTATTTGTGGAGAGGAAGATAGCCCGCGTCCTGAGAACTGGCTACAACAAACTGAATTCAGCATGACTAAGGCAGTATGTCATTGACCATGGA